>OZ012735.1:665180818-665223204 GCA_963859935.3 Lathyrus sativus
TTTTGGAGGAATTGAAAGCGCAGATTCGTGAATTACAGAAGGACAAGGAGAGATACATGTCAGAAAGGCGCGCTCCAGAGGGTAAAGCTACAAGTGACAAAGATAGTATCGGTTGTCCGCAGAAGCTTCCAGAGGTAATTGTATATATTACATTGAAATTAATTTAGCACAGTTTACTTAATTGACACATTAACTGGTCATTATTTGTTTAGGGCATTTCACTTTGCCGGCTATATTTATCGTCACCGACTCATCGAATGGTTGGCAAGGGAAAGATGCATAACACTCTGGGAGACTTACTTCACCATAAACCGCTCCCTTCTGGATTTTTGAAAGCATCTATTGATATTGCGTTAGAGGGGAGTGCGTTGTTGCCTATACCAGATGCTGTTTCAGGCACAACAATGGTGGGAGACACAATAGGAGCGTATGTGGCATGGCCAACAAATCTCATTTGCATAGATGATGAGGTAGGCTGAACCTTTTAATATTCAAATGTTTTATGATCCATACATGAAAGTTATTCTTACATTTACATTTTTTTTTTTACATGATGATCTTATACTCCTACAAAATCCAAATCAAAAGATGATAGAATTATTGTGCGGGATACCGATTCAGCTGCATCAAAGAAATAGGTACTACTACAGTTACATGATTATCTTATTATACATTAATTACTGAACTTATATTTGACTTTTAGGTTCATGATCAACAGTCGTAACAAGTCAGCAAGGGTAAGATGCCTGAAACTTCCAAGGTGCCCAGAAAAGCATTTGTTCATCGATTTAGGATGTGCCTTGAAACATATGTGGGAACATCAGATGTGCCTGAGGGTGGCATCCGTCAAATACATATGGACGGAGGTATTTTCGGTTTTGAATATCCCGAAACAATTGCTAAGGAGGATTTTGACCAGGTTTTCAACCATTCTGAATTGGGCGTCGGTGTTATGCATTCATACATCAAGTACTTCGATCCATTTTAATTAAATAATTGAACATTTTAAAATTTGCTCGTTAACTGAATATTTAATGTTGATTATGGATTTTTAGGCTCTGTATGACAAGTTGTTGGTCCCGAATGATTTGACTTCAGTATTCACATTCTTATCTGCTAGCTGTGTCAACTCACAAACAATAGACCAGACACCAGATGCAGTCAAAGAGTACACAGTGCAGAGATTTATAGACGCGACTACGGAGAAGTTGTTCTTGTTGCCATATAATACTGACCATGGGTTAGATTTTATTCTAAATTCATTTATTATAATTGTTCGATTTCTGCCTTTCTATATAACATTTCCGTCTAAACTGGTGTCTTATTTTATAGTGGACACTGGTTGTTGGTCGCGATTAATCTGAGGAAAGAAATAGTGTATTATATAGATTCATTGGATGGCGATGCAACAAAATATGAAAATATGAGAAACATGGTTGATACGTAAGTGATGAGATATACTGTTCTGAATAATTATATATCTTTATTTATTATGTGACATTGTTCTAAATATGCGTTTATATTATGTTAGAGTTATACAAATATTCAGAGCACAAAGAGATGCAACGGTGCCAAAAAGCAAGGCTAACAACATCAACTGGATCATAGTGGAGGTATATTTTCCCATGTTTGACTGTTATAGTGGTTCTACTTGATAAAACTATTTAAACTATATATCCTGATAAATGTTCGTTTCTTTTTTCCATTTACAGTGTCCTCGTCAGCGCAAAGGGATTAACTGCGGATATTTTGTATTGCGCTTTATGAAGGAAATTATTCTTTCTGGTCAAATAGAGGTTCCAATCATGGTATGGATCAATTCATAAGTTATATGATTCATTTTGATAATTATCCGATACTTCATCTGAGTAATTAGTTTTAAAATTAAATCTTGCATGTTATGTTATATTATGTAGTATTTTGATGAATTCAAGTGCGCTACTTACACGAAAGCAAGATTGGAAGAAATTAAAGAGGAATGGTGTCAATTTATTCTCGAGTTGAGAATTGTATAAAGTTATCGGATTGGAAGAATTGTAATTATATGTAAATTGACTGTATTTGTGATGTTGTAATTCTGAGGATCAGATTTTGTTGTAACATATTTAAGCAGGTTTATGTGTATTAAAATTATTATGGACAAAGTGATGAGTTACAATTATACTTAAAGGCCAAAGTTTTGAATTGTATATATAAGGCCAAAGTTTTGAATTATATATATAAGGCCAAAGTTTTGAATTGTATATATAAAGCCAAAGTGTTGAAATAAATGCCTGAATTATAAGCAGGTTTGTGTAATATAAGCAGGTTGTTGTTAAATATACAAAATAGCGTGAATATTTAAAAAAAAAAATTTAAAATCTGGGACATTAGATAGCGCTTTTACAAAAAAGCGCTGCTAAAGGTTACAAACATAGCGCTATAAAAGTGCTGCTATAGGTTGGGAAGGGGGGTCTAAGCGCTAAAGGGGGGGCTATGACAGCGCTTTGTAAAAGCGCTGCTAAAGGTGGGGTCTAAGACAGCACTTTGTGAAAGCGCTGCTAAAGAGGGGAGGGTTGGGGGAATATGCCGCGCTTATAAAAGCGCTGCTGAAGGGAGCCTTTAGCAGCGCTTTTTCCATAAAAAAAACGCTGCTTTTACCTTTAGCAGCGCCACTTTTGGCCGCGCATTTAAGCGCTGCTAAAGGCCAAAAAAAGCGCTGCTAAAGGTCTTTTTTGAAATAGTGATAAGAGAAACTTGTTTTTCATACTCTCTAACACTACCTGCATATTAAAAAGAGCATAATGTATATATATGAAGCATACACACACAATTTTTTCTTCACTTTTCTCTCTCTCGTTTTATTAATTAAAAAGGAAGGAAATTGCACAAAAAGAGAAAACTGACATATCGCACGTACTGAAGAGACGAAAAACATTATCAAAAAACTTTTCAACACACTTCATCTTTGATTTTTATTGACAGTACCCACATAAACCATCACAGATCATCTTCATCACCTTTTCATCTTCACTCGAAAACATCCTCATTTTAAAACTCCATCACAATAACGCATCTTGCAACCAACACTTTCACTCTCAAATAACAAATTCACCACCACCATTTATCCATTATCGCTCTCCCTCACAAAAAGAAGAAAATAAAAAATTGCATTCTTAAAAATTAGAAAGCCATTTTTTCAATACTCCTTTACTTTCAAACCGCCTATCAGCCTCTGTCCATCACCGACAATGCACGACAACAATACAAAGGATCAGTAGCATCGGTGTCGGTAAAGTTATTGGTAATGTTTCGAACTCGTGACATAACTTAGTTATCTATTTTCTTTGTGATCTCATTGCAAGTTGTTTTTGTTTTTTTACTTCAATATTGTGACTAAATTGTTCCTTTACATTTTCATGCTTGGTGTTTCAAATGTTTGGTTTTGTTAGAAGTTTTGTGTGATTTCTGCATTTTTACGGTTCGTTTTCATTTTGAGAGTGTTTGCTGTTTTCTTTTGTTATATAATGTGTTAGTAAGAATCATGTGTTATAATGATGTCAAATATTTATGTGTACTACAAATGTTTATATTGTGTACATATATTTATTGTATTATGGGGTGCTTATATTTGTTAATCAGGATTGCTATGTTGACACCCATTTCTACACCCTACACCTCAATTACTGTTTACAAATACTTGAACAAATTCCACAGAACATGGTTGATAGTGTGTATTTTATTGGTTAATGAAGTAGTGAAAGTGGTTAATAAATTATAGGTAAAATAATTGGCTAATAATGTAGATTTTTGTGGTTAATGCAACTGCGAAGTTGGTTAATGCGCAATCTTATATTTGTGTTATAAAATAAATTCTAAAAATAAATATTTTTTTTAAAAAATTAATATTTTAAAAAAATATATTATTTTAATAAAAAAACACTGTTCACCGTATAAATACGGTGAATAGTGCATACGGTGTAAATATTAGGCGTAGAAAAGGGTGTAGGAATAGCATTTTTCTTTCTCAGGATTGCTATGTTGACACCCATTTCTACACCCTACACCTCAATTACTGTTTACAAATACTTGAACAAATTCCACAGAACATGGTTGATAGTGTGTATTTTATTGGTTAATGAAGTAGTGAAAGTGGTTAATAAATTATAGGTAAAATAATTGGCTAATAATGTAGATTTTTGTGGTTAATGCAACTGTGAAGTTGGTTAATGCGCAATCTTATATTTGTGTTATAAAATAAATTTTAAAAATAAATATTTTTTTTAAAAAATTAATATTTTAAAAAAATATATTATTTTAATAAAAAAACACTGTTCACCGTATAAATACGGTGAATAGTGCATACGGTGTAAATATTAGGCGTAGAAAAGGGTGTAGGAATAACATTTTTCTTTCTCAGGATTGCTATGTTGACACCCATTTCTACACCCTACACCTCAATTACTGTTTACAAATACTTGAACAAATTCCACAGAACATGGTTGATAGTGTGTATTTTATTGGTTAATGAAGTAGTGAAAGTGGTTAATAAATTATAGGTAAAATAATTGGCTAATAATGTAGATTTTTGTGGTTAATGCAACTGTGAAATTGGTTAATGCGCAATCTTATATTTGTGTTATAAAATAAATTTTAAAAATAAATATTTTTTTTAAAAAAATTAATATTTTAAAAAAATATATTATTTTAATAAAAAAACACTGTTCACCGTATAAATACGGTGAATAATGCATATGGTGTAAATATTAGGCGTAGAAAAGGGTGTAGGAATAACATTTTTCTTTCTCAGGATTGCTATGTTGACACCCATTTCTACACCCTACACCTCAATTACTGTTTACAAATACTTGAACAAATTCCACAGAACATGGTTGATAGTGTGTATTTTATTGGTTAATGAAGTAGTGAAAGTGGTTAATAAATTATAGGTAAAATAATTGGCTAATAATGTAGATTTTTGTGGTTAATGCAACTGTGAAGTTGGTTAATGCGCAATCTTATATTTGTGTTATAAAATAAATTTTAAAAATAAATATTTTTTTTTAAAAATTAATATTTTTAAAAAAATATTATTTTAATAAAAAAACACTGTTCACCGTATAAATACGGTGAATAGTGCATACGGTGTAAATATTAGGCGTAGAAAAGGGTGTAAGAATAGCATTTAAATTAGTTTCTGTTACAAATATTTTTCTTAATCTTTCGTTACAATGTCTCGTCTAGTAATATATATTGGTATAATTTATTTTACTCTGCAATTTTGATGGAGCGCATGTGGCTTTTTTGTTTTAAAGAGAAATAGAAAGAAACCTTTTTATTATTATTCCTAGTCACCTCCTTTAATAAAGTTTTTTAACTTTTATAATCTTAGAAAAGACTAAACAAATATTTTCAATATACTTTTATTTTTTATTTTACTTTTTATTTTTTTAGTTTATTTAGTTATTAAATATTAAAAATGTAAAATTTGTTTTAATGTTTTTTATTTTGTAATATTAGAATGTTAAAAATAAATTTGTGTTGTAATTATTAATTAATTTAAATATTTCTATTTAATATTGATTAATTAAATTAATCTTATTAAATATCAATATTTAAATTGATTAATAATTATTTGTCGTCTGATTCTATTTTGCGACTTACTGTCTGATACCATGATGTTTTGCCATGATTGTTTATGAATTTTTATATGTACTTGTTGACTACGTGATGATTTGCCACGTGCTTGTGTTTTATCTCACAATGCTTTGTCGTTGTCGCTACTCGAAAAAATGCATCGCGCAACGATGGGGAGGCGAAAAGAAAGGACAGAAGAGTCGCCACCGAATTTTATTTATCCCATGAGGGGAAAGGAAAATATCGAGAAAACCTTAAGAAAAGAAAGGATAAGATGGTCTCGCGACCAAGAACGGGTTCGGAAGCCGGTTATGCGAGGGGAAGGTATTAACACCCCTCGCATCCATCGTACTCGATGGGAACCTTTTGTTTGTCGATGTGTGAATTTATTTGCTTAAATATTATGTTATAAAAAGTGTTCTAAAAGATAGAGAGAAGGGTTAGAAACAGGAAAGTTAGGAGGAAAGAGAGAACAGGGAAAAAGAGAAAGAACAGACTCGGTAGGACTTCGCAGTCCTATGCCTACGTATTCTCAATAAATGTGAGAAAGTCAGAGCCGACGTAGTTCGGGGAACTACAGATATGGGGGGAATGTGCTCGGCAAGGATTGTGGCCCTTGTGCCTACGTATCTTTACTTGAGAAAGTAAAGAATCAGAGCAGCCGTAGTTCGGCCTACGGTGTGTTGATGTTTTTTATGGATGATGCTATCGTGCACATTCTAGCAGTTAGGTGTTTCGCTGCTCGCTCGTTGGAGACTTAGGCGTTACCTGTTTGCGGTAGAACGGACGTAACATATCCTTTTTGAAAGATTGATTAGTTTTCGCCACGCGAGGCAAGGAGTCACGTTTGATTGATTAGATTGTTTTTTAGGGGGCGAGACAGGTCCTCGGATAGTAACCCCTACGGATAGTACCCAATTCGTTATCTCAAAGTTTTTTGTTATAAAAGGGTGTGGTGAACGAGGCGTCTTTGTATTGAAAGACGAGCGTCGAAACCACCCTCACTACAGTGGGCATCCCTATGCTCGGAGAAGAAGAGGTCTACACCCAATCCTCTCTCTTTAATTCAATGCAAAGAGAACTTCGTTCTCTTATTAAAGATGTTTTTGGTTTTGAATGGTAAGTGCTTTGCGACAGAGAACCCTACGGTAAACGTCAGCACTCGGGATAGGAGAAGGCCTACGCCTAACCACTCCACGACCATTCAAGTTTTTGTTGTGAAAAATGATTTGAAAATGCACTCGGTACGGGACCGAGGTTTTAGGTGTGAAAGGTTACGGGCTGAAGTTGTGAAAGTGAGATATGGTGGAAGAAGTCGCGTCTTCGTATTGAAAGACGAGTGTCTAAACCACCCACACTACAGTGAGCATCTCGACACTCGGAAAGGAAGAAGTCTACACTTAATCCTTTCTCTTTAATTCAGTACAAAGAAGTCAGTTAATTTATTATTGAAAGTATACTCAGTACGAGACCGAGGTTTTATGAGGAAATGTTGGAAGCGTCTTTGTATTGACAGACGAGCATCGAGACCACCCTCACTACAGTGGGCATCCCTACGCTCGAAGAAGAAGAGGTCTACACCCAATCCTCTTTTTAGCTCAACACAAAGAAATGATTTTAAGGAGATGAGATTTGAAAATGGGCGGGAAGCGTCTTCGTATTGAAAGACGAGTGTCAGAACCACCCTCACTACAGTGGGCATCCCAACACTCGGAGAGGAAGAAAGTCTACACTTAATCCCCTCTTTTTAATTCAATACAAAGATAATTTGATTTTGAAAATTGTTTGACAAAGTTTTTGAATCGAGTCGGGACAAGAAGCGAGGAGAGAAAAGAGGTGGTCTCAGATCCGATGATACTTATCAATATATTGATTTAGTAATTGATTTATGGAACTTTCGTCATCGACCGAAACAAAAGAAAATAGGACAACAAGTCCAATAACAAATGCGAAATTGAAATCCAAATTTTAAAAATAAAATAGAATAACAATGTAGAAATAAAAAAAAGAATTGAAAAATAATATATAAATTATAAAATCAAACTCTAAATATAAAATATATATTATATATACAGAAAATAGTAGCATGTTTTAAAATTAAGATTAAATACATAAGACTAATAATAATAATAAAATGCACATAGTTTAAGAAAATAAAATAACATATAATTAAACAGGGGAGGGAGTATGTTGATACGCATGGAGTATGGAAGATGAATACGGTTTATGGGCTATAATCCCATCACAAAAAAAAACAACCAAAACAAAATTTAAAAACAAAAAAAAACTAAAGAAAACGGTCCAGCAACCCCTTCACTCTCCGCCGCATCCACGATTTCCTCAGCTTTCAAGAGTTCTCAACAAAACACGAGCACTCATAAGCATCGGCCAGCCTATTCGAAGTTGATCTCAACCTGCTGTAATTTTCACACTTTCATACCTGACCTTCTTCTGGTTCGGTTTCAACTTCTCACTCTTCTCTTTCATTTCCATTTCTGTTGGGTTTTATGGTTCTGTGAATGGAGAATGATAGAGTGTGTGTGTTTGAGAATGGTGGATGATGTTGGTGGTTGGAAGTTTTAAGAAAGGGAGAAATGGGTTTTGGAGCTGGAGTTTGAAGTTTTGGTGTTAAGTGAATCTGGGAAACGATGAGGGGTTTCTGGTGTTGTTGTGTGAAGGTTAAAAAACACGGCGGAGAAATGGTTTGTGAAAGTAGGTACTTTGCTGTTTCAGACAGATTCGCGGAAGGGGGTTTCGTCGAGTAAGTTTGGATGTTGGCTGAGTGGTTTCGCGAGTGAGTTCGAAGTCGGTGAAACGGTTTCGCGAAAAGGAGCTTCGCTTGAGTTGAATGGTGATATGTGAATCTGAGTTTGGGAGAAAGAGGATGGAAGGTTGTTGATGATGGGTCTTGGGCAAGTTGGAGTTCGAAGGAGGTAGAAGGAGAAGATTGTTCAGCGGTATTGTGGAGCGGGAAATGAAAACAGTTGTTCTGTTTGAAGACAAAGGGTTGAGGAGGAGTTCAATGCTTGGGTTTGTAGGCGAGATGTTGGTGTTGCGGTTTCGTGGAGTTTGGATGTTGCTTGAATGCGAGATTGGGAGTTTGGGAATAGTGAGGTCGAGAGTTTTTGACGGATGGAGTTATGAGTTGGTGTTCGTTTAGACTCAATGCTAGGAAACAAGACAAACAAAAACAACACAGATTAAGACTATGGAGGTAGAAAGAGTGACAGAATACTTACAGAATAATACCACCAGATTGTTGATACAGAACACAGGTGAGTTCCTTCTTCAATCTCCCTTTTTTTTCCAGTTCTTTGTGAGTGAAGGCAGCTGTTTTTTTTGTAGTACCCTTTTCCTCTCCAAACATTAAGCCTTTATAGTGAGGTCAATTAGGTTTAGCAGACCAACTCTTGAGGCTCTGAAATCCTCTGCACCTTAGGTTTTAGGTTTGGTCTGCTACTAACCTGTCCTATTACCATTTTTGTGCTAAGACTGTGGTGCTGTAATTGCCTACTGCTGCTCTGTATTTGCCATTTTCGTGAATGTGTCTCTGCCGTCTTATTTTCATGTCCCTGAATTTGTTCATTTAAATTGAAAATATCTGATATTTTTACCCTGAATTTTTACTGCTTCATTTGTGATTTTTTTACTGCTTTGATTTATGCTGATGGGGCAACTTTTCAAAATGTGATTTTATCAATATTCGTATGGATGGAAGTTGATCATACTCATCTCCTTCTTCCTTGTCTGAAAGTAAAATTTCCTCCATTTCACCATCAATTCCATTTTTGATCGGATACAGGGCGATGACGTAACAGGGACGAAAGAAGATGAGGCAGAGAAGGAACTTGGGCATTATTTGCTGGTCCTAGTTCTACGTCATTCTGTCCATTAGGAAGAACTTTCTTCCCCGTAATATTTCCTGGGCACTGAGGATGGTTCTCAACCAAAAATGCAGGGCTTTCAAGTCTTGAATCTAACATTGCCTGTTGTATATACTGCTGTATTAGATTAGTACATTGAGATATATATGAATCATAATTAACAGTATATCCCTCAGGTCCTCCTGGAATAGCTGAGGAAGAATGAGTCATGACTAGGATAGTGTTGAACCAGATTGCTGCACCAAATACTTCAGTTATGAGTTTCAAAAGTGAAAGGTCACTATAACCAGAATTGATAAGATCAAGACGTTCAAAATATAAAACGATGTCTGGAGGAGATTTCCTAATGAATCTCTTCACAGACAGCATGATCCTCTTATTTCTCTTCACACTATTGGGAGCTGAAGGCAGGAAACCAGGGGTATCAATAAACGTTATGTTAAGCCCGTTTACAGTTACCACAATTTCTTGGATGCAATCAGTAGCAGGTTGAAAAACATTAGTTGTGGCTTTTTTTGATCAAAAATAGAGTTTATGGTAGCACTTTTACCAACTCCTGTTTTACCAAGGACAAGTATTCTGCAGGAGAACTCCAATTGGGGAATCCCAGTCGCCTCTTGATGATTTGCTATTGCTCCGGCTCTACTGCTACTAAGGTTAACTCTTTTCAGATCCAATTCTTCGGTACAAATCAAAGTTGTCAGGTGCATCCGATAAAGAACCTTTGTAACCAAGAGGTTTTCTTGCTCAGTAATGTTGGATTTATCCTAATGTATTAGACACGTTTCTGCATATTGCTCTGAAGAATATTTATCACCATGTCTTGACTTGCATAAGTTTTAGGATTAATTTACTCTATCATGTTTGCTATTTTCAGGCTTTGATTATGAGCACAGTATGGAAGGAGACCCGGCGCGTACACGCTAACTACATGGAGGTTGAAACACTACAGCGCACTTCTAGGAGGGGAATTTTGCCACAACATCACACTTGTTGATGACATTCTGGGTCTGTTAGGACTCATTCTCAAACTATTGCATCTCAAGTCCATCCTCAGGAACAGAGTAATCACATGCAGCAAAGCGTCTCTTTTTTTTTGACATTGCTGAACAAATTCTTGATCTGACTCAGAAGAAAAGGGATTTAAATTTTGGTGATCACAAAGATGTTGTGGGGAGTGAAACCAAGGAGATAAGTTCTGCCCCAATGAAGTTAAAGACCAAAAGTCAAGTAAAGGAGGAAAAGGAACAATTTGACTGGGATAGTTTACGAAGAAAAGCACAAGCTAAGGCTGGGAAAAGAGAAAAGATAGAAGACACCGTGGATTCCTTAGACTGGGATGCCGTGAGATGTGCAGATGTCGGTGACATTGCTAATACCATCAAAGAACTAAGCATGAACAACAGGCTTGCCGAGCGTATTCAGGTAAAATGAAACTTCGATGAAATGCTATTAATCACTTTCTGGACAGAATAAACTTATTGATGCAGCCCATTTTACATGATTTATCTGGTAGGAATTTCTGAAGAGACTGGTTGATGATCACGGAAGCGTTGACCTCGAGTGGCTGAGAGACGTTCCACCTGTAGTCATGAGTCAGTTGCAGTTGCCTTTTGCTGGGAGCACAACCAAGTGGACAAAATTCCCGAAACAGAAGTGAGCGGACAACTAGCAGGAAGATGAAATGTCAAAGGCTCTGGTTGCTTTGAATCCAGAGGCTGCCTCCATTCCTTTGAAATTTTCGCGCGTGGATACCGAAAGCCTTTGGTAAGGTTTGATTCTTTGTAGTTTATTGCTTTCGTATTGATTGTGGCTCGTTTCATGTATTTAACTTACGCTTGTTATGCGTTGTTTCAAGAAGTGAAGAGGATGCGGCTTGCAGAGGATCCTTCGAGGCATGAAGGATTGGTAAATGAGAAAGAGCTTCTTGCAGCAGGCATTAAAGTTGATAATGCAATCCCTCCTGCAGTTGAATCAGTTTGACAGCATATCAATTGTATATCATACTTAATATATGCATCTTAAACAGCCGTTGGGATCAATATTAACTTTCTGTTGGATTCTGTCACACAGGGTAACTTGGTACAAATTCCAACTTTCATCCACTATGCAGCAGCTCGGGAAAGCAACGGTAAATGCTTCGGATAACGACTTTTTCCACTTAAAATTCTCCAATGAAATCATTCATAAATCCATATGTACATAACCCCTTCTTTTGTGCTTCATGATGATTAGTTCAGACAGAGGGAATGGGTATAGTATCTGCTCCAGCAGAAACCGACGTCCGTAGAGCCGCATATATTTGACAGAAATTTTCACGACAAAACCAACTTCTTTGAGAAGCTCTTTCAATTTGCATGGGCCAAGGTCCCGCAAACAACCGGCATGATGCTTCTTCTCGCACTGATCACCAATTATTGCTGTTTGGGTCATCAAAAATTATCAACACTGAAATCATTTTCCCTTTTTCATCATCAGTATTATTTTTATAATCTAGACAATGCCAACCACTAGCTGGTGCAGCGTGTAAGCCCAAGCAGGTTGCATGAAGGGCCCTAGGTCATCCATTGTAAAGGATCAAATCTCTTCCATCTCCACATATTGCACATATATCTCCTGTGGTAAGGTTTTGACCATTTGCCAAAGAGAGCTATATCATGAACTGTTAAATCGTTGGAAGTATGTATATGTGGCGATAATGTTGACGTCTAGCTACTATTCCAGCATGGGCTTCAAACTGTGAAGGGCTTATCTCTATATCACAACGACTGCAGACTATACCACTTCCTTGTTCGTAACCTCCAAATAAACTCCGTCTTTTGTCATGGTAAGCCAACTCGGCATCATCTGGTAGGCCGTGAGGCAGAAAAAGGTAACTTGACCGAATTATTTGTGTGTCCAAGGTACGAGTTTGATGAACACAGTTTGAGAAACGGCTCTCAACCAAAGGACACAAGCTTTTTTTTTTATAATTAAATCCTGCTATGAAATTTTTCTGTCAACTAATCACAGCCTATTTTCCATTGATCTTCTCACTTGATGCTTTCTTTTGATTTTTTTCTGGCTGAATTAATTTTGCGCATCTATCTCTTATTTTGCAGGTGATGGCTGGCGGTACGGTTATGTAGAGCTTGCCTGGTTTGCTTTGGCGCAGCAGGCTGGTGTGTTGAGTGTAGTAGACAGAGACGACTCTGGTGGGTTATGGTGGCAACATAATGCTGAAAAGGATCAGTAGTTTCTGTCACAGAAAGTGGCACCAGAGAAGAACGACTCATGCTATACAGCTGATCCTGGCGGAAAAATATGATTTCTTGTGTATAGAATTTTACCCTGCATGGATTACTTGAAAATATGGCATCGGGAATATACTTTTTGAGCTCCTCAGTTAAACATTTAGGTAATCTACCCCTAGGAAGAATTGTTGAAAGACCTATATCACCAGGACCTAGAATAAAAAAGAAATCGACTGTTCTCTTTTAACCTTGAACGAGCTGCAATAATTTTTCCTAGCCTGCCAAACTGCAACCTCAGGATCGTGAAAAGACCTGGTGCTTGGGTATATGGCTCAGAACAGAAGTCTCCCATGAAAACAAATAAGGAAGGAACGACCTCCTCACTCTCAAGTGCATCAAGAACAATCTCCAGCTTTCCCATAGCCTCTTCTTGGTCTACAAAAAAAACATCAGGCAGTATGACAAACATGTCATTGACTGCTCTTTTCTCCATCTCTTCCTGTCTGATAGCTTCATATTTATGTCCAGGAACATCGAACACGTCAATGACGGCAATAGTGGAAGAAGAGGAAGCGAAGGCGTCAAAAGCTTCTTCCTCCCTCGCGTCGGCTTCCACTAGCAAGTTCATCACTCGTTGAACTGGCTCCACGTCGATAACTGTAGAATTGATGGATTCATGTTCAAGCTGTTCGAGGACGACTTCGATGGCTTCGTCTTGTTCGGTGAGTTCGAATCGAGTAACGAAGGAGAGGATCTCGTCGAGGGCTTCGGGTTTGATATTGTGGCCTCTGATACTGCACTTCTTCTGAATCTTTTCTTTGTCGGAGCATTCATCTTTTTTTTTCTATCAAAATGATAGTTTTTTTGTTTTTATTTTGTCTGTACTACTTGTAACAAATGCAGCAATGTTCTTTCTTGGGGATACCTTGAAGTTTCTTCAAATTAAATAACTTGGAAAAATATGCAGTCGTAAATTGCCAACCGAAAATTACTAACTGTTATTTTCCATCATGCTTAGTGTTTCGGATCTTGCGCTTTAGCTTAATCCTCATGACTCGAGCATAAATGAGCATTGTCAGTATTTCCATCGTCAAACTATGTCTTGAAGGCAGACCATGTCTCCACATAAATTGTTTATACATTAAAACACATATAACTCTTCCTTAATCCAACTTCTTGAATAAATCCCCGAAATATAACTGAAGGCGTACTCAACTCAAATATCATTTTGAACCTTGATGAGTCCAAATATTCACTATGCACCAAGTGAATAGGACGCATGCCCCCTATCTGAAACTTGACTCCACCTGGCAACTTTTGAATTTTCTGACTATGAAGAATGGAAGGATGCGTAAATGAGAAATATATACAAGTAGGACAAATTTGGGGTAGTTTATGCAATGTGATATGCTAATGCAATGAAATGAAACATAAACCAAATGGAGAAAAGGTAGGCAAATTTTGGGATACAACAGCTGCCCCTATTCAAGCGACTTAGACCTGAATGGATGAAAAGCGAACAGCTTTCAGACAATCATGGTAAAAGGCGGTTGAATACCAAAGAGACCTGAAATTTGCCAACCGTAAAAAGAACTTCTGACATCGCCGTCAGGTTTACAATATTTTCTGACTTCGCCGTCAATTTTTCACAGAACTTTGGTAAAGCCCCTGACTTCGCCGTCATCTCTTAAAACAATCTTCTGACTTCACCGTCATTTCCAATAGTTTTGACTTCGCCGTCAATTCTTAAAATAATCGGTAAAAGTATCTGACCTCACGGTCAGGCCTCGACATTAAGTCGGTAAAAAGATCTAACCTCGCCGTCAGTCCTCTGTTAAATACAAACAGATATTGAATCCAAAGATACGATCCTCCGACATCGCCGTCAAGACAAAATCCAACATCGCCGTTGGAAGAACCAAACTACCTGGCATCGCCGCCAAGAACAAACATCTAGCATCGCTGCTAAAGAATCAAACCACTCGACCTCGCCACCGAAAATAAACATCCAACCTCGCCGCTGAACAAACAAATCACTCTGACATCGCCGCCAGAAACAAACCTCCAACCTCGCCGCTGAACACACAAATCACTCTGACATTGCCGCCAGAAAAAAACTTCTCAACATCGTCGTTGAAGAATCAAATCACTTGACATCGCCGTCAAAACTAAATCATCTGACATCGCCGTCAAAACTAAATCATCTGACATCGTCGTCAGAACTAAATCATCTGACATCGCCGTCAGAACTAACTTCTCAACATCGCCGTTGAAGAATCAAATCACTTGACATCGCCGTCAAAACAAACTTTTCAACATCACCGTTGAAGAACTAAGCCATCTGACATCGCCGTCAGAAATAAACTTTCAACATCGCCGTTGAAGAAACAACTCACTTGACATTGCCGCCAAGGCTTCGCTGAATATATGAGTAACAAGATTCAAACGAATTTAAGACCATCCATTGGTGACGACCACAAAAGAATTCTGCTGGGGAAACAGCACGAGCTGGGGTATAAACAACACAACGGGCAAAGATGCTGATCGTCTGCGAGGTTTACTTGAAACAAAAGGGGTAACAACCTGGCTTATGTTTCACATGCATATGTTTGAATATGACAAAATGCTCCATGTGAAATGGAAATGCTTCGCGTTTGGGTAAATGTTATGCATGTATGTAGATGCAAATGAACCGCTTTAGCAAAATAAATGCTAAAGAGAAAGAGCCAACTCCGTTGGGTCAGAGCTAGGTACGCCTAGCGCAAACAAACTCATGCTGAGGAATACAAGCCCTGGATGGCCTCCGGAAAAAACTTCTGGGTAAAACTGCTCTGCTAAGACCAAAACTACTCCGCTGGGGATCCTAACCAAACTCTGCTGCGGAGAACGTCCCGGATGGCCTATCAGCCTACAACTCTTCTGGGGATCGAGCAACTTGGCCGGAGGCAACAACTCCACTCTACCGGGGAAATCAGCTATGAATGATTAGCCAGAATAACTCTACTGGGGAAACACAGCGGATTGCTGAGGAATAGCTCCATTCTGTCGGAGATTGAATCCACTATCTGCTAGGGATGTCGAATAAGATTTACTGGAAGGATTATCCCACACTCTCTCTGCTGGGGATGGAGATGAACGATCTCTGAGTCAGTTCCATTCTGTGGGGAAGAAAATTAACTCTGCTAATTTGGCTGTGGATTAGATAAAGAGGGAATCATCATCAACCTCTGCTTGGGGAAAGTAACAACAACTAGACGAGTGTGTTGTACAGCTGGCACCAAGTTTATCAATTATGACTTTATTTAAAAACAAATGTCCCGATTAACAGTTAGCAAAACCCACAAGTTTATGCATGCAAGGTTTTTTCATCAAAAAATATCAGGCATTTCTTGCAAACAAAACGGTAAAAGTTAAAACCAGAACAAAGTCTTTTTCTAAATAGCATATTTTATTGATAAAAGACCTGAAAATAGGCAACTTTACATTGGATGCAACTCCTGAAAAGAGAAAGTTGCGCAAAAAGACAATTGCAAGGAAAATATACAAAAATGTCGGCAATGTGGTACAGACAAACACCATGTGACGACCCATCCATGACTCGCGTGGCTTTGACGCTTTCCGATACTTTAACTTCTGAAGAGATTGATTTGAATGGTCGATCTTCGAGTTCTCCCTAGAATCCACTATGCTTGTGATAATCAGTGCGCAGGCCGCAGTCATTTGCTTTAAAATCCCTAATTTTTGCCTGAATCGCCCTTGCGGGTTTTCGATTCACCAGGATACCCATTTTTATCAAAGTTGCCCTTTCAGGTTTTCAACTTTGCGGGCTCACATTTTTCTTATATCCCTAATTTTTGCCCGAACCTATCCTTTTATGGTTCGCCGGGATGCCTCATTCTTGCCTGGATACTCTTTTTCTTTCCAGCGAGCTTTCTTAAGCAAAATATTTTTTGACCGCGTCTGCGTTCACCGGGGATGTAAAATCTTCACCATCCATAGTTGAAAGTAGCAAGGCTCCTCCTGAGAAAACCTTTCGTACCACATAAGGACCCTCATAGTTAGGAGTCCATTTGCCTCTGTGATCATTCTGCGGTGGGAGAATTCGCTTTAACACCAAGTCGCCTGCCTGAAAGCTCCGAGGACGTATCTTTTTATCATAGACGCTCTTCATCCTCTTCTGATACAAACGACCGTACGCGAGAGACGCCAATCTTTTCTCATCCATCAAACTGAGTTAATTCAACCTGTTCTTTACCCATTCTGCTTCATCTAGTTTGACATCTGCCAGTACTCTTAGAGAAGGGATCTCGACCTCCAATGGCAGAACAGCTTCCATGCCATACACCAACGAGAAAGGAGTTGCCCCAGTTGAAGTACGCACCGAAGTGCGATATCCATGTAAGGCAAAGGGCAACATCTCGTGCCAATCCTTATAAGTTATCACCATCTTCTGTACTATCTTCTTAATGTTCTTGTTGGCCGCTTCCACGGCGCCATTCATTTTCGGGCGATAGGGAGAAGAATTGTGATGCTCGATTTTGAAACTCTGGCACAGTTCCTTCATCATCTTATTATTCAAATTAGAACCATTGTCAGTAATGATCCTCTCGGGTATCCCATATCGACAGATGATATCTCTTTTGATGAATCGGGCCACTACCTGCTTTGTGACATTGGCATAAGAGGCCGCTTCGACCCATTTGGTGAAATAATCAATAGCCACTAAGATAAAACGGTGTCCATTGGACACGGTCGGCTCGATTTTTCCAATCATATCAACGCCCCACATGGAAAAAGGCCACGGCGACGACATGACATTCAAAGGACACGGCGGTACATGAATCTTGTCGGCATAAATTTGACATTTGTGGCATTTCTTGGCGTACTTGAAACAATCTGACTCCATAGTTAACCAATAATATCCTGCCCTCAACAATTTCCGAGACATGGCATGCCCACCCGCATGTGTTCCGAAAGCACCTTCGTGGACCTCTTCCATAAGCAAATTTGCCTCTTTTTCGTCCACGCATCTTAGTAGCACTAAGTCATGGTTTCTCCGATAGAGCGCACCGTCCGGATTCAGATAGAAATTGCCGGACAATCTTCTCAAAGTCTTCTTATCTTGGGTAGATGCCCCAGGCGGATACTCTTGGTTCTTAAGAAAGTTCCGGATGTCATAAAACCATGGTTTACCATCAGGAGCTTCATCTATTGCGAACACAAATGCTGGTCTGTCGAGCCGTGAAATGACAATTATTGGAGCATCGTTCCAGAAGTTAACTTTGTACATCGAGGATAGAGTAGCCAAAGCATCGGCCATCTGATTCTCTGCTCTTGGCACATGGTGAAGCTCTACTCGATCGAAAAAAGGTAGCAACCTCCTTGCGTAGTTCATGTATGGGATCAGATTTGGCTGGCGCGTTTCCCACTCTCCCTTGATTTGGTTGACCACTAAGGCTGAATCTCCATAGATATCAAGGTTCTTGATTCTCAAGTCAATTGCTTCTTCAATACCCATGATACATGCTTCGTACTCGGCCTCGTTATTGGTACATGGGAATGTTAACCTCGCGGTGAATGGTATATGGGACCCATGGGGAGTTGTAATGATTGCCCCAATCCCACTACCGTATGAGTTAACAGCGCCGTCAAAGATTAATTTCCACTGGGAACCCAATTCCGGTCCCTCGCCCGGCAACGGTTCATCGCAATCTTTCATTTTCAAGTACATAATGTCTTCGTCAGGAAAGTCAAACTTCATTGGCTGATAATCATCGACTGGCTGCTCTGCAAGGTATTCTGACAGAACACTACCTTTAATAGCTTTTTGAGATACATATTGAATATCATATTCTGTCAGAATCATCTGCCACCTAGCGATCCTTCCTGATAGCGCCTGCTTTTCGAACACGTACTTAATTGGGTCCATCTTTGAAATCAACATGGTTGTGTGGTTTAGCATATACTGTCTTAGGCGTTTGGCGGCCCAAGCAAGTGCGCAACAAGTCTTTTCTAACATTGAATATCTGGATTCACAGTCTGTGAACTTTTTACTCAAGTAGTAAATTGCGTGCTCCTTTCTTCCAGCTTCGTCGTGCTGACCGAGAACACAACCCATAGAATTTTCAAGAACTGTTAAGTACATTATCAACGGTCTCCCAGCCACCGGGGGCATCAGTATTGGGGGTTCTTGTAGGTATTCCTTTATTTTCTCAAACGCCTTCTGACAATTCTCGTTCCAAACGACCGCCTGATCCTTCTTCAGAAGTTTAAACAATGGCTCACAAGTGGCGGTGAGGTGAGATATGAACCTTGCAATATAGTTCAATCTACCTAAGAAACCACGAACCTGCTTCTCGGTCTTTGGTGCTGGCATTTCTTGGATTGCCTTGATCTTTGTGGGATCAACCTCAATACCTTTCTCACTAACGATGAACCCCAACAGCTTTCCTGACCGTACGCCGAAAGTACATTTGCTCGGATTCAACCTCAATTTGAACTTCCTCAACCTCTCAAACAACTTTAGAAGATTTACCAAGTGCCCCTCCTCCGTTTGGGACTTTGCAATCATATCGTCGACATAAACTTCGATTTCGTGATGCATCATGTCGTGAAAGAGTGTGACCATTGCTCGTTGATAAGTTGCCCCTGCGTTCTTCAACCCGAAAGGCATTACTTTATAGCAAAAAGTTCCCCAAGGTGTGATAAAAGTCGTTTTCTCCATATCCTCCGGCGCCATCTTAATTTGATTGTATCCGGAAAAGCCGTCCATGAAGGAAAACACTGAGAATTGCGCGGTGTTATCAACAAGCACGTCAATATGGGGAAGCGGGAAATCATCCTTTGGGCTTGCTCTATTCAAGTCCCTATAATCAACACACATCCTAACTTTGCCGTCCTTTTTAGGTACGGGCACGATGTTAGCGACCCAAGGAGGGTAGTTGGCCACAGCAAGAAATCCGGCATCTAACTGTTTCTGAACTTCCTCCTTGATCTTCACTGCCATATCTGGCCTTGTTCTTCTCAGTTTCTGTTTGACAGGAGGACATTCTTCACGAAGAGGCAGACGATGAACCACGATGTCCGTGTCGAGTCCTGGCATATCCTCATATGACCAAGAAAAAACATCCTTGTACCTTTGGAGTAACTCAACCAATCGTTGCTTGACATTATCTTGCAGCGTAGCCCCTATTCTGACCTCTTTCTTGTCTTCTTCTGTTCCCAGGTTGATAACTTCAACTTCTTCTTGATGAGGCAGGATGACCTTCTCCTCTTGTCTTAACAATCTGGCAAGCTCCTCAGGCAGGTCTTCGTCTTCTTCGATCTCTTCTTCGGCTTGAAAGATCGGATTATCAAAGTCATACCGAGTCATAGACGAATCTGAGTCGGTGACATCTGAAATGTGTAACCTGCGATGATGATGATTTTATGCTTTTAAATGATATGCAAACAAAAACACAAACCACATTGCCATTTTATTGTTAAAGATAAAAACAAGAACAACAAGGATCACAAAATTCTGAATGAAAAGACGCCTTTTAATTGATGATAAAAAGATTGTTCACATGCATAAAGATAGGGCCCTACAAATAAAGTCCATTATGCCTTGGGCAGAGCATATGGAAATACATTAATCAAGACAAATCAATTACTCTTCATAAGTCACTGTGATAACTTCCTCCATGCTCCAATTCTTCAAGCTCTGACCGGGGATGCATGGCTGGATCCACGCATCCATATCGCAGTCGCTGTCTCCTTCCTCATCTGATATGGCATTGATTTGATCGAAAATGACTCCACTGCTAGTAAATCGGACAGGACCCTTGTAACGTGGAGTGCTTTGTGAAGATGATCCATGTGGGCTATATCCCAATCCGAACTTATCTTGCTTGTTTGGGACGCTCACCACTTGTCCCCATCCTTGTGTTGACCCGGATTCCACCACGGCCCGTGCTTCCTTGTATGACGACATGGCAACTTCTGGAGTCTTGACCTCGACCGGCGCCTTCTCCTTGATTTGGACAGTCTCAAAATCCTGACACAACGTTTCTTGAATTTCGCCGTCGACTTCCACATATTTGAATGAAGACAGATGGCTCACCATGATGTCTTCTTCCCCGCAAACGATCACAATATTCCCATCCATCATATATTTCAATTTCTGGTGCAAAGTCGATGTTACAGCGCCTGCTAAGTGTATCCAAGGCCGACCCAAAAGACAGCTATAAGCAGGCTGGATATCCATGATGTAGAAAACTGTTTCAAACACCTCTGGGCCTACTTGGATAGGCAGAGTTATCTCCCCAAAGACAGATCTTCGGGTTCCATCGAAAGCCCGCACAACCAAATCACTGGGCGTACAATATAGACCCTGATGATCGATCTTCATCAATGCCTTTTTTGGCAACACATTCAAAGACAACCCTGTATCAACAAGTACATGTGACATGATTGTTCCTCGGCATTCAAGTGAAATGTACAGAGCCAAGTTGTGGTTCCTCCCTTTTGGTGTCAAGTCGCGGTCTGTGAACCCCAACCCGTTACCTGCATTGACATGGGCCACCACGCCTTCCAACTGATTAACGGATATCTCTTGAGGTACATAAGCATTATTCAAAACTCTGAGCAAAGCATTCCTGTGAGCCTCAGAACATAACAGCAATGACAAGATAGAAATCTTTGAAGGAGTTTGTTGTAAATGATCCACAATTTTGTAGTCACTTTTTCTTATCAAGCGCATGAATTCCTCCACATCCTTCAGCAAAGCTTCCTTTTCTCTAGCCTGAGAATTCTCTTCCGCTATGACCTTACCCTTACCTTTATCAGCCCTTTCTGTACTTACTTCGGGAGGTGCAAATACTCTCCCGCTCCGAGTCATTCCTCCAGTTCCTACCAAATTATCAACAGAATCCAACGGTGAGCCACTCAGTTCCTGCTTTTGACCATTGCAGTAGACCTCGGCCCCGTAGTTCCAAGGAATTGCTTTAGAACTTTCATAGGGTACGGGTCCTGCCTTTGTGAATATAATAGTGGGCCTTGCCGGAGGCGCAGAAATTGTAATTGTTTTGTATGGGATGGATATGGTGGCCACCTCATCCTTATCTTCGATGACTACCTCTTCAGCATTTTTCTCACAGATTCTATCAAATTGCAACAAACCGTTATCCATCATGTGCTGTATATGGTTCCTCAGGCTCCGACATCTTTCTGGACAAATCATACAGTCTTCGCAATCCTTTCCACAGCCTGAGAATACCCCTCCTTCTAACAACTTGCTCTTCACGAAACTTAACGGCGTCTTCAAATCCTCTACTCTGGACACCAAGTTCAGGCCTTCCTCACTGTCAATAGCATTTACGCCACCACACCTACCATGGTTAGGCATGGGATTTCGATCCACGCTTGGCGCGTCTTGATTGAAATTGATAGCTTTACTATCAATAAGGTCTTGTACCTTATGTTTGAAAGCTTTACAGTTGTCAATACTGTGGCCGGGGGCGCCGGAGTGGAATTCACACCTAGCGTTGGCGTCATATCCAGGAGGTGGTTGGCCAGTTAGAGGTGCCATTGTCCTTTTCTGGACCAACTGCAGTTGAATTAAGTGTTGTAGCAACTGAGCGTATGGCATTGGCGGTGTGTCAAAGTGTCTATCCGCCACCCTTCTCCTATCTTGGAATTGTCTCGGTGCATAATTCTGTTGTTGAGGTCGTTGCTGCTGTTGTTGACGTGGTTGTTGTTGCGGAGGCTGTGTCGCCGGGATGGCAATACTGGCTACTTGTGACGGTTGCTGGTAATATGGTCGCTGCTGACGCTGATCCAGGTATCTTTTTCGGTTGTTAAAGCCGTACACTGCATTTGTTTCATTATCCTTTTTCTTCGCACCAAAAAACTTTCTTCCACCCCCAGATGAGGTCCCTTCCGCTGCTTGAATTTTCCCCATTTTTATACCGTTTTCAACTCTTTCGCCCGTGATAATCAAGTCCGAGAAGCTTCCTGACATATTGCTCACCAACTTCTCGTAGTAGATTCCGGGCAATGTGGCCACGAATAGATCGATTAGTTCTCTTTCCACCATGGGAGGTTGAACCCTAGCGGCAAGCTCTCGCCACCTTTGGGCGTATTCTTTAAAACACTCATTGCTCCTTTGGGATAGGTTCTGCAACTGCACGCGATTTGGTGCCAAGTCACTATTGTACTGGTAATGCTGGACAAAGGCCTCTGCTAAATTCTTCCAGCTCCGAATATTGGCAGGTTCCAAACCCATGTACCACTCTAGAGAAGGCCCTGACAGACTATCTTGGAAGAAGTGCATAAGCAACTTCTCATCATCAGAGTATGCCGACATCCTTCGGAAATAGGAGCGGATATGCACCTTTGGACATGTCGTTCCTTTGTATTTATCGAAATCTGGCACCTTGAACTTTGGAGGAATCCTGAGTCCCGGAATCAGTCCCAGATTGGACATGTCAAGTCCCATAGTGTTCTGGTTTTCCAGAATGCTCTTCATCTTTTCTTCTATTTCATCAAACCTTCTATTAGTGTCGGATCGCAACCCTCCCCCAAGGTCTCTCATGGAGAAGATATCATCCTATTCGTCTTGGTCCCATTGAGGATTCACGCTAGTAGGTATGGCGCCTGCCACAACTAGGATGGGGATTCCAGTTTGTTCTCTTCCGCCCGGAAGGTTGACTACAGTTGGGCCACCGTTGACTTGCGAGGTTCCACCATTAACAGGAGGGGGAATAGCAGCAGCCCCCCCGTGCAAAACGCCACTTCCATCCACTTGAGCTACTAAAGGTTGAACTAATGTCCTCAACTGGTCCTGTCCATTGGCCACCCCCTGCATCATCTCCATGAATTGCGCCATCTTCTCACGAAACTCCAAAAGCTCGGCTTGAACCTGATCCATAATTCTCTGCTGATTTCCCCGCGTGTTGTAGGAGTGTTGAGAAGTCAGCTTGCTCTTTCTCTTTCCCTCTCTTTCTCTCTGAAATGGCAAGCGGTGTGAGGTCGAGTTTCAGGGAATGCAAAATGATGCGCAAGTTCATGCGAATGCTCAAGAGACTTTCAAAACCTATGATTATAACCGGTATTATAGAATTGCGAATGAACAAATAATAAAGAAAACACAATTAGACCAAAAGCAAATTCTCATTAATTTAGGAAGATTCAATACAAACATTTGCTGACTATGCTGAATAACAATCCTCATTATAAGGAAAACACTAAATGACTGAAAATCAAGAGTACTAAAAACTAGAATTTCTCCTTTTGGAGACGCTCTTCAAGCTTCTTCGTCTCGAACATGAACCTCCTAACCATTTGGTCGCAGAGCTGGATAAAGTGGTGAACAGAAGGGGGGATATCATTTCCTTCCAAATCTTGAATGGCGCTTTCCAATCTCCATGGGATATCTCGGATCATGAGGTTGCAATGCTCCACCAAATTGTTGTACCTAGCACGACACGTATCTAGAGTCGACTGGTAATAACAAATAGAATCCACATGGGTGTCCAGCAACTCATTGAGCTGAGCCTCTTTCTCGAGCCACTGCGCACTATTTCTTTGCAGAGCCTCAAAACGATTCCTCCACAGAAGGGCCGTTTCTTGGGCAGTTTCCAATTCTTGAAATTTGTTATTCCACAGGTCAGACGTGACATATGAATCTTTCAACGCCTCCTCTTTGAGTCTTCGTTCATTTTCCACTAAGGTCAAGGCGTTTCTCAGTCGTTCTTCAAGATCCCCAATATCAGCCTCAAGATTCTCTCGTATTTCCTTCTTTTCGGCAGAGGCTATCTCAAAGAAGTGCCATGCCCTATCACAAGAAGCTTTGGTGTCCTTTAAGCGTTGTCGGAGAGTTGTTAATGATGCATCAGCCCCTTCGTAACCCTGCTGGTACCTGACTCTCAGATCCGTTTCTAATTTTAGCTTCTTGCTACTCTCAGCCGCTTGATCCTGTTCAAACTCCACCTTTCTTTTGTACTGACCGCTTTCCACATTTGCTTGATGGACTTCATTCTGAAGGTCCTGATTCTCCTTAGTCAATCTCTCCACTATTAGCTTCAGTTTTTCATATTCTTCTATGGATACATGAGTGGGAGCAGGAGGTGCTTCCCGCATAGAGGGCTCTAAGGGAAATGGTAACAACCTTTCAGCTACTCTAGCTAGTAACCACCGATTGTATGGCTCCTTTGCCACACAATTCTTCGCTTTTAACTCCTTTCTCCCCTTTGTATGAATCTTGCCCCAAGCCTTAGCAATCTTCCTGACAAACGCAGGGTCTTCGGATGTGGCTAGCAAAAAGAAACTCCGAACCTTCTCTGCTTCGGGCTCACCCTCCATAGCATAGCCCAATTGACGTAATGCCATGACTGGGTTATAGTTAATACAACCGGCCCTACCGATCAAAGGTACATTACTGAATTCTCCACAACTAAAGATGATTTCCACATCATAGTACTCATGAGAGTACCAAGCAATATCACTAGCTTCCAGAGACATGATGCGTTGAGACCATTTCAATTCCTTCTTGTTTTCCACGAACGGTCCTTTCTTGGGCAAATGAGAAGCATACCACTTGTATAGTAGGTGAGAGCAGCATTGGATCATTCCCGCCTTCTTTTCACTCCTCCAATGAATAGAGTGATAAACATCGGCGAGGAGTGTAGGGATGGGATTCTTCTGCATGAAGAGAACGATGGCAGTGATGTCTATGAAATTGTCCATGTTTGGAAAGAGGACAATCCCGTAAATCATCAGAGCAACACTTATACCGAACTTTTCCCAATCTTCATCAACCTTGTACTGAACGGCCTTTTCTAGCAGAAACTTCAATGGAAAACCCTGAGCACCCCCTTTACTGGTTAGACCCTTCTTGACTTCTTCTTTGGTCATATGAAGAGCAAGAGCAATGACAACAGGCTTTGGTTCTTCTTCTAAACCAGTATAGACAGGTTGATCCTTAATCTTAATGTTCAAAATGTGAGAATATTCTTCCAAGGTGGGAGCCAACTGGTAGTCTTGAAAAGTGAAGCATCGGAGAGGCGCATCATAAAATTGAGCCATAGCATACAAGGCCCAAGTATCAACTCTGGAGTGGAGAAGATCAAGCAATTTCCCATGTTTCCCCTGAAAGTTGATCTTGATAACTTTCGGCACGTCAATCAGAAGGTCTTGAATTGATTCCAACTTTGGTTCCCTAAACTTTATGGAATTTGTGCTTCTCTTTCTTAGATCAGCCATTGAGTTCACCAATACCTGAGATAATCATAGCTTCTTAAGTCTCTTGGTATGCAAAATGATATGCAATGCAATGTTTTATGAATGCATATGATAACATTCACACATCGAGATCAAAGTCACAAATCCTGCAAGACAACATCAAAAGGTATCTTCTCCCACGAGTGGGCAATCTACTGGTGTACAAAAGGGTATTCCAAAGGCCTTTCAAACAAAGTCCCACGTACTAACCCTCAAAAGTTTCCTATCATAACGACTACTCGTAAGACGGTAATCCTTTCAAAAGGATGAACACAGAGTTATGTTTCAGCAACCTTCGGAATAAAGGTTCTACAAAAGGTCCTCAGAATCGCGGACTCTCAAGTTGAAGATAAGAACGCCCTTACGACTACACGTAAGACATAATTATTCCAACGGAGCCTCATCTGAGCGGTGAGATTCAATCCAACTCAACGAGTCCTAAGTCTCGCAAATCAGAAAGAATCCACCTCCTAACTTAGTGTGTATGCTCGAAAGCTTCATCCTCACAAACCAAATCAAATAAACCCAACAGTTAGAAAATAAAGCATAAATAAATAAACAAGTAAAGACACAAACACGACAAACAAAATAGGCTTGGCTCGCTAGGAATGTCCCCAGCAGAGTCGCCAGCTGTCGCTACTCGAAAAAATGCATCGCGCAACGATGGGGAGGCGAAAAGAAAGGACAGAAGAGTCGCCACCGAATTTTATTTATCCCATGAGGGGAAAGGAAAATATCGAGAAAACCTTAAGAAAAGAAAGGATAAGATGGTCTCGCGACCAAGAACGGGTTCGGAAGCCGGTTATGCGAGGGGAAGGTATTAGCACCCCTCGCATCCATCGTACTCGATGGGAACCTTTTGTTTGTCGATGTGTGAATTTATTTGCTTAAATATTATGTTATAAAAAGTGTTCTAAAAGATAGAGAGAAGGGTTAGAAACAGGAAAGTTAGGAGGAAAGAGAGAACAGGGAAAAAGAGAAAGAACAGACTCGGTAGGACTTCGCAGTCCTATGCCTACGTATTCTCAATAAATGTGAGAAAGTCAGAGCCGACGTAGTTCGGGGAACTACAGATATGGGGGGAATGTGCTCGGCAAGGATTGTGGCCTTTGTGCCTACGTATCTTTACTTGAGAAAGTAAAGAATCAGAGCAGCCGTAGTTCGGCCTACGGTGTGTTGATGTTTTTTATGGATGATGCTATCGTGCACATTCTAGCAGTTAGGTGTTTCGCTGCTCGCTCGTTGGAGACTTAGGCGTTACCTGTTTGCGGTAGAACGGACGTAACATATCCTTTTTGAAAGATTGATTAGTTTTCGCCACGCGAGGCAAGGAGTCACGTTTGATTGATTAGATTGTTTTTTAGGGGGCGAGACAGGTCCTCGGATAGTAACCCCTACGGATAGTACCCAATTCGTTATCTCAAAGTTTTTTGTTATAAAAGGGTGTGGTGAACGAGGCGTCTTTGTATTGAAAGACGAGCGTCGAAACCACCCTCACTACAGTGGGCATCCCTATGCTCGGAGAAGAAGAGGTCTACACCCAATCCTCTCTCTTTAATTCAATGCAAAGAGAACTTCGTTCTCTTATTAAAGATGTTTTTGGTTTTGAATGGTAAGTGCTTTGCGACAGAGAACCCTACGGTAAACGTCAGCACTCGGGATAGGAGAAGGCCTACGCCTAACCACTCCACGACCATTCAAGTTTTTGTTGTGAAAAATGATTTGAAAATGCACTCGGTACGGGACCGAGGTTTTAGGTGTGAAAGGTTACGGGCTGAAGTTGTGAAAGTGAGATATGGTGGAAGAAGTCGCGTCTTCGTATTGAAAGACGAGTGTCTAAACCACCCACACTACAGTGAGCATCTCGACACTCGGAAAGGAAGAAGTCTACACTTAATCCTTTCTCTTTAATTCAGTACAAAGAAGTCAGTTAATTTATTATTGAAAGTATACTCAGTACGAGACCGAGGTTTTATGAGGAAATGTTGGAAGCGTCTTTGTATTGACAGACGAGCATCGAGACCACCCTCACTACAGTGGGCATCCCTACGCTCGAAGAAGAAGAGGTCTACACCCAATCCTCTTTTTAGCTCAACACAAAGAAATGATTTTAAGGAGATGAGATTTGAAAATGGGCGGGAAGCGTCTTCGTATTGAAAGACGAGTGTCAGAACCACCCTCACTACAGTGGGCATCCCAACACTCGGAGAGGAAGAAAGTCTACACTTAATCCCCTCTTTTTAATTCAATACAAAGATAATTTGATTTTGAAAATTGTTTGACAAAGTTTTTGAATCGAGTCGGGACAAGAAGCGAGGAGAGAAAAGAGGTGGTCTCAGATCCGATGATACTTATCAATATATTGATTTAGTAATTGATTTATGGAACTTTCGTCATCGACCGAAACAAAAGAAAATAGGACAACAAGTCCAATAACAAATGCGAAATTGAAATCCAAATTTTAAAAATAAAATAGAATAACAATGTAGAAATAAAAAAAAGAATTGAAAAATAATATATAAATTATAAAATCAAACTCTAAATATAAAATATATATTATATATACAGAAAATAGTAGCATGTTTTAAAATTAAGATTAAATACATAAGACTAATAATAATAATAAAATGCACATAGTTTAAGAAAATAAAATAACATATAATTAAACAGGGGAGGGAGTATGTTGATACGCATGGAGTATGGAAGATGAATACGGTTTATGGGCTATAATCCCATCACAAAAAAAAACAACCAAAACAAAATTTAAAAACAAAAAAAAACTAAAGAAAACGGTCCAGCAACCCCTTCACTCTCCGCCGCATCCACGATTTCCTCAGCTTTCAAGAGTTCTCAACAAAACACGAGCACTCATAAGCATCGGCCAGCCTATTCGAAGTTGATCTCAACCTGCTGTAATTTTCACACTTTCATACCTGACCTTCTTCTGGTTCGGTTTCAACTTCTCACTCTTCTCTTTCATTTCCATTTCTGTTGGGTTTTATGGTTCTGTGAATGGAGAATGATAGAGTGTGTGTGTTTGAGAATGGTGGATGATGTTGGTGGTTGGAAGTTTTAAGAAAGGGAGAAATGGGTTTTGGAGCTGGAGTTTGAAGTTTTGGTGTTAAGTGAATCTGGGAAACGATGAGGGGTTTCTGGTGTTGTTGTGTGAAGGTTAAAAAACACGGCGGAGAAATGGTTTGTGAAAGTAGGTACTTTGCTGTTTCAGACAGATTCGCGGAAGGGGGTTTCGTCGAGTAAGTTTGGATGTTGGCTGAGTGGTTTCGCGAGTGAGTTCGAAGTCGGTGAAACGGTTTCGCGAAAAGGAGCTTCGCTTGAGTTGAATGGTGATATGTGAATCTGAGTTTGGGAGAAAGAGGATGGAAGGTTGTTGATGATGGGTCTTGGGCAAGTTGGAGTTCGAAGGAGGTAGAAGGAGAAGATTGTTCAGCGGTATTGTGGAGCGGGAAATGAAAACAGTTGTTCTGTTTGAAGACAAAGGGTTGAGGAGGAGTTCAATGCTTGGGTTTGTAGGCGAGATGTTGGTGTTGCGGTTTCGTGGAGTTTGGATGTTGCTTGAATGCGAGATTGGGAGTTTGGGAATAGTGAGGTCGAGAGTTTTTGACGGATGGAGTTATGAGTTGGTGTTCGTTTAGACTCAATGCCAGGAAACAAGACAAACAAAAACAACACAGATTAAGACTATGGAGGTAGAAAGAGTGACAGAATACTTACAGAATAATACCACCAGATTGTTGATACAGAACACAAGTGAGTTCCTTCTTCAATCTCCCTTTTTTTTCCAGTTCTTTGTGAGTGAAGGCAGCTGTTTTTTTTGTAGTACCCTTTTCCTCTCCAAACATTAAGCCTTTATAGTGAGGTCAATTAGGTTTAGCAGACCAACTCTTGAGGCTCTGAAATCCTCTGCACCTTAGGTTTTAGGTTTGGTCTGCTACTAACCTGTCCTATTACCATTTTTGTGCTAAGACTGTGGTGCTGTAATTGCCTACTGCTGCTCTGTATTTGCCATTTTCGTGAATGTGTCTCTGCCGTCTTATTTTCATGTCCCTGAATTTGTTCATTTAAATTGAAAATATCTGATATTTTTACCCTGAATTTTTACTGCTTCATTTGTGATTTTTTTACTGCTTTGATTTATGCTGATGGGGCAACTTTTCAAAATGTGATTTTATCAATATTCGTATGGATGGAAGTTGATCATACTCATCTCCTTCTTCCTTGTCTGAAAGTAAAATTTCCTCCATTTCACCATCAATTCCATTTTTGATCGGATACAGGGCGATGACGTAACAGGGACGAAAGAAGATGAGGCAGAGAAGGAACTTGGGCATTATTTGCTGGTCCTAGTTCTACGTCATTCTGTCCATTAGGAAGAACTTTCTTCCCCGTAATATTTCCTGGGCACTGAGGATGGTTCTCAACCAAAAATGCAGGGCTTTCAAGTCTTGAATCTAACATTGCCTGTTGTATATACTGCTGTATTAGATTAGTACATTGAGATATATATGAATCATAATTAACAGTATATCCCTCAGGTCCTCCTGGAATAGCTGAGGAAGAATGAGTCATGACTAGGATAGTGTTGAACCAGATTGCTGCACCAAATACTTCAGTTATGAGTTTCAAAAGTGAAAGGTCACTATAACCAGAATTGATAAGATCAAGACGTTCAAAATATAAAACGATGTCTGGAGGAGATTTCCTAATGAATCTCTTCACAGACAGCATGATCCTCTTATTTCTCTTCACACTATTGGGAGCTGAAGGCAGGAAACCAGGGGTATCAATAAACGTTATGTTAAGCCCGTTTACAGTTCCCACAATTTCTTGGATGCAATCAGTAGCAGGTTGAAAAACATTAGTTGTGGCTTTTTTTGATCAAAAATAGAGTTTATGGTAGCACTTTTACCAACTCCTGTTTTACCAAGGACAAGTATTCTGCAGGAGAACTCCAATTGGGGAATCCCAGTCGCCTCTTGATGATTTGCTATTGCTCCGGCTCTACTGCTACTAAGGTTAACTCTTTTCAGATCCAATTCTTCGGTACAAATCAAAGTTGTCAGGTGCATCCGATAAAGAACCTTTGTAACCAAGAGGTTTTCTTGCTCAGTAATGTTGGATTTATCCTAATGTATTAGACACGTTTCTGCATATTGCTCTGAAGAATATTTATCACCATGTCTTGACTTGCATAAGTTTTAGGATTAATTTACTCTATCATGTTTGCTATTTTCAGGCTTTGATTATGAGCACAGTATGGAAGGAGACCCGGCGCGTACACGCTAACTACATGGAGGTTGAAACACTACAGCGCACTTCTAGGAGGGGAATTTTGCCACAACATCACACTTGTTGATGACATTCTGGGTCTGTTAGGACTCATTCTCAAACTATTGCATCTCAAGTCCATCCTCAGGAACAGAGTAATCACATGCAGCAAAGCTTCTCTTTTTTTTTTGACATTGCTGAACAAATTCTTGATCTGACTCAGAAGAAAAGGGATTTAAATTTTGGTGATCACAAAGATGTTGTGGGGAGTGAAACCAAGGAGATAAGTTCTGCCCCAATGAAGTTAAAGACCAAAAGTCAAGTAAAGGAGGAAAAGGAACAATTTGACTGGGATAGTTTACGAAGAAAAGCACAAGCTAAGGCTGGGAAAAGAGAAAAGACAGAAGACATCGTGGATTCCTTAGACTGGGATGCCGTGAGATGTGCAGATGTCGGTGACATTGCTAATACCATCAAAGAACGAAGCATGAACAACAGGCTTGCCGAGCGTATTCAGGTAAAATGAAACTTCGATGAAATGCTATTAATCACTTTCTGGACAGAATAAACTTATTGATGCAGCCCATTTTACATGATTTATCTGGTAGGAATTTCTGAAGAGACTGGTTGATGATCACGGAAGCGTTGACCTCGAGTGGCTGAGAGACGTTCCACCTGTAGTCATGAGTCAGTTGCAGTTGCCTTTTGCTGGGAGCACAACCAAGTGGACAAAATTCCCGAAACAGAAGTGAGCGGACAACTAGCAGGAAGATGAAATGTCAAAGGCTCTGGTTGCTTTGAATCCAGAGGCTGCCTCCATTCCTTTGAAATTTTCGCGCGTGGATACCGAAAGCCTTTGGTAAGGTTTGATTCTTTGTAGTTTATTGCTTTCGTATTGATTGTGGCTCGTTTCATGTATTTAACTTACGCTTGTTATGCGTTGTTTCAAGAAGTGAAGAGGATGCGGCTTGCAGAGGATCCTTCGAGGCATGAAGGATTGGTAAATGAGAAAGAGCTTCTTGCAGCAGGCATTAAAGTTGATAATGCAATCCCTCCTGCAGTTGAATCAGTTTGACAGCATATCAATTGTATATCATACTTAATATATGCATCTTAAACAGCCGTTGGGATCAATATTAACTTTCTGTTGGATTCTGTCACACAGGGTAACTTGGTACAAATTCCAACTTTCATCCACTATGCAGCAGCTCGGGAAAGCAACGGTAAATGCTTCGGATAACGACTTTTTCCACTTAAAATTCTCCAATGAAATCATTCATAAATCCATATGTACATAACCCCTTCTTTTGTGCTTCATGATGATTAGTTCAGACAGAGGGAATGGGTATAGTATCTGCTCCAGCAGAAACCGACGTCCGTAGAGCCACATATATTTGACAGAAATTTTCACGACAAAACCAACTTCTTTGAGAAGCTCTTTCAATTTGCATGGGCCAAGGTCCCGCAAACAACCGGCATGATGCTTCTTCTCGCACTGATCACCAATTATTGCTGTTTGGGTCATCAAAAATTATCAACACTGAAATCATTTTCCCTTTTTCATCATCAGTATTATTTTTACAATCTAGACAATGCCAACCACTAGCTGGTGCAGCGTGTAAGCCCAAGCAGGTTGCATGAAGGGCCCTAGGTCATCCATTGTAAAGGATCAAATCTCTTCCATCTCCACATATTGCACATATATCTCCTGTGGTAAGGTTTTGACCATTTGCCAAAGAGAGCTATATCATGAACTGTTAAATCGTTGGAAGTATGTATATGTGGCGATAATGTTGACGTCTAGCTACTATTCCAGCATGGGCTTCAAACTGTGAAGGGCTTATCTCTATATCACAACGACTGCAGACTATACCACTTCCTTGTTCGTAACCTCCAAATAAACTCCGTCTTTTGTCATGGTAAGCCAACTCGGCATCATCTGGTAGGCCGTGAGGCAGAAAAAGGTAACTTGACCGAATTATTTGTGTGTCCAAGGTACGAGTTTGATGAACACAGTTTGAGAAACGGCTCTCAACCAAAGGACACAAGCTTTTTTTTTTTTTTATAATTAAATCCTGCTATGAAATTTTTCTGTCAACTAATCACAACCTATTTTCCATTGATCTTCTCACTTGATGCTTTCTTTTGATTTTTTTCTGGCTGAATTAATTTTGCGCATCTATCTCTTGTTTTGCAGGTGATGGCTGGCGGTACGGTTATGTAGAGCTTGCCTGGTTTGCTTTGGCGCAGCAGGCTGGTGTGTTGAGTGTAGTAGACAGAGACGACTCTGGTGGGTTATGGTGGCAACATAATGCTGAAAAGGATCAGTAGTTTCTGTCACAGAAAGTGGCACCAGAGAAGAACGACTCATGCTATACAGCTGATCCTGGCGGAAAAATATGATTTCTTGTGTATAGAATTTTACCCTGCATGGATTACTTGAAAATATGGCATCGGGAATATACTTTTTGAGCTCCTCAGTTAAACATTTAGGTAATCTACCCCTAGGAAGAATTGTTGAAAGACCTATATCACCAGGACCTGGAATAAAAAAGAAATTGACTGTTCTCTTTTAACCTTGAACGAGCTGCAATAATTTTTCCTAGCCTGCCAAACTGCAACCTCAGGATCGTGAAAAGGCCTGGTGCTTGGGTATATGGCTCAGAACAGAAGTCTCCCATGAAAACAAATAAGGAAGGAACGACCTCCTCACTCTCAAGTGCATCAAGAACAATCTCCAGCTTTCCCATAGCCTCTTCTTGGTCTACAAAAAAAACATCAGGCAGTATGACAAACATGTCATTGACTGCTCTTTTCTCCATCTCTTCCTGTCTGATAGCTTCATATTTATGTCCAGGAACATCGAACACGTCAATGACGGCAATAGCGGAAGAAGAGGAAGCGAAGGCGTCAAAAGCTTCTTCCTCCCTCGCGTCGGCTTCCACTAGCAAGTTCATCACTCGTTGAACTGGCTCCACGTCGATAACTGCAGAATTGATGGATTCATGTTCAAGCTGTTCGAGGACGACTTCGATGGCTTCGTCTTGTTCGGTGAGTTCGAATCGAGTAACGAAGGAGAGGATCTCGTCGAGGGCTTCGGGTTTGATATTGTGGCCTCTGATACTGCACTTCTTCTGAATCTTTTCTTTGTCGGAGCATTCATCTTTTTTTTTCTATCAAAATGATAGTTTTTTTGTTTTTATTTTGTCTGTACTACTTGTAACAAATGCAGCAATGTTCTTTCTTGGGGATACCTTGAAGTTTCTTCAAATTAAATAACTTGGAAAAATATGCAGTCGTAAATTGCCAACCGAAAATTACTAACTGTTATTTTCCATCATGCTTAGTGTTTCGGATCTTGCGCTTTAGCTTAATCCTCATGACTCAAGCATAAATGAGCATTGTCAGTATTTCCATCGTCAAACTATGTCTTGAAGGCAGACCATGTCTCCACATAAATTGTTTATACATTAAAACACATATAACTCTTCCTTAATCCAACTTCTTGAATAAATCCCCGAAATATAACTGAAGGCGTACTCAACTCAAATATCATTTTGAACCTTGATGAGTCCAAATATTCACTATGCACCAAGTGAATAGGACGCATGCCCCCTATCTGAAACTTGACTCCACCTGGCAACTTTTGAATTTTCTGACTATGAAGAATGGAAGGATGCGTAAATGAGAAATATATACAAGTAGGACAAATTTGGGGTAGTTTATGCAATGTGATATGCTAATGCAATGAAATGAAACATAAACCAAATGGAGAAAAGGTAGGGCAAATTTTGGGATACAACAGTCGTGACTGTTAATATTTTTTCACGATGATTTTCTGTGATCATATTTTCTCTCTGTGTCTCGCGATGCTTTGCTGTGACTGTTAATATTTTTTTTCACAATGATTTTCCGTGATTGTATTCTCTCTCTATGACTCACGATGCTTTGTCGTGTACTATGTAATATCTTATCTGTCTGACCATACATGATGTTTTTTCGTGTACTGTGTTTGTGTCTTCATTTATTGCTTGCCATTATATGATGTTCTTCCATGTATCTGTTACTTTGTTTTCTATTCTTGTTGACCTAATCCAATGGAAGGGACTGTTGACTCATCGTCATTGTGCATGTCCCACATCTGTTCTTTACTTATCTTTGTTGTTCTTGGTTCTTAGAACCTGGAAACTCGTAGTTCCACAAACTACGGACGCTCTGATTTCTCAAGTTCCGCTTGAGAATACGTAGGCACAAGGCCCCGAACCTTGGCGAACACTCTTTTTCTTTTTCACCCATTCCTTCCTTTTGACACGTAGTTTCCGAACTACGATTGCTCTGACTTCTTATACATGATACATAGGTATAAGATTACAATGATCCTAGCGAGCTACCTTTTTCTTTGTCCACCTTTTCTCTTTTCTTTTCCCATCCTTACCTTAACAAACAATTTTAGCCAAAACACAAATATTTTAAGAGGTTATTGTAGAGTACTGCAGATGCTTAAGGTACTAGTATCTTCCCTTAGTATAACCATCCCCCGTACCTTTGATCTCTATTTTGCTTAGCTTTAGGCCTTGCTTTTTGCTTTGCATTTTTACTTAGAGTTTTTGTTCGATCTTTTCTCCTATCCCTTGGATAAAATAAAAGTCCAGTGGTGATATCTTTATTTTGCGAGCCAAGATGATCTGATAGCTTTAGTAACCGATTCTCACTGCGACAAGTTCCCTATCTTATGGGCTCACTCGACTCTACAGAGTTCTAATCAAAACCTAAATCAAGTCAAAAAGGGATAAGAACTCGATTTCACAAAACTCGCAATGTATGGAAACATGTCTCTTGAGTTCATCAACTCAAATAATTACTAGCTCGAAAACCGTACTAAGCATCTTTCCCCAGCAAACCCTACGTTTAGGGTTATCGACCTAGGTTACAGATCCTTGTATCATAAGTATCTTTCCCCAACAAACCCTCTCTCTAGGGTTATTAACTCAGGTCATCGATATTTATCTCATACTTTGACATACGCATGGATTTCAGATTCTAAGGGATAACATCCACCTTGAGAATCGTCACTTCTTATAGGACTCTTAACCCATTTTCAAGCCTTTTACCCATATGGGATTTTCACCCACCATAAGATCCACCGCCTTTAGGACTCAATCCCAGGTCATTCATGTATGAGTGTATACCTTGACATACACATGGATTTAATCCACTGCTTTTAGGACTCAAGCCCATGTCATTCAGGTATCGGTGCATACATCTCAATTCTTACTTTATATAAGTATCACACATTGGGACAACACAATGAATGGTTTATTTTCGATAACAAGACTAGATGTAACACAACACGAACGACAATCACAAGGTGATCACATTCACCTTAAATCACATAACAACACAACATGTTCCATACAAAGCCTATTTTTCATCAACTACTTGTCCGGTTGTACACACCGCGGTACAATCACGTCCAAGCATCACTATCTAAACCATTTAATTTCCTAAAGTTATATTACTAAGTCATTTACCTAGTAATCTCCTAGGTTTTCTCACTCATCTTCATAGGATTTTAAGCATGTTATTCCACAATCACAACATCCAATCAATATATATATATATATATATATATATATTATATATATATATATATATATATATAATATATATATATATATATATATATATATATATATATATATATATATATATATATATATATATATATATATATATATATATATATATATATATATATATATATATATATATATATATATATATATAATATATATATATATATATATTATTATATATATATATATATATATATATCATACACATTAGCATATCACAATATCATACATGAAACACAAAACACACACATAATAGCATAACATGTAACAATAATTCCTAAGTATATCCAACTCACAACGTATTCATCATTATCTTAGGTTATTCAAGTTATGCACCAACAAGTAAAACATAAGTAGTTCACTTAAGGAATACAATCAACACTATCTTCTACCAAGCATTCTTAGTTAGTTCATGGTCTCTCATCACCATACAATAGCTCATTGGATTAGCTTTCCAGTGGCTCTAGTCTCGTATCCATTCTCGATTCAATGAATTATCATGGAAACAAGAACTATGATATTTACATTCATTTCAATTTCATCATACCATATATGATAGTATAAATACTTTCCTATTAATAATTGGTATAAAACTATGTTTCTTTTTTTCCTATCAAATATAGCATTGAAGTACCTTTCAATGCATCCGACCACGCCTCATTCCGAGTTACGGTTCTCAAGTTATGGGGAATACAAGAATCAAGTATTTGTCAAGAAATCAAGTTGTAGGTCGAGCTAAGCATGTTATGTGCTGACCTATAAAGGTCTTAGGTCGGCCTATAGGAGGCGACACATGGGAAGAAGCAACATGCTTCAATATTGATGTGTGGAGGTTGACCTAAAAAGTTATGTGTCGACCTATACTAAAGAAGAGTCTTTTTAGGTCGACCTAAACCCGTATGTGTCGACCTATATCAATATTTTTTACATTGAAACTCCATTTTTCATGCATTACTCATTTCTAAACCATGTTAAACTTATTCCTATCATACCTGCATAACATGTTTCTCTTCCCACAACTATAGTTATCAAACCACCATTAAACATGACATATATCATCAATAACTCACACACATTCCATAAGTAATTCTCTCAAGATCATAAGCACGCAATTCAAATAACAACAACCACCTTCTACAATATGAAGGACACAACAATCATGGGAGCAATTCAACAACACCAACATAGTACCAAGCACAACATGTTATGATCAACAATAACAATTTAATTCCCCAAACCATGCCTAAATTCTTGAAACCCTAATCCAAGTTCTAACTAAGAACTCACCTTATCATTGACGAAGATGATGAGAAGAAAAATAGGAGATGATGGTAATGATGAAGATAATGAACATCCATGGCCTTTCCCCTTCTTCTTCCTTCCTTCATTTTCTCCTATTCTTTCCCTTTTCTCCTTCTCTTTTCCTCTTTCTCCTTTCTCACGTTTTCTTTCTCCTTTTCTTTTCTGATAACTCTTCCTTTTCTTTTTGTTCTTATCCTTACCTACTTTCTTTCTTTCATTTCTATCCACATCTTCTTTCTTTTAATCACCACACACACACACACACACACACACTATATATATATATAATATATATATATATATATATATATATATATATATATATTATATATATATATATATATATATATATATATATATATATATATATGTATATATATATATATGTATATATATATATATATATATATATATATATATATATATATATATATATATATATATATATATATATATATATATATATATATATATATATATATATATATATATATATATATATATATATATATATATATATATATATATATATATATATATATATATATATATATATATATATATATATAACATGATATATATTATAATATTAGGTACTAATACAAAATATCTCAATTGATATTTTGTCTTCCAGTACCAATTGACCAATTATTAATGTTACCAAAATATTCCCCTTGTTCTTATTAATAATGATCAATCTCTTTTAAAATGGATTGATCTCTTCAGAGTCCACTAATTACTCTATTGGTCACAACTGACAACACTTAGAGCACATAGGAGCTCATTTGTTCTCAAATGACAACTAATTGAGCATTTAAGAGTATATGAGATATTACATACATGCATGCCCTAATGATTACATATTATACAGGAAAGAGTATGAAAATTTAGATCAATGTCCAGAATATGGTGAGTCGTGATACAAGTTGAAGAACAACAATGGTGATGATAATGACAATGTTAGTAAGAAACGTACTCTGCTAAAGTGTTATGGTACTTGCTAATAATTTCAAGGTTAAATAGACATTTTGCTAATGTGAATGATGCAAAACATATTATATGACATACAAATAAAAGAAAATGTGATGGAAACATTCACCATGTAGTTGTTTCTTTGCAATGGAAGAAAATTGATTAATTGTTTCCGAATTTTGGCCTTGAGCCAAGAAACCTTAGGCTTGAGTTTGCCACAAATGGAATAAATCTCTTTGGTAATCTGAGCACTAACCATTCTCCGCGGCTTGTTCTTCTCATGATTTACAACCTATCATCTTGGTTATGCATGAAGCGTAAGTATATGATGTCAAGTATGATGATTTATGGACCAAGACAACCTGGAAACGACATAAATGTTTATCTAAGTTCATTAATTGAGGATTTAAAACTATTGTGGGATAAAAGTGTTGACATTGATGATGCATATTCTGGTGAAAGTTAAAATGCGTGCAATGTTATTTTGCAACATTAATGAATTTCCTGCAGATAGTAATTTGGATAGTGTCAAAGGACATAAAGCGTGTCCTATATGTGAATCTAATACTTGTTTTCATCAGGCTAAGTTTGTAAAAAAAGACCGTTTACCTTGGGCATAAAAAATTTCTAAAACCCTATTATCCTTATCGTAGATTGCAGAAGGCTTTTAACGGAGAGCAGGAGCTTGAAAGCGCTCTTAAACCTTTAACTAGTGATGAAGTTTATCAAACGACAAAACACCTTACTGTTATCTTTGGAAAGGATAAAGACGGTCCTGTTGAGAAAAGTATTTGGAAAAAGAGAATGATGTTCTTTGATCTTCCATATTGGTATAGACTCGATGTAAGACATTGTCTTGATGTGATGTATGTGGAGAAAAATGTGTGTGATAGTTTGATATGGACACTTCTAAACATCCAGGCAAGATTAAAGATAATAAGAATTCCTATTTATATATAGTGAAGATCAGTATACAACAACAATTGGCTCCAGAAGATAGAGGAAAAGATCTTATTTGCCTCGGGCATGTCACACTCTATCTAAAATGGGAAAAAAGTTTTTGCGAGTGTTTGCATGGTATCAAAGTTTCCTAAGGTTACTCTTCAAACATCAAAAAACTTGTATGAATGAAAGATATCAAGTTAATTAGCTTAAAATCTTATGATTGTTATGTCTTGATGCAACAACTTCTACCAGTGGCGATCCGTGGCATCTTTCCAAAATATGTAAGAGTAAATATAATCAGATTGTGCTTATTCTTCAATACCATATGTAATAAAGTTCTTGATTTCAAAAAATTAGATGAATTAGAAGATGAGGCTGCAATAATATTGTGTCAAATGGAGATGTATTTTCCTCAATCATTTTTTTACATTATGGTTCACTTACTTGTTTATCTAATTAGAGAAATCAGATATTGTGGTCTAGCTTATTTAAGGTGGATGTATTCTCTAGAGCGATACATGAAGATATTTAAAGGGTATACGAAGAATCATCACCGATCAGAAGTTTTGATCGTTGAAAGTTACATCAAGAAAAAGATCTTGAGTTTTGTTCAAACTATTTGTCAAAAACATAGTCTATTGGAATTCCAAAGTCTCGTCATACTGATAGATTTGAAGGTAGAGGTACTCAAGGTTTAAATATTAAGTCAACGAGCCGAGAAGTAGTATTTCAATCACATTTCTATATATTGAATAATCTTAGTGTAGTCGAACCTTACATAGCTACTCACAAAAAAACTTTACAAAAAATATCCCTGAATGAATGACAAGTTGTTGTTGACACGACATAACAAGGAATCATAAGTTGGTTTAATATGAGGATTTCCAATGATGATTGTGCATCCGAGAGACATTTAAATGTTGTCGTACATGCCAAAATTTACTATTATAACTTGGAGGACATACAAAATTTCTAATTATTCCTTTTATACAAAAGCAAAAGATGATTGTAGTACAATGAAAAATAATGGGGGTTATGGTTGAGGCCGAATCATGAACTTCTCTAGTTTGAAAGATAAGAAATTTATTTTGGCATCCACAACCTTCTATGGTGTCATTAATGAGATTTTGGAGATTGATTATATTATTTTCAAAGTGCTTTTATTAAATGCAAGTGGATTCCCAATAATGATGATGTACAAACTTGTAAGTTAGGATTCACACGGGATGACCTTGGCAAGACAACTTATAACACTGAACCATTCATCATGACTACTCAAGCAAAACAAGTTTTTTATGTGACAGACCCTACAAAATTTTAGAGGAGATGATCAATTTTTTATTCATAATTTATTGTATGTTATAAGTTCTAATAATGTTATTTTCTAACAATTATTATTATTTGAAATTATAGGTGTTTAAAGTCAAGACACCAAGAGACAAGACACCAAGATGAAAAGATAATATTATTTGTTGTAATGATGTGTACGTTGTAGATTGTTTTGTGCCATTTTTCTTTTGATGTGATATACAGTTTTTTATTCCTAATGGAATTATGCCATTGATGTAATACAATTTTGGTCTAATTCAATTCAAAATTGGTTGTATTGTTGTTTCTAGTCTGATATGATTCATAAATATTCAGGTTTAAAATTTAGGAATACTGTAAGATATATATATATATATATATATATATATATATATATATATATATATATATATATATATATATATATATATATATATAATATATATATATAGATATATATATATATATATATATATATATATATATAATATATATATATATTCAGATTGTGTGATATGTTGAAGTTTAGCAATCCTGTAGGAAAAAGAAGAAGTCTTTTCTTTAGGATTACTTCGGTAGAGTTGTGTGGAAGCCTACAGACGAAGTCGAAGTTTCTGTGTTATTCTTTAGAAATATCAATGTTCAAAGGACCGGTAGGACCGAGTAACGTGTCAGCGGACAGAGGCTTGATAAAATTATTGATTCTAGAAGATTTAAGTCAAATCAGGTGGATCTTGCAAGATCAGCGAAGAAGGCACTATATGCAACAAGAGAGGATCAAAATAAGAAGACTAGTTATTTCTCAGGAGTATCTTATATCAAATGGTTGTATAATTTCTGTAAAACAATTGTTATATTATCATTATCATTATAGTGGAATAAACAAATTTCCAATGGGAAACCATTGAAAAGTGAATTAAGCTCATGTGAGACGATAAAGTTGA
>OZ012735.1:665915740-666328240 GCA_963859935.3 Lathyrus sativus
AGAACACATGATCTTCTTCCCTAAAGGATCACACCATTTTTCTGACTGACACTATCCTCAAATCCGACCTCTCTTCAGGTTTAGGAAAAACATAAAATTCTCAAAATAGTTGAACTAGCCAACACTACATTCTCACATGCAGCAACACGATATCCAATCTATCTACAATTTGAACATTCAAGAGAAGCAGACGCTTCTCCGCCACTTGTTTCATTCCCAACCTGCAAATGAAAAACAAAATAAGATCGACAATGTTTTCACATATATGTCGCATACTAGGGAACAAACATAATTAAACAACCTGGCCGAATGGACCGACCTACTCTAATACCACTATATAACACCCTAATTTTCCTCGCGTAATTAAAAATAAAATCAGAGTAATTTCAAACCAACAACAATTAGGATGCTACTTTAACACCAACCCGCTAACAAGATATGATATGTAACACATACAGCTATTTAAAAATTAATAATAATAATAATAATAATAATAATAATAATAATAATAATAATAATAATAATAATAATAATAATAATAATAATAATAATAATAGCAAAAATCAACAAGTTTGAACTTCAATATTTATTTAGCAGCGGAAAAGCATCAATAACAATTTATTTTTATATTTCAAAACATAATCAAAACTCATAGTAATTATAAGAATAACAAACTTCATAAATAACATAGCACTCTCCATAATAAAATAAAATAAACATAAAAGTGTTTCATTCCCCTAGTGTTACATATCAGAGCATGCGTCAACTCAACAAAAGCAATAAGAAGAGCAATCTCTTCCACTCACATCCAAGTCTCTATTGCAGATTATCTGCACGGTGCCCATGTAAAAAGACATCATTCAAACAGAAGAGGTTAAATCACAATCATATAAAGAAATGCATAATAATATGTAAGCAACCCATCAATATATGCATGATCACCCAATCCACAGTTCACACCCCACACAATCCACACATAATAATGCAACATGTATGAAATTGAAAAGAGACTTAACTCACGAATCAATACATGTGGTACCAACATCAAACTCTCAGTTTTACTCACTTCGATCCTCGCCATAGGATCAAATCCCACTAAAAATCGTCACCATCACCATAGACAACACTTAACTAACTCCATCACCATAGGAGTTAGCTACTTGCACTCGTCCATCACAATAGGATCTAGGCTCACAAAGAATATCGTTACCATCACCATAGGTAACGCTTCACTAATTCCATCACCATAGGAATTAGCTACTCACACCCAATCCCCACCATAGGATTGAGGCTCACGAAAATCAGACCACCGTCCAGACACCATGATGCTGATGGTGAGAAAATACTTAGAAAGGGGGGTTGAATAAGTATGAAGATAAAACTTAGAAGTAAAAACTCAAGTATTTTTATCCTGGTTCGTTGAACTCAACTACTCCAGTCCACCCTATCTAGAGTGATTTGCCTTTCTCAAACAAGGACTTAATCCACTATTTAATCAACTGATTACAATAGTAAGCACTAAGAACAACTGTTCAAAGTATTCTCAAGAACTACTGATCCCAACTGGATCTTCTTAAGGAACTATTACAATGAAATGTAAGATTAATACAAGCGTTTGAATGTTTCTAACAAGCTTTATCACAACAGTGATTTTTCACTTAATGTTAAGAACAAAAGAGTAAACTCAGCAATAAGAATATTTTATGAGAGCTTGTAGGAGTTTCTATCAATGATTCGTTAGTTTTCAAATCTTGTTGAAGAAGATGAGGAAGACTTGCTTTTATATGCACAGTAGTCCACAAAGTCTTGACGTTGGAGGCTGTGTACTGAAAATGCCTGAACCTTTTTGTCTTTACATTACATGACCTTTCCTGGAAGTAGAATGCACAGAGAAATGCTTTTGGTCTGTGTTCTAGTGTCAAGCATGAAAGAGGAAAGAGTCGTTGATCCAAATCAAAATATATCTCTTTGAATTCTTCTTCAACAAGTATTTCATTTCAGCAAAGTAAACATCAGAGTCTGCATGATCAGAGTCTTGGATACCCATCAGATTTTGCTGAATCAGAGTAATGCAGCAAGTATGCTTTAGCGTGTAGTTCTATCATAGCAGAGTTTTATGAATCAGATCCTCAGTACATGCAGCATGTAGTACTCTCAGAGTCTTCTGAAAAACTGTGCTTCTTAACTCTCATACAAAGTTCTTCAATGCTTCAGAGTCTTCAGATCTATTAGAGTTTTCTGCTTCATATTCTTCTGTAGCTTCTGCTTCAGATTCTTCTTCAGCTTCTGCTTCAGATTCTTCTATAGCTTCTGCTTCAGATTCTTCTGCAGACAACGCTCAGATTCTTCTATAAGATGATTCTGACTCTTCAGAGCCTTCCATAGTTCCATGTTCAGATTAATTTGCTCTTGGATGTATATATATACTTTAATCATCTGCAGCAAATATTTATGAACCAACTTTAGAGTATATAATTCTTTAATACAAAATTTCATAAGAGTTATCATCAAAACATAGAGATATTACTAAGAAACAATTTGTGTTCTTACAATCTCCCCCTTTTTGATGATGACAAAACATGAGAAATCTTGTTCAATAAAAGAACAATAATTATAACTCCCCCTGAGATTAAGAATCTCCCCCTGAAATGAATACTCTAAGGAAAAGAATACTTCCCTTTTTGCTTGAGTGTATTTCAGAATCAGAGTCTGATGACTTCTTTCAAACATAGAGTCTGGTTTTGCGTTTAGACTCAGAGTACAATTTGCTTCAAGAATCAGAGTCTGGTTGGGTAATTCTCAGGATAACATCAATGAATTTATTTTGTCAGATGAAACAATAGAATCTGAAAGACTTAAATTCAAAGATAGTTAATAATATGTCTGAATTTTGTTTTAGTATTTGCTTATGGATTGAACAATCAGATTCTTTTTCTCCCCCTTTTTGTCATAATCAAAAAGATGTGTAAAGACAGAAAAGATAACAGAAGAAAAACAGAACAAACATTATCATTCAGTCAGATGATTCACATAACAGAGGATAAAAACATAAGTAAAATAAGATAGATGCAAACAACAGTGCACAAAAAAAATGAATAGAAACTAAGGTTGGCGAGATGCAATCAGGGTCAGAAGATCTGTGATCTTTGTAGTAGACTCTTCTTGCTTGGTCATCCAAGTCTTAATCTCTTCAGTGGTTTGTTCTTGTTTGATCATCCAGGACTTGATTTCCTTAACCTCTTTCACAAGTTCTGAATTGTCAGCCTTCACTTCAGATGCAGACGCATCAATGTCCATATCAGATGCAACATCTTCAAATGGAGAGTCTTCAGCAGGAGCAGCTTCCAGAAGCAGCACTGGTGGTTTGGGAATGCTCATCAGAGTCTGTCTTACCAACTCAGCAAACTTTGCCTTAGCATCTTCAGCACAGACTGTCTTGAGATGAGAGGCCACCACGTTGAACTTAGAGATAAATTTATCCCAAGCAGCTTCAGACTTAACATGATCTATACTGAACAGACACTCTTCTTCCACACGTGCAATCCCCATACGAACTTCCTTTTTGAAATTTTCAAACAGTTTATCAACATCTGATCTAAGGTTGGGGTAAAGAAATTCCTCAAGAGTCACTTTCTCAGCAGATTCAGAGTTTGGCCGAGGTTGTTCACAAGTGGTGTTAGGAGGTGTTGGATCAGATGGTGGTTGTTCAGATGGTTGAGATGTAGATGGTTGAGGTTTAGATGGTTATGGTATTGTGAGTTGAGGTGTAGGGGTTGGAGAACTGTCAGCTTCAGATGATGAAGGTTGAAAGTCTGAGAGGTTGAATTTTGAGCGAAGTGAAAGTCTACGATTTATTTGGTCAGGTGCTGATAGATCAAAAAATGCAGGTTTGAATGGATCAGGAATGTGTAAACAAGAGGGTGAGTGAACTTCTGATTCAATGGAGTGGCATGAGGTGGATGACAAGATAACCATGGTTGCAAGTGGTTCCAAATCAAGAATTTCATTTGAGGATTCTGGAACAGGTAACGGTTGTTCTATTATTGAGGGATGTTCAGATGGAGTTGGTTGGAGAGGTTCAGATGAAATGGGTTGAGATTGATGTTCTGGCAGTTGTTGTTGTTGTTCTGGTTGTAGTTGTTGTTGTTGAGGTTGTAGTTGTTATTGTTCTGGTTGTAGTTGTTGTTGTTGTTGAGGTTGTAGTTGTTGTTGTTGTTGAGGTTCTGGCTGAGGTGGTTCTTGTTGTTGATGTTCTGGTTGTGTTTCTGTTTGAGATGGTTCAAATGGAGTTTGTACAGAAGATGGTTGAGAAGGTGTAGTTTGTGATGGAGAGGGTTCAGATGTATGAAATCCAGATGATGGTGGTACAGATGATTGTGGTATAGAAGGTGATGGAGGAGGTGAAGGTAATGGAGAGTGAATGGTTGGTGTTGGATCAGATGTTAATACCTGTTTGATAGTTTCTCTTATGTCTTCCAGACTTGCTTCTGGAGGAGTGGGTTTCACTTTCTTTACCTTCTGAGGCTTAGCAGCAGCTTCAGAGGCTTTTCTCTTAGGCTGAGCCTCAGATCCTTCTTCAGCAATCTTCTTTGAACGCCTTTCTCTAACAAGATTAGGCAGAACTTCTCCTTCCTTCTGGACGATGTTCACATGCAGAGGAACACCATTTAACAGACAATCAACTATGTAGGATAAGATGATCTCCCTTGGTTCGTTAGCACTGAACATTGGAAAATCTTCAACAGGAATCCTTCTGTTGCTGACATCCTTAGTAGCAATTTTCTTAGGTTTGCTGGCAAGCTCTGTGATGACTTTCATCCTCTTCAGAGTATTGCCATTGATGACAGAACCTCTGACATATGACAGATCCTTTGTCAATCCAGTATCATACAGATATTTCACAAGACCATTCTCTGTTAGAATGTCTAATATCAGTTTACCCATAGGAATCCAATTCCTAACTTTTCCAGTTTTGACTCTTACATCTTCTCTTGTTTCCTTTATATGATTCAGAAGGTGACTAAACAGAAGATAAGGCAAGTCCACCTTCTTTCCCTTGCTCATACAGAACATAAAGTATAGTTGTTCAGCACTGACATAATCTGGGGAATTTGATGATTTTCTGTGAAAGATGGAACTCATGAAAATCTTGGCCCAGATCCTGTAGATTGGCTTCAGTTCCCTTACTTTGCTAGTTGGTTCCCCAGAAATAGTAACTTCTTGAAACACATCAGCAAGATCCACACGAGAAGATTGTAGACTGGTTTCACCATCAGTTTCAGAGTACCCAATGAGTTGTCTGATTAGCTTCTTAGTAATCACAATCTCCTTTCCAAGGACAGAAGAATGGATGAATTTAGGGCACACCTGAGCATGCATCCAGAATTCTTTCACCAAAGTTGGATAAACAGGACCCATAAGCCTGTCAAAATACTTTGTCCAACTCTGAGTTTGAATGGTTGAAGAAAGATTAAATCCATTTTCTTCAATGGACTCAAAATCTATGAAGCATTCACTCCGAACTTCCAGTTCTATAGTTGGAGTGAGAAGAGTTCTCACAGGTTCCTTGTAAGCTTCAGCAATGGTTGATTGCATCTGAGTATATGTTGATAAAGAAGATGCCATTGTTGTTCTTGAGAGAGAGGTTTTAGGTTTAGGGTTTAGGTGAAGAGCAAAGAGAAGACAGAAATGCATAAAAGGTTCGTGAAGTGAAAAGTGTGAAATGGTGTGATTTGTGGTATTTATAGATAAAATCAGGCACACAAACAATCACATAAGCACGCTTCACATAACATTAAATGAAAAAGTAAAAACATCATTGCACAGCAATTATGATTCTGACAGATGGGGGGAAAATCAAGAAAAGTCAGATTTTCAAAGCAGTACTTCAAACGTTAATTCAGTAAAGTGCACTCTACCTTTCCAGTTTCTGAGCTACACGTGTTTGCTTGCTTGTGCTTCTGAAATCTCTTGAGAAACGAAACGTTAGCCAACGTTCAGATCCTCTGAGCATTGTTAGTTCAGATTTACACAAGTAAAATAATTCAAGAAAAATGAATAAATTAACAAATGAAATACTTCAGAGCATTAAACATTTTGCATCTGAGAAGTTTGCCTCTGATAAATATTATTCTGGAAAAAAATCCATACCAATATTTTTCAGAATAAACTTGAACCTATCTTCAGCAAGGGGTTTTGTAAAAATATCAGCCCATTGATGATCTGAATCAACAAAAGCTAAGTTTATAATACCCTTCTGAACATAGTCTCTGATGAAATGATGTTTAATTTCTATATGTTTTGCCTTAGAGTGTAAAATTGGATTTTTAGACAAGCATATAACAGAAGTATTATCACAGAAGATAGATACATTACTCTCAAAGATCTGATAGTCCTCTAATTGACTCTTCATCCAGAGCATCTGCGTGCTACATCCAGCAGCAGCAATGTATTCTGCCTCTGTTGTAGAAAGTGCAATTGTGGGTTGCTTCTTGTTGTACCATGAGATCAGATGACTTCCAAGGAACAGACAGCTTCCAGAAGTACTTTTACGCTCTACTCTGTCTCCAGCATAATCAGCATCACAGAATCCAACTAATGTATATTTATCAGATGTTCTGTAACACAGACCCACGTTAGTAGTACCTTTCAGATACCTTAGAATCCTCTTAACAGCAGTTAAGTGAGATTCTCTAGGATCTGATTGGAATCTTGCACATAAGCATACACTGAACAGAATGTCAGGTCTAGAAGCAGTTAAGTAGAGAAGATATCCTATCATACCTCTGTAGAGTTTCTGATCCACTTTCTTACTTAGCTCTTCCTTGCCTAGTGTACTAGTTGGATGCATGGGAGTCTTTGCCATCTTACTATCAGTCATGTTAAATTTCTTCAGAAGTTCTTTAACATATTTGGTCTGATGAATGTAAGTGCACTCTGGAGTTTGGTTGACTTGAATTCCCAGAAAGAATCTCAATTCTCCCATCATGCTCATTTCAAATTCTGCCTGCATACATTGAGCAAACTCCTTTCCCAGCATAGTATTGGTAGATCCAAATATAATATCATCCACATATATTTGACATATTAGAAGATCTTTCTTAAATGTTTTACAAAAGAATGTTGTGTCCACTTTGCCTCTGATGAAGTTTTTCTCCAGAAGAAAATTACTTAATCTCTCATACCAAGCTCTGGGAGCTTGTTTTAAACTATACATAGATTTCTTTAGTTTAAAAACATGTTCTGGAAATTTTTCACTCTCAAAACTAGGAGGCTGGTGAACATAAACTTCTTCTTCTATAATACCATTTAGAAAGGCACTTTTAACATCCATCTGATATAGAGTGATGTTATATTGTGCAGCAAATGAAATAAGAAGGCGTATAGATTCTAACCTTGCCACTAGAGCATAAGTTTCATTGTAATCAATACCTTCTTGTTGACTGTACCCTTGAGCAACAAGCCTTGCCTTATTTCTTTCAACTTCTCCTTTCTCATTAAGCTTGTTTCTGAAGACCCATTTAGTTCCAATTATGTTGAATCCTTTTGGTCTTGGAACTAAGTCCCACACATCATTTCTAGTGAACTGATTTAGCTCTTCTTGCATGGCAATAATCCAGTCATTGTCTTGTAGAGCTTCATCCATAGTGGTTGGTTCAATTACTGACACCAATCCAAATAATGATGCTTCAGAGGATCTGAGGAAGGATCTTGTTCTGATAGGGTCATCCTTCTTTCCAATGATCACATTCTCTGGATGAGAAGCTTTGATTCTGGAAGATGATCCTCTAACAGTTGATTCTTCAGAAATGTTTAAGTTATTCGTTTGAGAAGTCAAAGGAATTGCATCTGGCGTTGCTTCTGGTTCCTTCACTTGAGCTTTGTCTGCCTCTGAGCCTTCAGAGTCTGTGAAGACTACTTCTCTATCTGCAGAACTTTCAAACTACTTTGACTTTTTAATGCCAAGCTTATCATCAAATCTAACATGTATAGATTCTTCCACAATCTGTGTTTCAGTATTGTATACTCTATAGCCCTTAGAGCGTTAATAATATCCAAGCATGAAACACTTCTGTGCTTTATAATCAAACTTGATAAGATTCTCTTTAGTGTTCAACATATAACAAATACATCAAAAAGGATGAAAATAAGCAATGTTGGGTTTTCTGTTCCTCCACAATTCATAGGGAGTCTTTTCCAGAAGAGGTCTTACAGACACTCTGTTCTGAATGTAACATGTTGTGTTGATTGCTTCTGCCCAAAAGTGCTTTTCCAGATTAGTCTCATTGATCATGGTTCTGGCCATTTCTTGCAGAGTTCTATTTTTCCTCTCTACAACTCCATTCAGTTGTGGAGTTTTAGGACAGGAAAAATAATGAGCAATGCCTTTTTCATTAAAATATTTTTCAAAATATTTGTTTTCAAATTCACCACCATGATCACTTCTGACTTTTATAATTTTGAAATCTTTTTCATTCTGGACTTGTTTGTAGAAGTCAAAGAACACAGAATGTGACTCATCCTTGTGTTTTAGGAACTTTACCCATGTCCATCTACTATAGTCATCAACAATGACTAATCCATACTTCTTGCCTCTGATGGATGCAGTTTTCACTGGTCCAAACAGATCAATATGAAGTAATTCTAATGGTCTGGAAGTAGAAACAACATTTTTTGATTTAAAAGAGGATTTTGAAAACTTCCCTTTTTGACATGCTTCACAAAGAGCATCTGAGGTGAACTTCAACTTAGGAAGTCCTCTGACAAGATTAAGTTTATTAATCTGAGATATACGTCTCATATTAATATGCCATAATCTTCTGTGCCAGACCCATTGCTCCTCATTAACAGACAAGAGGCATTTAACATTTTGAACCTTAAGTTCTGAAATATTTATTTTATAAATGTTGTTCTTCCTCTTTCCACTAAATAGGATTGAGCCATCCTTTTGACTAATAGCTTTACAACATTCTTTATTAAATACTATGTCATAACCATTGTCACTTAATTGACTTATGGACAATAGATTATGCTTTAATCCTTCTACAAGTAAAACATTAGTAATAGAGGGAAGGTTACCATTTCCAATAGTGCCAGATCCAATGATCTTGCCCTTCTGATTCCCTCCAAATTTTACGTCACCTCCAGATCTAAGCTCCAGACTTTGGAACATAGACCTTTCTCCCGTCATATGTCGCGAGCATCCAGAATCCAGGTACCATGACTGGCGTCCTGGCCTTGCTGCCAAGAACATCTGCAACAGGAATTATTTTACTCTTAGGTACCCAGATCTTCTTGGGTCCTTTTGGGTTAGTTGTTCTGAAGGTTCGTCTAAACTTCTGTTTTTCAACATAAGGTTTATTCTGACTAGCCTTAGATTTAAACACATGAATGTTCTTTTCAGAACGAGTGTGTTTAATATCATTCAAGTGACCAAATTTAAAATGGGAATATAAAGGAGTCTTCTTGATGATAATTTTATCAACAGGTTTTGGATTTAAATCAGAGGAAGATTTATATCCAATTCCTTTTCTGTTATTTCTGCTAACTCCATAGATCATAGAAGCCATTTTGCTTCTGCCTATGCTTTTAGCAAGAAACTTCTGAAAACTGTAGTCATATTTTTCCAAAATATTTTTGCATTCAGAGTCAGTTTCAGAACCAGAGTCTTGTTGAGCTAATTTAAAATCATTTTTCATCTTTAAGTTTTTTTCATTTAGCTCAGTCACTTCTGATTTGAGAATATTATTCTCAGATACAAGATTGCTTTGACGCTCCTTGTATTTGAGCTTAATATTGTTATAGCTCTTCAGAACCTCTAATAATACTTTGATAAGTTCATCTTTAGTGAGTTTAGCCATTACCTCTTCAGCGTCAGAGCCAGATTCAGAGTCAGATTCAGATCCTGAAATTTCTTCCTCCTGATCTTCTATGTCTATCATCAATGCTACGTTGGCACATTCTTCTTCTGCCTCAGATTCAGACTCAGATGTATCTCAATCATCCCAGGTTGCCATTAGAACCTTCTTCTTCTTATCAAATTTTCTTTTAGGCTTTTCTTTCAGAAGCTTTGGACATTCATTTTTGTAATGCCCAGGTTCTTTACATTCGTAGCAGACAACCTCCTTTTTTCCAGATCTTCTGTGTCCAGAAGATTCCTTTCTTTGGTCAGACTTCCTGAAGTTTTTAAACTTCTTTCCTTTATGCTTCCAGAGTTTGTTTATTCTTCTGGACAACATGAATAATTCATCTTCATCTTCAGATGAGGATTCTTCAAAGCTTTCCTCTATTACCTGCAACGCTTTAGCAGATTTATTAGATTTTAAGGCAATTGACTTACCTTTCTTTTGAGGCTCATCTTCCTCAAGTTCAATTTCATGGCTCCTTAGTGAGCTGATTAGTTCCTCCAAGGAAATCTGGTTCAGATCTTTAGCCATTTTCAGCGTAGTCACCGTAGGTCTCTATCTGGTAGGTAAGCTTCTGATGATTTTCTTCACGTGATCAGCAGTATGGTAACCTTTATCCAGAACCTTTAGTCCAGCTGTAAGTATTTGAAATATGGAGAACATTGCTTCAACAGATTCAGCTTCTTCCATCTTGAAAGCTTCATACTTTTGAATTAGAGCCAGAGCCTTTGTTTCCTTGACTTGAGAGTTTCCCTCATGAGTCATTTTCAAGGACTCAAACATGTCAAATGCAGTTTCTCTATTTGTGATCTTTTCATACTCAGTGTGAGATATTACATTTAACAATATTGTTCTAGCCTTGTGGTGATTTCTAAACTCCTTCTTTTGGGCTTCTGTCATAGATTTTCTATCTACTTTCTTGCCATTCCCATCAATGGGATGAACATATCCATCTATGACCAAATCCCATAAATCAGCATCATAACCAAGGGAAAAACTTTCAATCCTGTCTTTCCAATAATCAAATTTCTCCCCATCAAACATAGGGGGTTTTGTACTGATTTTGTCTCTTTCTTCATACTTGTTGGATGTTGAAACATCAGCCATTATAAACAGCCAAATATAAGTATCAAAGTATTTCTCACTGGATCTTTTCTGTCACTGTGAAGTGGTAGCACACACAGAACCGGAGCTCTGATGCCAACTGAAGGTGAGAAAATACTTAGAAGGGGGGGTTGAATAAGTATGAAGATAAAACTTAGAAGTAAAAACTCAAGTATTTTTATCCTGGTTCGTTGAACTCAACTACTCCAGTCCACCCTATCTAGAGTGATTTGCCTTTCTCAAACAAGGACTTAATCCACTATTTAATCAACTGATTACAATAGTAAGCACTAAGAACAACTGTTCAAAGTCTTCTCAAGAACTACTGATCCCAACTGGATCTTCTTAAGGAACTATTACAATGAAATGTAAGATTAATACAAGCGTTTGAATGCTTCTAACAAGCTTTATCACAACAGTGATTTTTCACTTAATGTTAAGAACAAAAGAGTAAACTCAGCAATAAGAATATTTTATGAGAGCTTGTAGGAGTTTCTATCAATGATTCGTTAGTTTTCAAATCTTGTTGAAGAAGATGAGGAAGACTTGCTTTTATATGCACAGTAGTCCACAAAGTCTTGACGTTGGAGGCTGTGTACTGAAAATGCCTGAACCTTTTTGTCTTTACATTACATGACCTTTCCTGGAAGTAGAATACACAGAGAAATGCTTTTGGTCTGTGTTCTAGTATCAAGCATGAAAGAGGAAAGAGTCGTTGAGCCAAATCAAAAGATATCACTTTGAATTCTTCTTCAACAAGTATTTCATTTCAGCAAAGTAAACATCAGAGTCTGCATGATCAGAGTCTTGGATACCCATCAGATTTTGCTGAATCAGAGTAATGCAGCAAGTGTGCTTTAGCGTGTAGTTCTATCATAGCAGAGTTTTATGAATCAGATCCTCAGTACATGCAGTGTGTAGTACTCTCAGAGTCTTCTGAAAAACTGTACTTCTTAACTCTCATACAAAGTTCTTCAATGCTTCAGAGTCTTCAGATCTATTAGAGTTTTCTGCTTCAGATTCTTCTGTAGCTTCTGCTTCAGATTCTTCTTCAGCTTCTGCTTCAGATTCTTCTGTAGCTTCTGCTTCAGATTCTTCTGCAGACAGCGCTCAGATTCTTCTATAAGATGATTCTGACTCTTCAGAGCCTTCCATAGTTCCATGTTCAGATTAATTTGCTCTTGGATGTATATATATACTTTAATCATCTGCAGCAAATATTTATGAACCAATTTTAGAGTATATAATTCTTTAATACAAAATTTCATAAGAGTTATCATCAAAACATAGAGATATTACTAAGAAGCAATTTGTGTTCTTACAGATGCATGATTCATACAAGATATGCAACAACAACAACAGTGAAACGTATAATGATATTCACCATAACCACTGTACCACACCAATGTTGGCCACCATATACCATACACATGCTATAAACATTCAACAATAACAATATAATAATATAGCAAGACACAACATCATATTCATGCATGTTCCACACTATGACACGCAAACCACGCATCATCCAACACCATCACACAATATTTAAATCACTTTAAGGTACTGGAACTATTTTTGAAAGAAATATCATTATGTTAGCTTCCCAACGCTTTGAACGACGCCTCAATCGAGCACCCGAAACTCAAGTTATGAATTTTCAAAGTTTTATGAATTATTCCTCCCAGTGTAACCGGTTACACCAAAACCGGTAACCGATTACAACCCCCAAAAATCTAGTTTTCACATTTTTAAGTTGTCTCATGTGTAACCAGTTAGACCAAGAGTGGTAGCCGATTACCACTGCTATAGAAGCAGTTTTTTGCTATATTTTTTTACACGAAAATAAGTTTTCAAAGCATCCCAAAACCCTAAAATTTTCATACCAATTCATAACTCGGATTCTGACTCTGATTCCAAACATCACACAACAACACAAGCAACTCATCATCATAATATTCAACCAACACACAGTTCAAACAGCATGAACAGACAATTTCAATAGCATCAACACACAATCACCTCATTATACATCAAATTGCTCACAACATAGAGAAGAGAATAACAATCCTAGAGAAAAGTTAGGACACCCACCCACATGTTATCATGCAAACCCCTATACGAAAGAAAATATCACCCTTACCTTGGTATTCCTAGCAAAATTTCTGAATTGGAACTTCCCTCTCCTTCCTTGATCACCTTCCTCTTCTTGCCCTAGCACCTTTTCTCATTCTCTTCTCTTTTTCACGTTCTGTTAGTTTCTGATCTCCACTCCCCCTTTTTCCTTATTTTATTATATTATTATCATTTTTAAATACTATTATTTTATTCTAACTAAATAAACATTAATCTACTAAATGTTTATTTAATATAACACCATAATAATAATTATTAAAATAAATATTTAATTATTACTATTACCATTATTTTATTTATATCATTCCAATTTAAATAATAACAATAATAATAATAACACTTTCTCACCACTCCCAAGTCTCTAAACTTTTATCACACACACCCAAAGTTTTACTCTCTAAAGCCACTACCCTACATCAGAGGGTTCCCTTAACACAACAAACATCAATTAACACATACATTTCACACAATATTATTTATGAAAAATAAATAAATAAACTGGGGAGTTACACCTTGAGCATACCAAATTTCAACTACAATTAGTTCGGGGTATATAGGTTCCTCTTCTCTATTCACTCATTACTCTGTGTTTTGTTGATGTTTCAATTTATGGACACTTTATTGTAGTGCTTCGTTCTAGAAATGTATCTCGTCTATATCGGCTAGCATTTCCACTATGGTAACATGGTCACCATGGGTGTTATTGCTTCTGGTTACTGCTCTTATCATAATGAGATGAGGTTGAACATTTGTCGGAGAAGGTGTGTGCGGCCTAAATTAATTTTACTAGGGACCTTAGTGGGTTTCAAATGTACTTGTAAAAGTACACCAATGATAACTCTACTGATGAGGACTAGTAAATCCATAGTCGAATTGTAAAAATATCTGCTTGTAGGTTTAATCAAGAAGGATTCAAAAGCTAAAGTAAGTTATAACTATCATGGTTTGGTTTTGACGATGAGAGCTTGTGAAGATTCAACTTATGATGATATTTTATGAGGATTCAATTCGACCTTAAATCATAAAGCCAAGCAAGCATGTCAAACGGTCAAAGATTCACAAGATAGTTTGTTTAAGCTTTTCCTTTGAAGCAGAGAGTTAGGGTTTAATAACCACCGATGGTGGCGTACAACTTGAAGATATATCAAACCTTATCTCAAAGAAGACTAAATTAATTTCTTACGTCATTAGTGTATTTGACAAAGTTCTAAGGCTTCAAAGTATGAAAGAGAGGAAGTGTGAAAGCTCGCATGATCATTTATGAGTGATCAATTTTTTGTAAAAACACAAGGGTATTTTAGTAAAGTATTATATCTAAATAAACACACACTAGAATATTTTTAAGCCTCTATTCCTCAAAGAAAACAACCTAAAAATATTTTTAGACCTAGCCAAATTAATCAAGAACTGTCAAAATAGGTTGGATAAGTTCTTTAAACAGTCTAATCGATTGGATCCTATTCCCAATCGACTGGGTTAGTCCAAATGGTGTCTATAAACTATTTTAATAATGCCTTAATTAAGGTTAAAGGATTTCTATCAAAACTTTCCAAAATGGGAATTTTTAATCGAATAATTAAGGCATCCAATAGATTGGCATAAGGACCTAATCAATTGGACAATTAATTTGCCCCATGGATCTTTTCCTTTTTTGTGTCAACCTCTAACCTATAAATAAAGGTCTTTCTCTTCAAATTTTCACATCCAAAATTATGAGCTATCTCACTCTCGTCCCTCTCTCTCCCTCCATCTCTCTCTAAAATATTCTTCTACTTTCTCTCACTTGAATTTAGCCATAGCACTCTGAGAAAGTTATTTTGTTTATGTGAGGAAATTTTTGTTCTGAAAAGTGTGATATTGTAAATTCACCAAAAGCTATTTTCTCTTGGTTGAATAATTATTCTTAAGGGAGTGTTGTTTGGGTTCAAAACTAAACTCATTAAAATTTTTGTTTAAGGATTTAATATTAAGTCGTCGTTTAGTTTGTGAGAGGAGTCACTTAATGAAAAACTTTATTTTTTTGGTTCTTGAAGATTACTAGTGAAAAATATTCTCATCGATTTGTAATCTCAACCATGTGTAAGAGCTCTACTTGGTTCGAGATCAGTCTGGTATAAAATTTCGGTTCAATTTGTGATCAGCCTGTGTAAAATCCTAGTTTAGTTCAGAGGATAGCTAGTTCAAAACTTTGCATTGGTTCAAGATAATTTTATATTAAATCTTGATTTAGCTTGGAGACTAACAACTCTAAGTTGTACTCATGTTTGAAAGAAAGACTAACCGCTTCAGTCCATTGTTCTCTCTTTGGTTGGAAGTTAAGCTGAAACTTCATTTTCCTTGTATTAGGGTTTTTGTAAGCTTAACCAAATAAAAGTTCATAAGTAATATTGGATACTCTCAAGATCAAGCATTTCGGAGAGGATGGTCACTTCATTTAGACCAAATCTTGATAAATTCTGGTGTCATCTCTTTTTCCTTATCTTTTTATTTTCTGCATATTTTTTTCTGCTACTATATTAAAATAATTTCTTTATAATGTTTAATACTCTGAAATTTAAAATAATTTGTTTTAAACTGTTTTTTTTCAAATCACCACAATTCATCTCCTCCGTCTTGTATGTGGAGTCACATGTTAAACAAGTGGAATCAAAGTCTAACTCATGTTCAAAGACTGACTGTCTCAATAGGAGGATGACTTCCAACACTTTTTCTAACAAGAGATTTTTTCCTAAACACACCTTCATTGTTAAATGGTGATAAATTTTAATTATGGAAATCTAGATTTAAAATTTTCATTCAAATTATTGATTTTGAGTTATGGAAAACGATAACCAATGGTCTATTTATCTCTACTTACAATATGAATGGAGAAGTAGTATTTCCTTTGGACCATATGGAAAAAGAGAAATTTGAAATTTATTTTAAAACTAAGAACTTTTATTTATGTATTTAGATGATAGTAAACTCATTTATGTTTATCATTACAAATCCACCAAGGAAATGTTGGATACTCTTGAAATGATATATAGAGTTTCTCCAAGTATATAACAAGTGTGAATGAACACACAAGACAAAGAAGATGAATGTTATATTCATAAGGGCTTATCTAAATTTAGAAATGGTATTTGAACATTTGTCACTAACAAATATCTAAGAGTTAAGAACTAGAATCAGAACTCTAATCCAACCCTTAAATTAAGATATGGTAGTTTTTATAAATTTAAGAAAAAAATCAAAGAAGGGAGAAATTGTATAAAAATTAAAAGAACTAGTTCAATTACTTAAAAATGAAGGCATAAACTCAACACTTGAAGGATCCTTAGAAACTTCATCAAACTCCTACATGATATCTCATATGGTTTCCTTCGAAAGAACATACTCTGTAGTTGAACGATCTTCGAGGAATTCAACATCAAATGAAGAAGCATGATCGATAAAATAGCAAGTGTACTATTTTTACCGATGTAGTAATAAAGGAAATTTTCCCGAGTATCGATCTCGAGGACTGCGTAGGAATCAACAATGATTTTATGATTCAACGGAACAAAAACAACTTGGTTTTTTGTAAAAAGTTATAAAAACTAGTACTAGAAAAATAACGGTTTAAAGTAATTATAAGAATAATGCTAGGGAAGTGGATAAATTGCTAGTAAAGACCTGAAAGAATTATTCTGAGATACTTGCCTCCAACCTTAATTTAAGTCAAATTTCAAAATTGGTTTTCCTTAATTCCTTAATGAAAAACCTTTTGATAATTTTCCTACGCACTAATTCCTTAGTTGCACATAAAAATTATCAAGCAATAGTTCTGACATAAGAAACACGTTGTTACAAGGTATCCACATTCCTAGGCAATATCAACCGTAATATTATTTTGCAAAGCATTAGGTTGACTTTCCAGACCTAAACCTAATCGTCAATCAAATTCCATTTTCCAATACGAATTCGCATTAAGATCGTTGCAAAATAAAATATATAAGGTGAACAACATAAATCTCATAGAATAATCCCAACAAAGGTCAATACATTGCAATTTAGGACCACCCCCTAACAAATGGGGGTTTAGCCACTCATGTTCTTAATCAAAACAAATGCACCTAAAAATAAAAGGTAGAAAGTCATTACAATAGGGATTGGTGTCCTTGGATCATCAATTGCTTCCGCTTTTGATCGATCCTTGTTCTCCAGAAATCTCCTTCTCAAGTGTAAAAACTAGATCCAAAATTCAAAAGTAAAAAAGTCTTAGCCAAAATGAGGCTAATATATCCAAATTCAAATTACATCACGAAATGCCTAAAATGCCCTTCGAGACAGCTCAGCCAGCATAAAAACAAGATAAAAAAACAAAATTTCTTTCACTGGCCCTGACACGGGGCGTGTTATGGGACACGGGTGGCCGTGTCAGGCTGCTGCACAAGGGGGCGTGCTCTTCCTCTTCAGGGGCTGCAACACATGCCGTGTTGTGTGACACGGGCAACCGTGTTGCACGTCTGTTTTGCCATTTTCCTCTTCAAATCTTGGTTGTGTCCTTCCATCCATGACCCTCCTGACACGGGTCGTGTCAGGTGACACGAGCACCCGTGTCAGGCCTCTGATTTCCACTTCTTCGACGGTCTTTGTCCCCGAAACGGTACGGATATCGGATCACCACTTCCTGCCAAAAACACACTAAAAACAACCAAATCAAATGCACCAGCGGCATAAAATGATACAAACCTCAAAATAATACTTTCTCAAAGACGACTGAGTTTCTCGTTACAAGTCACTCGATGATTAGTCTCGGCACTACTCCGTCAACATAGGTATCACACCAACACTACACCGCGGCGAAACCACGGACCTCAATCTCCCTATCGGTAACCTCTCCGATATGCTTTGGACTTAAGTCTTCTTTTTCAATTTTCAGCCCTTTTCATTCGGACAATCGCTTTAAGGCTTTTATGATTTTTCCTCGTATGCACAAGATTGATCAATAATTTTTCTGGCACTGTTATTTTCTTTGTCCACTTAGGGACGGCTTTCAGGTTCGATCGTCGTTAGGCTGAATAACAGGATGAGGGTTACCCAACTTAGAAGGATTGGTCGTCTAATTGCCTTTATTTTCACTTTCTTTTTCTCGGTGCCTTTTCTCAATACTACTTTTTTTTAGATCAACCTCGCACACACGATTCTTATAGATTAAGCCCGACTGTCTAGATAAACTACTAGGGGAATACTTCTCAGATCAAAGTACTATGGTACAAATCTACATGTCGGACTCGTTCCTTACTCGGGAAACTCAGGGTGTTTGCAGTTTACCTACATCTCAGGATTATTCCAATTTCCTCCTCAAGGTTCTTTTCACTGAGCACTCTATATACTTTCTCATCACTTCACTCGCAAAACAGCTCAACCACATTGCTATCAGAATTAATTTTTATTAGCTCAAATTCGGGGTGTTTTCACTATGGAACTTCAATCATGCTTTCAAACTGACAAGTAACACACGAATATACACTCAAATTAAATGACCTAATAAAGAAAAAGAAAAACATATAAATAAATACCCCCACACTAGAACTCAACAGTGTCCCCACTGTTGACGCACTAGTAGAGGAGATGACTCACAGAGCTCATTGTTGAGGAGGTTGGTTCCGCAGCGTCATCTGTCGCATCCACTCGTGCATCTCCCCAATCAACCTTCCTTGGCGGATCTGCTCGTTGCCTTGCCACATCTGCTCCTCCCCTTACCTCGTCTACTCTCTCCGGAGATAACATACCTCATTCTCCATCCAATCCCACTCTTTCTTTGTTAAGTTCCAAGAGCCCTGATTGGGAGAGACTCTAGGAGTATGTACATGGACTTCTTCCGTCCGATCTCCTTCCTTATCATCAGTACCTACATAATCATCAAATTGCTCTTCGTCATCCTGCATCGGGTTCTCATATAACCAATTATTTACATTTTGAATGCTAATAAAATCAGGAGCAGGTAAATCTAGGAGGCGACTATTGCGGCTTACCAACGAGTAATAATCATTAAAGACTTGTATCATACCTTGGGCGGTGAGGGTAGCTAAATCGATCTTAGTTTTACCTGCGACCGTACGTTCTTCCATCAGGAGAGGACCGTACCCCAAGTGGTCTGCAATTTGAGTTATCATCCCTCCCACACTTATTTCGCCTGAAGCTGCGTTCGCACATGCTTCAAATGGTCAGCTGCAAAGGCAGCTACATTTATCAACTCCTGGTTGGCCATGCCATACAACAAGTATAACTCCTTCTGAGTCGCCACCCCTGTGCTGTCACCCCTGCCAAACAATGTATATGCCAACCCTTTTTGCACATACCTGAAACAAGGGTTATGAATGCAGGAGGCCTTTGCCGCTTTCGCGACATAATCAGATTTTCCTGTAATGGCCCTCCAAAAATCTCCTGCACTAAAATTACCCGGAGGTGCTCCAGGTCCAAAACTGGGGAGCTTCAGAACATCTCCCAATTCAGCTACCGTCAGACTATGATTGGTATTAAACAAACGAAATCTCAGAGTACCATAATATTCCTCCTCAGTACCTGTCCACCTATGCTTAAGCTGAAATTCTAAAGTGCTCAAAAATTCAAATGTTATGTGCTCATAGGTCGGCGCTTTGAATTGCATAAACTCAAGCATACCAAGAATATGAAACATTCTGTGCACTTCTATTCTCAACCCTAAATTATATAGCGTATCGTTACAGATATACCTGGTCGGGATGAGCTTACACTTTACTATGGTTGAATACTTCCTCTGGTAGGTCGGCTCTTCAAACAATATGTTATGAGCATTTTCCACGCGGTGTGCTCTTTTTTTAGGGCGTGAATTTTCGGCCACAGCTTTACCGATATCTCTACGAGGAGGCATGATTTATCCTGCACAAAAAAAACACTGAAAATTGGAAGTTACAGTTAGAGGAATGTGTCACCGTAGAAGTGACCACAGCGATGAGACGAATATTTTTTGTGAAGGGAGGATATGCTTTTGAGGAGTGGGTGCTGGTGAAAGTGGAACTTTTGTAGAGGAGAGGCTATTGAAGGTGAGATAATACTTAGAAGGGGGGTTGAATAAGTATGAAAGATTAAGACTTTAAAAATAATAACACAATTATTTTTATCCTGGTTCGTTGAAATCAACTACTCCAGTCCACCCTTCCTAGAGTGATTTGCCTTTCTCAACAAGGACTTAATCCACTATTTAATCAAACAGATTACAATAGTAACACCTAAGAACAACTGTTCTTAGTCTTCTCAAGAGCTATTGATTCCAACTGAATCCTCTTAAGGAAAACCTTTACAATCAATGTAAATCAAATACAAGAGTATTAATGCTTCTAAAAAGCTTTTATCACAACAGTGATTTTTCTCTTAAGTTTAAGTACAAGTAATTCTAAGAAGAATATGAAAGAATGAGAGCTTTGAATAATATGATTTCTTTTCAGCAAATTGTGTAACTGAAGAATTTGGTGGAGTCTTCCTTTTATAGGCAGCTGATCCAAGGATGCTGAGCGTTAAGAAGAGTGTCCTAAAAGGTCTGAGCCTTTTTGTCTTTACATCAAGTGACCTTTCCTAGAAGTAGAAGGCACAGAAAAATCCTTTTTGTCTGTGTTCTTGTGTCTAGCACAAATGGGGAAAGAGACGTTTGATTTACTCCAACGGATATATTCTTTGAATATTTCTTCTTCAGTTTTCAGCAAGTTCTTCAGAATCTGAATGAATCAGAGTCTTCTAATGATGTTCAGAACCTTGCTGTATCAGAGTCTTCTGCAGCATGTATGCTTTCAGCGTGTTGATCATCAGAGCATATTTGTCACAGAACTTCAGTACTTGGTAGCTTTAGTACTTTCAGAAACTTCTGTAGAAATTATGCTTTGAGAAACTCTTCATACAATATTCTTCTTTGCTTCAGATGCTTCTGACTAGCTTCAGAATCTTCTGGAGCTTCTTGCTTCAGATCTTTCTGGAGACTACGCTCAGGATCTTCTGTAAACAGCAATCAGAATCTTCTAATGAGTGCATCTGGCGCTTCAGAGTCTAGATAACTTCTTGTATACAATTCAGATTTGCTTCTGGAATGTTAATTTCATTTCAATCTGCAGTAAAACTCTCAAACAAATTTTAGAGTATATAATTCTTAAATATAAAATTTCCTAACAGTTATCATCAAAACAAAGAGATATTATTAAGAACCAATTTGTGTTCTAACAATCTCCCCCTTTTTGATGATGACAAAAAGTATCAGAAATTTTATTTAACTGAACATATAGAATTATAACTCCCCCTGAGATGATGAATCCCCCCTGAGTTAAATACAAATAAGGAATAGAAACTTCCCTTTTGTCTTGAGTAATCTTCAGAGTTAGATCTTGTTTGTTCTTATAACATTTGAAGGTCATAATGTCTTGCAGATTTAAGATTCAGAGTTTGGTAAATAGACAAATGATCTGAGAGACTCAGAGTTTCTTTTATAGAATGTACTTATCAAATGTTCTGAAATAGTCAGTTTAAATGTTAGATAGAATAGATATGTCTGAAGTTTCATTCTGGTGAAGTTATATTAAACAGTTCAGATCTATATTTTCTCCCCCTTTTTTGTCATAAGCAAAAAGTAAAAACTTTTAAAAAGACAAATAATAGGAAACAGTAAATAAGATAATTCAATGGAGAAAACTTTGATTCATTCAAAAGATCAGATCAAGAGTACATAGGCAAACATCAGAAGATATATCAATAAGGTACAGATGCAAACAACAGATGCAAAAAAAACATTAGAATGAAAAAAAACATCTAAGAGTGTTTGGAAAAAAGCATCTTCAATAGATCTGTAATCTCAGAGGATGATTGCTCTTACTTGGACATCCACTTAGTCATAGTTTCATTCTTTTCATCTTGCTTTGACATCCATTCTGTCATATCCTCAGACTTCTTATCCTGCTTAGCCATCCAGGATTTTATCTCTGACTGTCCAGCTTCCAGAGCAACAATCTTATCTTCAAAATCTGGATGTTCTTTCTTTATCTGAGATGAAGAATTATGATGAGGTTCTGTAGCCTGAACAGAGTCAATTTCCATTGGTTCTGTAGATTCTGGAGAAGGGTCTACCAGAGTCATAGCCAATGCATTATCAGTAGATTTTGTTGATGGTGGAGGAGCATATAAACGAAGCAGAGGTTTAGTTTTGTTGAGAGTCCAGAATAGAGTCCTTGCAACCTCAGCAACTCTGAGCTTTGCATCATCAGAACAGACGTTCTTCAGATTTGACGCTACAGTGTTGAATCTGTTGATGAATCCATCCCAGATGATGTCAGATTCTTTGGCATCCATTGTTGCTGAGTATTTCTTCTGAACAGTACCTAAATACATCTGTATTTCTTGCAAAAATGTTTGAAATAAATGATCAATATTAAGTCTGGGCTTTGGACGTAACAAGGTTACCAGATTTACAGGTTTAGGTTAGGGAGTTGATGGAAAAAGTGATTTTTGGATGGAAATCAGATGAGGAGGATAATATGGAATGAAGGGTATCTCAGGAGCTTTTTCTTTTGATCTGAGTAAAGCATTTAGAAAATGAGGTTTTGCTCTTCTATGAGGGGTAACTACATCAAAAGGTGCATTTGAGTAGGGTTTGAAAGCAGATTTTGGTGGTTCAACAGATGCAACAGTGTTATCAGATGCAATTTGCAGAGCTGAAACAACAGCTTTATCAGATTTTGCAGAGTATGATATGGTTGCTAAAGGTTCTACATCTGACATAGATTTAATGTAATCAAGAATCACAGATGGAAGGATCATTGTGGATTTTGGTTTCAGAGGGTTGATGGGTTCAGAAGGTTCAACTCTGTCATAAAAGTCTTTCAGTTTGAAACCATAAGACAGATTATGAAATAGAGATGAAACTTGGGCACAGGATATAGAAGATGTTGGATTGGAATTGGGGATTAATATCTCAGATGATGGTGCAGGTGGAGGAATAGGATCTGGAATGGGAGTTTTAGAAGGTATGGTAGGTTCAGGTTGGTTTATCTCAGAGTATTTTTCAGATGGAGAGATTAGAAAATATGGGTGAATTTCTGATTCTGAGGAGTTAGAGGATGTGGTTGGTGTACAAGAGGTAGAAGATACTTGAAACACCGTTTTTAGTGGTGTGACATCAAGAACTTCTGTCTCAGGGATGTGAGGTTCAGAAGTATTGGTAGGTTCTGAAGGAATGTCAGATGGTTTGGATGGTTGTTCTGAGGTGGGTGAATCAGAAGGAATAGTTATTGGTTCTGATGAAACTGGAGCAGAAGTTACTTTTGTAGGTTCAGAAGTAACAGGTGCAATGGGTTCAGAAGGTGGATTATTTGATGGTGGATTGTCAGAGGCTTTTTCTGGTTGAGGTTCTTGTGATTGGTTCTCTGGATGTTCAGAGGTTTGTTGTTGAGCAGATGTTTGTGGAAGTTGTTCTGAAGGTTGTTATTCTGATGGTTGTTGTTCAGATGGTTGTGTTTGTGGAACAAACTGTTTGATATGGATTTTAGGTTGAGAAGATTTTGGTACAGAAACTGTTGGTGTTGGAATTGTTTGTGTTGTTGTTTGAGTTGGAACAGGTGTTTGTTTTTGTGGAGATATGGAACTGGGAGCAGTAACAGAAGTTGTTTGTGTAGAAGGTGGTTTTGGTACAGACTTAACATTAGAATCATTAATTACAAGTTTTGCAGAAGATACAGAAGATTTAGTACCTTTTATTTTGATCCTCTTGGCAGGTACAGAAGCAGCTTCTTCAGATTCTTTTCTCTTCAAGAGCTTCTTTGACTTCTCAGCAATCTTGACCTTCTCCTGAACAGGTTCAAATTCTTCTACAGGCTGAGTCCTTTTCCTCTGGAGTTGTGCTTCTTCTTCTCCTGCATCTGGTAGTGGTTGCCTAGCTAGCTGAATCACATTAGCAGGAACAGGTTTTCCTTCCTTCTTGCATTCATCAATATATATAACCACTATATGTCTGGGCTCTTCAGCAACGAATAAAGGAAAGTCATCTACAGGAACCCTCTTATTCAATTCAGACACATTCAGCTTCTTGAGAGCTGTTGTGAGTTCATCAACAATTTTGAGTCTCAGAAGACTTTTAGCATTCAGAGGCTTTCCCATTATAAATTCTAATTCCTCTGTAACTCCAGCAGCGTACAGAGCAGTTACCAAACCATTCTCAGTAAGAAGATCTGAGATCAACCTTCCAAAGGGGATCCAAGTTCTGATCTTCTGTCCTTTCTCTTTCACATATTCTCTAGATGCATTGATATGGTTCCACAGATGCAAAAACAGAATGTATGGAAGATCTACCTTGGTGCTCTGACTAAGGCAATACATGAAATAGAGCTGTTCATTATTGACATAGTCTGGAGAATTGGTTGACTTCCTGTGGTGGATGCATCCCATGAAGATCTTGGCCCAGATCTTGTAATCAGGCTTCAGATCTTTGAATTTGTTAGAAGCTTGACCAGCAGTCATTACTTCTTCATATACCTCATCCATGTCCACACGCCCAGCTGGCAAGTGAGAAACACCATCTGTTTCTTCATAACCTATTAATTTTCTTATCAGATCTTCTATGATAATAATTTCTTTTCCCAGCACAGAAGATAAGATGAACTTGAGGTAAACTGATGCATGGATCCAGAATTCTTTCACAAGGAGAGGGTAAACTAGTCCAAAGAGCCTATCAAAATACTTAACCCATCCTTGAGCTCCAATGATGGAACGAAACTCAAACCCATTTTCTGCCAGAGAATCAAACTCTACCATAGATTCACATAGAACTTCCAACTTATCAACAGGGGTTAGAAGAGTTCTTTTGGGAGGAGAATAGGGAGCAACACCCATGTTTTCTGAAGTTACAGCAGCCATAGAAGATTGGAATTGAGCAGCTGTTGATGATGAAGTTGCCATTGAAGAATGCTTTGTCAAACGCTTAGGTATAGGGTTTTTATGCAGAGAAAAGAGGAGATGAAAACGCATGTAATTTCTGAGAGTGTGAAAAGTGTGAAAGTGAATACAAGTCAAGTATATATACTAAAACACTTAGGCAAATCAACAGTCAGAAATATGCACGTTTTAACAAGCATTAAATGAAGAGAATAATAATCATTTCAAAACATTAATTGCTTCTGACAATTTGGGGGGAAAACCAAGATTCTCACTATTCAAACTTCACCTCAAACGTCTCTTCAGTTATGTACACGCCACCTCTTCAGATTTGGTGTGACACGTGTTTGCTTGCATGTGTTCTGAATTCTCTTAAGAAATGAAACGTCAACCAACGTTCAGATCTTCTAAAGATTGTTAGTTCAGAGTTTCACAAATGAAATATTGATCAGAATAAAATAAACAATCAGAAGAAATACTTCAGAGCCTTAAGCATTTTTGCATCTGTAAAAATTTGCTTCTGATAAATATCATTCTGGACAAAAATCCATACCAATATTTTTCAGAATAAATTTGAATCTATCTTCAACAAGGGGTTTTGTAAAAATATCTGCCCATTGATGATCTGTATCAACAAAGGCTAAATTTATGATTCCCTTCTGAACATAGTCTCTGATGAAATGATGCTTAATTTCTATATGTTTTGCTTTAGAATGTAAAATAGGATTCTTGGACAAACATATAGCAGAAGTATTATCACAAAAGATAGAAATGTTACTTTCAAAAATTTGATAATCTTCTAGTTGACTCTTCATCCAGAGCATCTGCGTGCTACATCCAGCAGCAGCAATGTATTCAGCCTCTGCGGTTGAAAGTGCAATTGTGGGTTGCTTCTTGCTGTACCAGGAGATTAGATTTCTTCCTAGAAACTGACAACTTCCAGAAGTACTTTTTCTTTCCACTCTGTCTCCAGCGTAGTCAGCATCACAGAATCCAACTAATTTGAAATCATCAGATTTTCTGTAACATAAACCCACATTAGAAGTACCTTTCAGATACCTTAGAATCCTCTTGACAGCTGTCAAGTGTGATTCTCTAGGATCTGATTGGAATCTAGCACACAGACAAACACTGAACAATATGTCAGGTCTAGAAGCAGTAAGATAAAGAAGAGAGCCAATCATACCTCTGTAGAGCTTCTGGTCTACTTTCTTACTTACCTCTTCCTTTCCAAGAGAGCTAGTAGGGTGCATTGGAGTCTTTGCCAGCTTGCTGTCAGACATGTTAAATTTCTTCAGAAGTTCTTTAACATATTTTGTCTGATGTATGTAGGTGAACTCTGGAGTTTGATTAACTTGGATTCCTAGAAAGAATCTGAGTTCTCCCATCATGCTCATTTCAAATTCTGCCTGCATACATGTAGCAAACTCCTTTCCAAGCATAATATTTGTTGATCCAAAAATAATATCATCTACATAAATTTGGCAAATTAGAAGATCTTTCTTAATTGTTTTACAAAAAAGTGTTGTATCCACTTTGCCTCTGATGAAATTCTTCTCCAGAAGAAAATTGCTCAATCTCTCATACCAAGCTCTGGGAGCTTGTTTTAAACCATATAGAGATTTCTTTAATTTGAAAACATGATCTGGAAATTTTTCATTTTCAAAAACAGGAGGTTGGTGGACATAAACTTCTTCTTCTATAATACCATTAAGAAAGGCACTTTTAACATCCATCTGATACAGAGTGATGTTATTTTGTGCAGCAAAGGAAATAAGAAGGCGTATAAATTCTAACCTTGCCACTGGAGCATATGTCTCAGTGTAATCAATACCTTCTTGCTAACTGTATCCTTGAGCAACCAGCCTTGCCTTATTCCTCTCAACTTCTCCTTTCTCATTTAGCTTATTTTTGAAGACCCATTTTGTACCAATTATATTGAATCCTTGAGGTCTTTGAACTAGATCCCATACATCATTTCTGCTGAATTAATTTAGCTCTTCTTGCATGGCAATAATCCAATCATTGTCTTGCAGAGCTTCATCTACAGAAGATGGTTCAATTTCTAACACTAGTCCAAATAGTGATCCTTCAGATGATCTTAGAAAGGATCTTGTTCTGATGGGATCAACCTTCTTTCCAATAATGACATCCTCTGGATGAGAAGCTTTAATTCTGGATGATGACCCTCTAATAGTTGACTCTTCAGAAATGCTTAGATTATTCATCTGAGAAGTTAAAGGAGTAGCATCTGGAGTTGCTTCTGGTTCCTTCACTTGAATTTTGTCTGCTTCTGGAACATCAGAGTCAATAAAGACTACTTCCCTATCTGCAGAGTTATCAACCTGCTTTGGCTTTTCAGAGCCAAGCTTATCATCAAATCTGACATGAATGGATTCTTCCACAATCTGTGTCTCAGTGTTGTATACTCTGTAGCCTTTAGAGCGTTCAGAATATCCAAGCATGAAACACTTATGTGCTTTGGAATCAAACTTGCTCAGATTTTTCTTAGTGTTTAACATATAGCAAATACATCCAAAAGGATGAAAATATGAAATGTTGGGCTTTTTGTTCTTCCACAGTTCATAAGGAGTCTTCTTCAGAAGAGGTCTAACAGACACTCTGTTCTGAATGTAACAGGCTGTGTTGATTGCTTCTGCCCAAAAATGTTTTGCCAGATTTGTCTCATTGATCATGGTTCTGGCCATTTCTTGCAAAGTTCTATTTTTCCTCTCTACAACCCCATTCTGTTGTGGAGTTCTAGGACAGGAAAAATCATGAGGAATGCCATTTTCAGAAAAATATTTTTCAAAATATTTATTTTCAAATTCACCACCATGATCACTTCTGACTTTTATAATTTTGAAATTCTTTTCATTCTGGACTTGCTTGCAGAAGTCAAAGAACACAGAATGTGACTCATCCTTGTGTTTTAAGAACTTTACCCATGTCCATCTACTAAAGTCATCAACAATGACTAATCCATACTTCTTGCCTCTGATGGATGCAGTTTTCACTGGTCCAAACAGATCAATATGAAGTAATTCTAGTGGTTTAGAAGTAGAAACAACATTTTTTGATTTGAAAGATGTTTTTGAAAACTTCCCTTTCTGGCATGCTTCACAAAGAGCATCTGAAGTGAACTTCAGATTAGGGAGTCCTCTGACAAGATTAAGTTTATTAATTTGAGATATACGTCTCATATTAATATGGCCCAATCTTCTGTGCCAGACCCATTGCTCTTCATTAACAGACAAGAGGCATTTAACATTTTGAACTTTAAGTTCTGAAAGATTTATTTTATAAATGTTGTTTTTCCTCTTACCACTAAATAGGAAAGAGCCATCCTTTTGACTAATAGCTTTACAACATTTTTGATTAAAGGTAATATCATAACCATTGTCACTTAATTGACTTATGGACAATAAGTTATGCTTTAACCCTTCAACAAGTAAAACATTAGTAATAGAGGGAAGTTTACCATTTCCAATAGTGTCAGATCCAATGATCTTGCCCTTCTGGTTCCCTCCAAACTTCACGTCACCTCCAGATCTAAGTTCCAGGCTTTGGAACATAGACTTTTCTCCTGTCATGTGTCGTGAGCATCCAGAGTCCAGGTACCATGATTGGCGTCCTGACCTTGCTGCTAAGAACATCTGCAACAGGAATTATTTTGTTTTTAGGTACCTAGATCTTCTTGGGTCCTTTGGGGTTAGTTGGTTTGTAGGTTTGTCTAAACTTCTGTTTTTCAACATAATGTTTATTCTGACTTGCCTTGGGTTTAAACACATAAGTATTCTTCTCAGAGCTTGTGTGTTTAATGTCATTTAAGTGACCAAATTTAAATTGAGAATACAGAGGTGTCTTCTTGATGAAAAGTTTGTCAACAGGTTTTGGATTGCTTCCAGATGAAGATTCATATCCAATACCTCTTTTGTTGTTTCCACTAACACCATAGATCATGGAAGCCATCTTGCTTCTGTCTATGCTCTTAGTAAGAAATCTCTGAAAGCTAGAGTCATATTTTTCTAAAATGTTTTCACATGACTTAGTCTCAGATTCAGATTCTTGTTGATTTATTTCAAAGTCATTTTTGATTTTCAGATTAATTTCTTTTTGCTCAACAAGTTCTGTCTTCAGAAGATCAATCTCAGATTCAAGATTGCTTTTCAGCTTCTTGTATTTGAGTTTGACATTGTTATAACTTTTAAGAACTTCTGTTAAAACTTTTATAAGTTCTTCTTTGGTAAGTTTAGCCATTACCTCTTCTACGTCATCATCAGATTCAGAATCTGATTCATATCCTGAGGTACCTTCCTCTTGATCCTCTGTGCTGGCCATCAGTGCAACATTAGCACATTCTTCTTCTGATTCAGAAGATGATTCAGATTCATCTGAGTCATCCCATGTTGCCATCAGAACCTTCTTCTTTTTGTTAAACTTCTTCTTAGGTTTTTCCTTCTGAAGTTTGGGGCAATCATTCTTGTAATGCCCAGGTTCTTTGCACTCATAGCACACAACTTCTTTCTTGCCAGATCTTCTGTGCCCAGAAGATTCCTTTCTATTATCAGATCTTCTGAAGTTGTTGAACTTCTTTCCCTTGTGCTTCTAGAGTCTGTTGATCCTTCTGGACAGCATGGATAATTCATCTTCTTCTTCAGAAGAAGATTCTTCAGAGCTTTCTTGAATAACCTGCAAGGCTTTAGTAGTTTTGTTAGATTTTAATGCAACAGATTTACCTTTTTCTTTCTTCTGAGGTTCATCTTCCTCAAGCTCAATCTCATGGCTCCTCAGTGAGCTGATGAGTTCTTCTAGAGAGATCTTGTTCAGATCTTTAGCCATCTTCAAGGAAGTCACCATTGGTCTCCATCTGGTAGGCAGACTTCTAATGATTTTCTTTACGTGATCTGATGTAGAGTATCCCTTGTCCAGAACTTTCAGCCCAGCTGTGAGTATCTGAAATCTGGAGAACATGGCTTCAACAGATTCAGAGTCTTCCATTTTGAAGGCCTCATACTTCTGGATCAGAGCCAGAGCTTTTGTCTCCTTAACTTGAGAATTTCCCTCATGAGTCATTTTTAGGGATTCAAACATATCAAAAGCAGTTTCCCTGTTTGTAATTTTTTCATACTCAGTATGTGAAATTGCATTCAATAATATAGTCCTGGATTTGTGATGATTTCTAAAATCTTTCTTCTGAGCATCTGTCATAGATTTTCTGTCAATCTTCTTGCCATTCCCATCTGTGGGATGGACATATCCATCTATGACTAGATCCCATAGATCAGCATCATATCCTAGGAAAAAACTCTCAATTCTATCTTTCCAGTAGTCAAATTTCTCCCCATCAAACATAAGGGGTTTGGTGCTGATCCTGTCCCTTTCTTCATATTTATTGTTAATATTGGATATTGTATTATCAGCCATTGTAACAAATAAATATATATCAAAGTATTTCTCTCTGGATCTTTACTGACACTGTTAAGGGGTAGCACACACAGAACCGGAGCTCTGATGCCAACTGAAGGTGAGATAATACTTAGAAGGGGGGTTGAATAAGTATGAAAGATTAAGACTTTAAAAATAATAACACAATTATTTTTATCCTGGTTCGTTGAAATCAACTACTCCAGTCCACCCTTCCTAGAGTGATTTGCCTTTCTCAACAAGGACTTAATCCACTATTTAATCAAACAGATTACAATAGTAACACCTAAGAACAATTGTTCTTAGTCTTCTCAAGAGCTACTGATTCCAACTGAATCCTCTTAAGGAAAACCTTTACAATCAATGTAAATCAAATACAAGAGTATTAATGCTTCTAAAAAGCTTTTATCACAACAGTGATTTTTCTCTTAAGTTTAAGTACAAGTAATTCTAAGAAGAATATGAAAGAATGAGAGCTTTGAATAATATGATTTCTTTTCAGCAAATTGTGTAACTGAAGAATTTGGTGGAGTCTTCCTTTTATAGGCAGCTGATCCAAGGATGCTGAGCGTTGAGAAGAGTGTCCTAAAAGGTCTGAGCCTTTTTGTCTTTACATCAAGTGACCTTTCCTAGAAGTAGAAGGCACAGAAAAATCCTTTTTGTCTGTGTTCTTGTGTCTAGCACAAATGGGGAAAGAGACGTTTGATTTACTCCAACGAATATATTCTTTGAATATTTCTTCTTCAGTTTTCAGCAAGTTCTTCAGAATCTGAATGAATCAGAGTCTTCTAATGATGTTCAGAACCTTGTTGTATCAGAGTCTTCTGCAGCATGTGTGCTTTCAGCGTGTTGATCATCAGAGCATATTTGTCACAGAACTTCAGTACTTGGCAGCTTTAGTACTTTCAGAAACTTCTGTAGAAATTATGCTTTGAGAAACTCTTCATACAATATTCTTCTTTGCTTCAGATGCTTCTGACTAGCTTCAGAATCTTCTGGAGCTTCTTGCTTCAGATCCTTCTGGAGACTACGCTCAGGATCTTCTGTAAACAGCAATCAAAATCTTCTAATGAGTGCATCTGGCGCTTCAGAGTCTAGATAACTTCTTGTATACAATTCAGATTTTCTTCTAGAATGTTAATTTCATTTCAATCTGCAATAAAACTCTCAAAAAAATTTTAGAGTATATAATTCTTAAATATAAAATTTCCTAACAGTTATCATCAAAGAGATATTATTAAGAACCAATCTGTGTTCTAACAGCTATGGGGTTTAGGTTTTTGTTTATGAGAAAGAAGGTAGAAGATGAAGAAGATAAGGTAAATGAGGTAAATGAGAGGGTTAAAAGAGATAAATGAGATTGAAAGAGATGGGGCCCACAAACGAGAAAAAAAATATTCATTGTCGCGCCTTGCAACACGGGCCGTGTCACAGGACACGGGCACCCGTGTTGCACCCCCTATAACAATTATTTTCAAACCCCTGAGATCTGTGACATGGGCCATGTCATGGGACACGAGCACCCATGTCACACCACTGATTTCAGCCCCAAAACTTCCTCCTCCTGACATGGCCCGTGTTGTGCAACACGGCCACCCGTGTCAGGGTCCTGATTTGTCTATGAATGGACATTTTTATGCCGCTTTCTCTGGACTTTTGCTTCCTTACCTCGGCTCATGACTAAGTCATCTGCAAAATAAACAAAATTACATTAAGCAAAGAAAAATGTGGGTTGCCTCCCACACAGCGCTGCATTTAACGTCGCATGGCTCGACGGTCGTCCATCCTACAAGGTAAGACGAATGAATTCCACTTGGCCGGTTGAGTCTCCTTGGTAGTAAGGTTTCAACCTCTTCCCATTCACTTTAAAAGTATCTCCATTGGCTTGATTTTTTAACTCGATAGCTCCGTGAGGAAACACCTTGTGTACCATAAACGGTCCCAACCATTTCGATTTAAGCTTTCCAGGAAAAAGTTTCAACCTGGAATTGTATAAGAGCATTAATTGTCCTTCCCAAAATTCTTTCTTTTGAATTCTCCGATCATGCCATTTTTTTGTTTGATCTTTGTAAATCTTGGCATTCTCATGCGCTCGATTCTGGAATTCCTCTAACTCATGGAGTTGGAGGATTCTAGAATCTCCTGCTTTGGTTAGGTCTAGATTGAGGAATTTTGATGCCCATAGTGCCTTGTGTTCCAACACTAGAGGCAGATGGCAAGCTTTACCATAAACTAGTTGGTAAGGTGATATACCGATGGGTGTTATGTAAGCAGTACGGTACGCCTAAAGAGCATCATCCAGCTTTACTGCCCAATCCTTACGGGAGGCACGCACGGTCTTCTCTAAGATTTGTTTGAGTTGTCGATTCGACACCTCTACTTGCCCATTGGTTTGAGGATGGTAAGGGGTAGCTATTTTGTGCTTCACATTATACTTAAGGAGTAACCTTTCCATGAGATGATTCAGGAAGTGAGTTCCCTCATCACTTATAAGAGCCCTAGGTACTCCAAACCGAGAAAATATGTTCTCTTTCAAGAACCTGACCACTACCTTCGCATCATTAGTTGGTAGAGTCACTGCTTCTACCCACTTTGAAACATAGTCAACCGCCACCAGGATATAGTTTTTTCCAAAGGATGGTGGGAATGGCCCCATAAAGTCAATCCCCCAAACATCAAACAACTCTACTTCCAACATGGAATTTTGCGGCATTTGGTTTCTTTTGGAGATGTTTCCAGTCCGTTGACATTTGTCACATTCCTTTACTACGTCCTGGGCATCCTTGAACAAGGATGGCCAATACAACCTTGATTAGAGAACTTTGGCTGCGGTGCAGTCACCACTGAAATGCCCTCTATAATCCGAATTATGACATGTTTCGAGCACATTCCTCAGCTCATCTTCAGGAACACATCTTCTGACTAATCCATCCACCCCTCTTTTGTAGAGAAACGGATCATCCCATAAGTAAAACCTGCAGTCATGAACAAACTTTTTTTCTTGTTAGAATCAAAGTCGTCAGGTATGGTACCCCCGACCAAATAATTTGCGTAATCTGCAAACCACAGAACCCTATTAATAGCTAGGATGTGTTCATCAGCAAAATCATCCTTTATAGGGCGCTTGTCCTTGTTCTCTTCAATTGGTGACATTCGCGAGAGGTGGTCAGCTACGGTGTTTTCACACCCTCTCTTATCCCAAATCTCCACATCGAATTCCTAGAGAAGTAAGATCCATTTCAGGAGCCTGGGCTTTGATTCCAGCTTAGCAAAAAGATATTTCAAAGCAGCATGGTCAGTATAAACAATCACTTTGGAACCCAACTGATATTGCCTAAACTTATCAAAGGCGTACACCACAGCTAACAACTCCTTATCGATAGTTGTGTAATTCATCTGTGCAGGGTTCAAAACGTGACTAGCATAGTAAATAACATGCAACAGCTTCTCTTCCCGCTGTCCCAACACAGCCCCTGCGGCGATGTCTCTGGCATCACACATGATCTCAAACGGTAGAGACCAATCGGGGGCAATCACAATCGGTGCTGAAACTAATTTATTTTTTAGCTTTTCAAACGCGTCAGCACACTCCTCATTAAACACAAACGCTTTGTACTTGACCAACAAGGAAGTCAACGGTTTAGCTATCTTGGAGAAGTCTCTTATGAACCTACGGTAGAAACCCGCGTGGCCCAAGAAACTTCGAATACCTTTCTCGTTCACAGGTGGTGGTAACTTGGATATCACCTCCACTTTGGCTTGATCGACTTCAATCCCTTTGTGTGAGATCTTGTGACTAAGGACAATGCCCTCTCGTGCCATAAAATGGCATTTTTCCCAGTTTAGGATCAAGTTACTTTCCTGACATCTCTGCAAAACAAGTGAAAGGTTAGTTAAATAATTATCAAACGACGAGCCAAAAACAGAAAAGTCATCCATGAAGACTTCCATATGCTTCTCGAGCATATAAACAAAAATAGAAGTCATGCATCTTTGAAATGTTGTTGGGGCATTACATAACCCGAATGACATCCTTCTGTAAGCAAAGACACCGTGCGGGCATGTAAAAGCCGTCTTCTCTTGATCCTCCGGTGCAACCGCAATTTGGTTGTACCCGGAGTACCCATCCAGAAAACAATAGTAGTCATGCCCAGCCAATATCTCTAACATCTGGTCAATGAATGACAACGGAAAATGATCTTTTCTTGTGGCTAAATTTAGTCTCCTGTAATCAATGCACACCCTCCAACCAGCAATCGTTCTAGTAGGTATCAACTCATTATTTTCATTGGTTACCACAATTGTACCTCCTTTCTTGGGCACCACATGAGCATGAATTACCCATGAACTGTCTGATATAGGATAGATAAGTCCTACATCTAACAACTTCACGACTTCCTTTCTCACTACCTCCTTCATAACGGGGTTCAGTCTTCTTTGGGGCTGCACAACCGGTTTGTGGTCTTTTTCCATAAGAATTTTGTGCATGCAAACTGTAGGACTTATATCCTTGAGATCTTCAATTTTCCACCCAATAGCACCTTTAAACTTTTTCAAAACTCCAATCAACTTGTCCTCTTGGACACTTGATTGCGACTTTCTATGTCTAATACAACTTAACTGCAAGTGCACAGTCTATCGCGTAGTAATAAAAGATATTGATCCCACAAGGACTCGTAATCAAACTAGTGTTCACGGGAGTTACTATGTTTATCTAGGTAGATAATGTTTAAGGGAATAACTGCTATTACTAAAGGGAACTAAAAACGTTACTTAAATTATAATTACGCGAATCGATATGCAATAATTATGTTCTTCGGGGATTTGACAAGTTACCGATATATAAAATATTTTCAGAATTTATTTAAGAAGAAAATAGTGATCTAAAGACCTTCGTCTCACGATGGTTGTTGACGCTAGTCGCAACTTTAAGGCGGAACGTATGATGCCGCTATCCCGTTCGGGGTTAAAATCGCTTTTTGGAAATATCTAAGTTCTAATCCATTTTAAAACAAATGCCTAGTGTTTACTATCCGGTCCTAGCCGCAGCTGTCGCTTGTTGGTTCGTACCTTAATTAATTTCCCACTGTCGTGGCAAAACTACTTTTAAATAAGTTCTCGCTGTCGCGACGAACGTTTATTCAGGAAATAAGTTTAAACACTCAGTCCATAAACAACTTTTGAAAAAAGAAAGGTTTTAACCGGTTATTATCAAATCCCGTCTGAATTATTATTACATACCGATTACTCTGGTTTAGCTAGACATGGATTTGGAACAGGTAAAGCGTAAATAAAAGCATAAATTTAGACCATACATACTGCTGGGAATTAAAGTTACAATTAACGAAATAATAAAAACCTGTAAAGTATCCAATTGGCTTTTGGCCAAATCCCAACGATGTCGGCAGGATTGTGCCTTCAAGCCAATAGAGCGCACAAATGAATATTGCAGAAATGGAATACAGGAAAAAGGAAAGGAAAACAAAAACAAGACTTAAACTAAATTTGCTCTGGAAAATATTTGGGCAGCACTTCGTTATCTGAATGCGTCCCTCTTTCTCAGCTCCCCTCCTTCTCCTTTCATAGAGGTGAAATACTAACGGTTATAATTTTCAGAAGGTGGACTTGGATTCAGAGAAAATAGGAAGTAGTGGTCCATTATTTTGGGACTTGGAACTGGTTTTTGCACGTTTACTGAAGTTCTGCGTTTTTGCCTGCATGACGGTCGTCATGGTGTGTGACGGTCGTCACCCGTGTGATGGTCGTCATGGATGTGTGACGATCGTCACAGCAGCAAAATTCGCATCTGCTGTTTTTCATGTGGTTTTCATCTGGTTTTCGTCCATATTTCATCTGTAATTGCTTCTTTTCTTCATATTGCTTTGTTTGGACATGATCTTCAAATACCTGCAAAATATCAGACAAATAACATGGAAGAACCCGAAATCGGATTGAAACCAGTCAAATATTAGTTGAATTATACGTCAATATATATATATATATATATATACGATTTCGCGTTATCAAACTCCCCTAAGCTTGAATCTTTGCTTGTCCTCAAGTAAAAGCAGGAAGAATAAAAGTCGGCAAGCACGAGGCAGCTTCCTCGTTCAGAAAGTTGGGAAAAACCGGGATTCTAAATAGGAACAAAATGAGTACGGTGACGACACTAGACTATAAGTCTTCGGAGGTCTCCTTTTTATGCAAATCGGTCCCAATCATGCTACTGCAGCTTAGTATCAAGGTTCTCGCGTCAAGTTTACCCTGTTTGTTCTAGCGCAATCACATTAAGCCCGTTGTCCATACACTTTCATGGCAAGTTAACCTGTTAGTGAATATGATCTCATTGCTGTTTTAATCTTTTCATTGCTCATAAGCTTATACTATTGATTTTTCAATGAGTTTTTATACCGTTGGGCTAAATGCTCGGGTGAGGAGCACCTAACTTAGAGGGAACATGTCTCTATACTCGGGCTATATGGCTTTCTTTTCATGATTTTTCATCTTTTTAGAGATCATGCACTTATTTGCATTGGTCGCTCGCTTAGGAGTGTTTAGGATGGTGCTGACTGCTTGTATAAACTACTTGGGGCTGAGTTTGCGTAGAAACTTGAAACTTTGGTACAAGTAGGCAGTGAAACCGACTCGCATAAACCGGAAGTCTAAGGTGTCAGGACGGTACTGGTGTTGTTAGAATTTTCGTCTCGGAGTTTCAAAACTTGGTTTGAACTTTGGCGCATTCTCATGATGCTTTTGAGGAACAACTGAAAAAATTTTGTTTATGTCGAATAAAGTGAGGAAATTTGCGTAACGGAAAAAGACATATAAATGAGCTGTTATTTGCTAAAATGGGAAAATGTTTGAATTGAAATTACTGAATTGAAAGTACAAGGAAACGGGAAATAAACGCTCCGTTCCCACACTATCTCAATCAGTGTCCCCACTGATTTGAAATGATGCGGGATGGAAATACAGAGAAAATGAAAATACAAGAAAGGGAAAAAAACAGGAAACAAATAAAGAAAGAAAGAACTAGTCACGGCCTCTGCCTCGGTCACGTCCTCTGTCTCGTCCTCTACCTCTGGCTTGGTCGACTCGGGCCTCAAAGTTCAGAGCTCCGGTGTGATAGACATAATCTCGGAGTCCTTCGAATTGCAAGGTAAGATTTGCCAAGTTCTCAGTGATGGCTTTCTGGCCAGTTTGGAGCTGTTGCATCGTGGTCCTCTGCCAAGCTTCGAATTGCTCTGCTCGCTGATTTTGTTACTGCATCATGGCGAGTATCTGTGCTTGTTGGTCGAGGGATCAGCGGAGGTCTTCGTCAGAGAAGTCGGGCTCTGGACGGTGGCGGCGGCGACGGTAGGATGTGCCTTCAGAAGGAAGTGGTTGTGATGCCTCAGGTTGCTCAGCTCTGTCCAACTCATCTTGCATTTCGTCAACAGACCCTTGGGTATTGGTTTGAGTTGGGGCAGCGGTAGCAGCAGGGGCATTCAGGTCAAAAAGCCAGTTGGCACGATCCTGTGGGTGCATCCGGGTACGTGACGGCATGATGATGCTTCTGATGGTTTTGCCACGCACGACCGGATGGTACTTTCCATCGGACCTGGAGCGGATGAGGTGAGAAGCTCTGCAATGGTCGGTGTCGAGAAATACCGAAGGAATTGTATGGAGATTCTGGAGTTGGTTACCGAGGTTCAGGCCTAGTGCAATGGAGGTAACAATCCCGCCAAAGTAAAATGGCTTAGAGCCATGGTTGCAGTTGGCCTGAATGTGGGCCAGGAGGAACGGAGCGGCGTTGATGGGTTTGGAATTGAACACGTAGCGGAAGAAGAAAAGTTCCTTGGAGTTCACCTTGTGGTTGCTATCTCTTATGAAGATGGTATTGCTCAGCACTCTGTGGAAATACCGGATGGTTGGGTTGTGGATGTGTGTTGCATGCAGAGAATCCCAGCCGTCGGTATTGATTCCGGTCAATTGGGACCAAAGCGCAAAAGCTTCATGTTGAAATTGTTCGGTAATGCGGCGGTGAGCGTCATCGCCGCGAGGGAAATGTAGGATGTCGGCAATCTGATTTTGATTCAATTGGTAGTTCGTGCTGAACATACGGAAGCAAGCGGCGCCGAAATGTTGGCTAAGGTCGCCGCTAGAGGTGAAGTAACTGAACGAACTGAGGAACTCAAGGGTGAGTTGTTCGTAAGTGGGTTGCGGATTTGTGCACAGATGCCAAATGCCGGCTCTATGAAGCATCCAAGTGACGCCGTCAAGGAGGCCGAGCTCCGTAAGAGATGGTATGTGCGGATAGTGGGTCGGTTGTAGCGACTGTTGATGGAAGGCGACGTAGTTTGCTCTCTGTTTCTCGCCAGAGTCGCCGTCACCGAAAATGATATTGCTAAGGTCAGGGGTTTCATTGTTTCTTGCCATTTGCTAGATGAAGCTGATGAAATGGGGGAAGAATACGGTTTCTGCGGAATGAGAAATTGCACAAAATTGGTTAATGAAGATGAAATGGGAGTTGGGATTATATGTAGTAAGGAGGGAAAACGAAATTTTGAAATGGGGTTTGGATGTGTGGTGATGGGAAGTTGATAAGGTGGGAGTGGGGGAAGAAACGTAACCTCTGTTATAGCAGATATCAGGTTTTAGACTCGTGACGGTCGTCACACATCTGTGACGGTCGTCACCCGTGTGACGGGCGTCATGGTTCTGTGACGGTCGTCACACCAGCAAATTCTGCAGAACGCAGAATTTTGCTACAAGGGTGCTTTTAACATGGTTTTAAGGCTTGTAATTGATATCGCAATGTAATAAATCAGCCAAGAAACATATGATAACATAAAAACAGAATAAAGGAATAAGAACAAAATTGAAATAACATTTAATTAAAATGATTGGTTTTTTAATGTAATACATAAGTGAAATGAAACAATGCGAAAATCAAAATAATTTAAAGCGTACAGATAAACAGGAAAAATAAACTAAACTAAAGCGAAAATCTCAGTCCTTTTGTGCCTTCAATTCGTCAAATTTCCGGGCATAGTAATCGAGCTGGTCACAAACTAAGTGCATGAAAACTGATAATTCGGCGTGGATGCTTGTTATCTCATTTCTTGCGGTGGTCAGAGCTGCGTCGAAGTTGTCTAATCGGTTCAGAACAGTATCCATTTTGTCAGTGGTTTCATCAGGAATGGGCTCAGGATAGGTGTTGTAATATGGAGGGGTCTCAGGGTCTACCTCAGCTTCAGATACAACATCCTCATAATACATATAATCATGTGCTTCAGAGATGTGATCACTGTCGTACATGTAATCCTATGGTGTGGATTGAGGTGAAGGAGGTCCCATAGGCTCATCCAATTCATAAACCCAATTGTCCGTGTTATGGATACTAGTCATCTGATGATTTGGCAATGTGAATAGCTGGACAGGTTTGTCATTGATAAGGTACTCGTAAGGTCCAGGTCCCATGGTTCTTAAAATGCGCCTGTTAAAGCAAAACTGGATATTCATGGGTCGGACGGTGCCAAAACTAGTGCTTGCATTTAGGTGGAATCTAAGGCCAAGCTCGTGGGCAATCATTGTCACGAGGCCTCCTATTAGAATAGGTGATTGTGGTTCCTGAGTGAGGCGTAGGAAGGATCTCATCATAAAAGGCACGACATTCACTGGACGGCCTTGAGATGCACAGAATAAGATAAACAACTCTTCTTTAGATACTGTAGTAATGTTTTCTTCCTTTCCGAAAAGGGTGTGAGCTAGGATCTTATGAAAGTATCTGAAAGCGGGGTTATGAATCTCATCGTTATACATGTCATTTGGGCCAGGGTGATAGTCGCCTGTGATTTTACCCCAGAACTGGTTTAGTTCAAAATCAAGATCGTCATCTTCGGCACTGATGAACACATGTGGTCCGCTAGGTAATCCTAGGAGGTTAGCTAATGACATACGTCTATGGGTTTGGTCCATTCCAAACATCCTAAAGGTGATCAGCTCTGTGTTTGATCCAAAACCATAGTTGGGTAAGTACCTGAAGGAACTAAGGAATTCGTAGGTGAGGTCCTTATAGGTAGCAAAACGAGTTTTCAAGGAGGTGTTCTCCCAGCCTAATTGATTAAACAGGAATTGAATGCTATCAGTAATTCCTAGCTTCTCCATGGTAGACTTATCATAATATAGAGTTAAGGCTATGTCTCTCTCAGTTAATGCTTCAAATATTGCCTTTTGAGCTAATCCTCGAAAATGAACCTTTGTGAAGTCGTAGTCGGCCATACTCGCAGGTTAGTCGGAGAATAACAGTAAGAAGGTTTGAAGGCTTTTAAAATCCTGAAAAGTTTAAAACAGAAATTTTAAGTCAGATTTTTTAGAAACAAAAGGTGGTAGAAATAAAAACAAAGTTTAAATAAAAGAGAAAATAATGAAACAAAAATTAAAAATAGTAGCAATTCAAGTTTAAAATTTTGTTAAAATTTCAAAGTAAGATTTCAAATAAAAATGAGAATGAAATACAGTAAAAAGGGAAATACGGGAAAATTGGGTTGCCTCCTATTAAGCGCTGTTTTTAACGTCAAAAGCCTGACGATAGCTTGGTGACAAGCTATTCGGGGGTTTGAGCAGGAAGCTCGAGCAATGTTATACTGCTGACTTGAGGGTTATTTTCGTTCTTATTATAATGTTTTAGACGTTGCCCGTTTACGATAAACGGTGCATTCGTCTTATCGGTAATTTCAACAACTCCACTTTGAAGTACTTTAGTCACTTCAAAAGGTCCAGACCACCTAGATTTTAGTTTACCTGGGAAAAGTTTCAATCTTGAATTAAATAGAAGTACGATATCTCCCACACTGAATTGTTTCCGGACTGAACGTTTATCATGCCATTTCTTAGTTCGTTCTTTGTAGATACGGGCATTTTCGTAAGCGTCCAATCTAAGTTCTTCTAATTCGTGTAAGTTCAGGATTCGTTTGTCTCCTGCCTCAGTGTAGTTGAAATTAAGTGTCTTAATGGCCCAGAAGGCTTTATGCTCTAATTCTACAGGGAGATGACAGGATTTACCGTAAACTAATTTGAAAGGTGTAGTACCTATTGGTGTCTTAAAAGTGGTCCTATAAGCCCATAAAGCTTCATTCAGCTTTGATGACCAATCTTTCCTTGAGGTAGCGACAGTCTTTTCCAATATTTGTTTTATTTCCCTGTTCGAGACTTCTACTTGTCCGCTAGTTTGCGGATGATAAGGTGTAGCTACTCGGTGTCGGACTCCATATTTAGAAATAAGTTTGTCAAAAATTCGTGATATGAAATGTGATCCGCCGTCACTAATGACGAGTCTGGGTACACCGAATCTAGGAAAGATTGTATTTTTGAAGAGTTTGATTACTACTCGTGCGTCATTTGTTGGAGCGGCAATGACTTCTATCCATTTAGACACATAGTCTACAGCGACGAGTATGTAGTTATTTCCAAAAGAAGACGGGAATGGTCCCATGAAATCTATTCCCCATACGTCAAAGATTTCTACCTCTAAGATTCCTTTCTGAGGCATTTCATCGCGTCGTGAGATGTTGCCAGTTCGTTGGCATCGATCACATTTTAGCACAGCGATGTGAACGTCTTTCCAGAGGTTAGGCCAGAATAGGCCGGCTTGGATAATCTTAACGCACGTCTTGGATGTACTGCCATGACCACTATATGGTGCTGAATGGCATTGGGAAATGATGTTTTCTATTTCTTCCTCTGGGACACAGCGACGGTATATGTTATCGGACCCTCTCTTGAAGAGTAGAGGTTCGTCCCAATAATAGTGTTTCAGATCGTGGAAGAATTTCTTCTTTTGTTGATAAGTGAGATCCGGTGGAAGCACGCCTGCAGCTAGGTAATTAACGATGTCGGCATACCAAGGTAATGTAACTTGGGCATAGACGGCTTCTACGGCTTTTTCGAGTTCGGGGTCTTCCGAGATTAAGTTAGGCATGTCACTTTCTAATTTGGCTATCAGATGTTTGTATGGAAAATCGTCATTTATCGGTACTGGTTCATGTTTAATGCCTTCTGTTCGGGATAAGTGATCTGGAACTACGTTCTCGGTTCCTTTCTTATCTTTAATTTCTAAGTCAAACTCTTGTAATAATAGGATCCATCTCAATAATCTTGGTTTGGCATCCTTTTTGCTTATTAGGTACCTAATGGCAGCGTGGTCTGTGTATATGATAATTTTTGCTCCTACTAAGTAGGAACGGAATTTGTCAAGCGCAAATATAACTGCTAGAAGTTCCTTTTCTGTTGTGGCGTAGTTCATTTGGGAAGGATCTAAGGTTATACTGGCGTAGTAGATGGCATGGAGCTTCTTGTCCTTCCTTTGTCCTAGAACTGCGCCTACAGCATAATCACTCGCATCGCACATGATTTCGAACGGTAGTCGCCAATCGGGTGGTTGCATAATTGGTGCGGTGATAAGGGCTGATTTTAATGTTTCGAATGCTTTTAGACAGTCGTCGTCAAAGACGAACTCAGCATCTTTCATCAACAGGCCGGTCAGAGGTTTTGTGATTTTTGAAAAATCTTTTATAAATCTGCGGTAGAAACCGGCATGTCCTAGAAAACTCCGTATTTCGCGTACGGATTTTGGAGGTTGGAGGTCTTTTATAATTTCTATTTTAGCTTTGTCGACCTCAATCCCTTTATTAGATATGACATGTCCTAGAACTATTCCTTGTCAGACCATAAAATGGCATTTTTCCCAATTTAGGACGAGGTTCACTTTTACACAACGTTCTAATACCATTTCTAAGTTTTGTAGGCATCCTTCAAAACTTTGTCCACATACTGAGAAATCGTCCATAAATACTTCCATGACGTCGTCTATGAAATCTGCGAAGATTGTCGTCATGCATCTTTGGAAGGTTGCTGGAGCATTACAAAGTCCGAACGGCATTCGGCGGTAAGCAAAAGTACCATAAGGACAGGTGAATGTAGTCTTTTCTTGGTCATCAGGATGAATGGGAATTTGGAAAAATCCCGAATAACCATCTAGATAGCAGAAATATGAATGTTTGGCTAATCTTTCTAACATTTGGTCTATGAAGGGTAAGGGGAAGTGATCTTTTCGTGTGGCTTTGTTAAGCTTTCTATAATCAATGCACATTCTGCTTCCAGTCACGACTCTTTTTGTTATTGATTCGCCTTTTTCGTTCTTAACTACTCTGACTCCTCCTTTCTTAGGTACGACATGAACTGGGCTGACCCATTCACTATCGGAAATTGGATAGATGATTCCTGCATCTAGCAATTTCTTTACTTCGTCTCTGACTACTGTACTTAGGATGGGGTTCAGTCTCCTCTGATGCTCTCTAGAGGTTTTACAGTCTTCCTCTATTGTAATTCGATGCATACAGATCGAAGGGCTTATACCTTTTAGATCGCTTATGTTATAGCCTAACACGGTGGGGTACTTCTTTAGGACTTCTAATAGCTTTGCGGTTTCTAGTTGTCCTAAGTCGGCGTTGACTATCACTGGTCTTTTTAGTTCATCGTCTAGGAATTCATATCTAAGGTTTTTGGGTAGTGTTTTAAGTTCTAAAGATGGGTTCTTCGGACCTGGCATATGGTTTGGGGTTAGTGCTAAGCTTTCGCTTAGACTGTCGTCTTTATACGATTTACGCCAATCATCGACTTCAGAAATATCGGGTATTTGAATCTTTATTATTTCTGAATACGTGGTCTCTTCATTTTCAAGTTCTCTTATGCATTCGTCAATTACATCTACTAAATAGCAGGTATCATCTATGGCTGGTGCTTGTAAGAACTTGGTGAGAATGAACTCTATCTTTTCTTCTCCTACTTCGAATGTTAGCCTTCCTTTCTTTACGTCTATAATAGCTCCGGCTGTAGCTAGGAATGGTCTTCCTAAAATGATTGGAGTAACTGAATCTTCCTTAATATCCATAATTATGAAATCGGTTGGGATATAGAATTGTCTTATGCGTACTGGAATGTTTTCTAGTATACCGATAGGATATTTGACGGATCGGTAAGCTAATTGAACGGACATCTTGGTTGGTCTCAGTTCATCCATATTCAGCTTTTTGCATATGGATAGAGGCATAACACTGATATTGGCTCCTAAATCGCATAGAGCTTTGTCTATTACGAACTTTCCTATGACGCAGGGTATGGAGAAACTACCTGGGTCTTTTAATTTAGGAGGCATGTAGTTTTGAATGATAGCGCTACACTCTGCAGTAAGTGTAACTGTTTTGTTATCCTCGATCTTTCTCTTATTTGATAGGATTTCTTTGAGAAATTTAGCATACGAGGGCATTTGAGTGATAGTTTCTGTAAAAGGAATAGTGATATTCAACTGTTTAAGGAGCTCTACAAATTTCTTAAATTGCCCTGAAGTTTTGGAGTTTATTAGTCTTTGAGGATAAGGAATCGGTGGTTTATATGGCGCTGGAGGTGCTTGGGTTTTTTCACTTGCGGTGTCCTCCTTCTCGTTGTCTTCCTTCTTCTCTAACTCGGATTCCTTTTCTGCTTGTTCAGTTGGTTTTTGTTGCATGGCTAAGTTTTCGGTTCTCGGATCGATCGGTTCGTCCAATTCTTTTCCGCTTCTTAATATGACTGCATTTGCTTGCCCTTTTGGATTTTGTTCGGGTTGTCCAGGAAATGTGTCAGCGGGTGCGGCAGCAGAGGCTTGTTGTTGAGCCACTTGTGATATATGTGTTTCTAACATTTTGTTGTGGGTGGCTAAAGCGTCTACTTTTCCGGTCAGCTGTTTAATTTGTTCGCTAGTGTGTATGTTTTAATTTAGGAATTCTTTGTTTGTTTGGGCTTGAGTAGCTATGAATTTTTCCATCATCAACTCGAGGTTTGATTTCCTAGGAGCAGTCTGGGCAGCAGCTAGTTTCTGATATCCTGGCGGAGCAGCAGGCATCTGCAATGCATTATCGCTTTTGCAAGAAAAGTTTGGATGGTTTCGCCAACCTGGGTTGTAGGTATTCGCATAGGGGTTTCCTTGAGCGTAATTTACTTGGTCTGGTGGGATTCCGGCCAGCAATGGGCACTCGGGCGCATTATGAGTGGCGATTCCGCATAACTCGCAGTTTGGAGTTACGGCAGCGACGGTTGGAGTGGGGTTAACGGTCAGACTGTCGATCTTCTATGCTAGAGCATCTACTTTAGCGTTGAACTTTTCAAGGCTGCTGATCTCGTACATCCCACCTTTCGCTGCGGGTTTCTCTGCCGGAATGCGCTCACCCCCCCATTGGCAGTGGTTCTGAGACATGTTTTCGATTAGTTGATAGGCTTTGTCGTATGGCTTATCCATAAGTACACCTCCCACGGTGGCGTCTACCGTTAATCTGGTGTTGTATAAAAGCCCATTATAGAAAGTATGGATCGTCACCCAGTCTTCTAGACCGTGGTGAGGACATGTTCTCATCATATCTTTGAATCGTTCCCATGCTTCGTAGAGAGATTCAGTATCTTTCTGTCGAAATCCGTTGATTTGAGCTCTAAGCATAGCAGTTTTGCTTGGCGGAAAATATCTCGCTAAGAAAATGTTCTTCAACTGTTCCCATGTCGTAACGTAGTTGGATGGTAAGGATTGTAACCATGTCCAAGCTCTATCTCTAAGAGAGAAAGGGAAAAGACGAAGTCTTATTGCGTCTGGAGTTACTCCATTTGCTTTCACTGTGTCTGCGTATTATACAAACTTCGTTAAATGTTCGTTCGGATCATCCGTTGCATTTCCTGAGAATTGATTTTGTTACAGCTGACAGCAATGAGGGTTTTAGCTCAAAATCGTTTCGAGTTATAGCTGGGGCAGCTATGCTACTTCTAGGCTCCATCTGAGAAGGTGTAGCGTATGCCTTCAGTGGTTTGTTTTGAGGTCCTTCAGCCATCTTTGGTTCTTCTTCAGATTTGGGAATGTGAGTGAGAGGATCGGGAATGTTATGTTTTCGTTGGTACTCAATGATGCGACTTCTTAAATGTAAGAAGCGCTCTAGTTCTGCGACTGAAGGTTTTAAGATATCGCCTTGTGGGCGAGTACTTGGCATACAATCGACAGAACCAGTAAAGGGAGAAAGAATTGTTAACCTAGTCTATACGGCATAACAGAAGGTTACACTATTGACTAAACGGGTCCCCGGCAACGGCGCCAAAAACTTGATCGCGACTTTCTATGTCTAATACAACTTAACTGCAAGTGCACAGTCTATCGCGTAGTAATAAAAGATATCGATCCCACAAGGACTCGCAATCAAACTAGTGTTCACGGGAGTTACTATGTTTAGCTAGGTAGATAATATTTAAGGGAATAACTGCTATTACTAAAGGGAACTAAAAACGTTACTTAAATTATAATTACGCGAATCGATATGCAATAATTATGTTCTTCGGGGATTTGACAAGTTACCGATATATAAAATATTTTCAGAATTTATTTAAGAAGAAAATAGTGATCTAAAGACCTTCGTCTCACGATGGTTGTTGACGCTAGTCGCAACTTTAAGGCGGAACGTATGTTGTCGCTATCCCGTTCGGGGTTAAAATCGCTTTTTGGAAATCTCTAAGTTCTAATCCATTTAAAGTGCTTTCGCTGTTATTAAAACAAATGCCTAGTGTTTACCATCCGGTCCTAGCCGCAGTTGTCGCTTGTTGGTTCGTACCTTAATTAATTTCCCACTGTCGTGGCAAAACTACTTTTAAATAAGTTCTCGCTGTCGCGACGAACGTTTATTCAGGAAATAAGTTTAAACACTCAGTCCATAAACAACTTTTGAAAAAAGAAAGGTTTTAACCGGTTATTATCAAATCCCGTCTGAATTATTATTACATACCGATTACTCTGGTTTAGCTAGACATGGATTTGGAACAGGTAAAGCGTAAATAAAAGCATAAATTTAGACCATACATACTGCTGGGAATTAAAGTTACAATTAACAAAATAATAAAAACCTGTAAAGTATCCAATTGGGTTTTGGCCAAATCCCAACGATGTTGGCAGGATTGTGTCTTCAAGCCAATAGAGCGCACAAATGAATATTGCAAAAATGGAATACAGGAAAAAGGAAAGGAAAACAAAAACAAGACTTAAACTAAATTTGCTCTGGAAAATATTTGGGCAGCACTTCGTTATCTGAATGCGGCCCTCTTTCTCAGCTCCCCTCCTTCTGCTTTTATAGAGGTGAAATACTAACGGTTATAATTTTCAGAAGGTGGACTTGGAGTCAGAGAAAATAGGAAGTAGTGGTCCATTATTTTGGGACTTGGAACTGGTTTTTGCACGTTTACTGAAGTTCTGCGTTTTTGCCTGCATGACGGTCGTCATGGTGTGTGACGGTCGTCACCCGTGTGACGGTCGTCACCCGTGTGACGTTCGTCACCCGTGTGACGGTCGTCACCCGTGTGACGGTCGTCACAGCAGCAAAATTCGCATCTGCTGTTTTTCATGTGGTTTTCATCTGGTTTTCGTCCATATTTCATCTGTAATTGCTTCTTTTCTTCATATTGCTTTGTTTGGACATGATCTTCAAATACCTGCAAAATATCAGACAAATAACATGGAAGAACCCGAAATCAGATTGAAACCAGTCAAATATTAGTTGAATTATACATCAATATATGTATACGATTTCGCGTTATCACTTTTCAAACTAGAGCTAATGATAGTAGGACATTTTTCTTCAGTGTCGAGGAAAACATACTTGAGATTCTCAGGAAGTTGTTTTAACTCTGCATTTTTTGGCTTTTCTTCATCATCTTCCAACACTATAGGTTGCCTTCAGTCTTCCCAACGATGTGGTCGGGATCCTCTTTGAAAAGGTTGAGTCTCCAACATTTCTACCACTTCCATATCGCTACCATCAACTTCTTTATCTTCCTTAAAAATTGACATGCTCAACACTCTCTCAAGAGGAAATTGGGTCACACTCTACAAATGTTCACTCTCTATCACTTGCTCTAGCACTTGTATGTTCCTACTTGTTCCAAAATCCTCTTTATGCTTCATGGTATTCCTAACATCAATTTTTAACTCCTCATCATAAACCTTCAAGGTAAGGGTACCACCTTCCTTATCTATCATGACTCTCCCGGTTTCCAAGAATGGTCGGCCTAAAATTAAAGGGATTTCTTCATCTTCCGGCATTTCAAGGATCACAAAATCAACCAGAAACACAAACTTATATACTTTCACAAGAACATCTTGGACTACTCCATAAGGCCGCTTAACCGAATGATCTGCAAATTGGAGAGTCATCCGCGTATCTTGAACTGCACCAATACCCAACTTTTTGTAGATGGACAAAGGCATGAGACTAATACTTTCCCCCAAATCGATTAAAGCCCTTTTGAAAGACCTATCACCAATAGTGCATGGAATAGTAACAGCTCCGCTGTCTTTCTTCTTCACCGGGATCTTTAAACCTTGCAAAATAGCACTACACGTTTCGGTTAGAATAACAGGTTCGGACTCATTGGTCCACTTCTTAGCGATGATATCCTTCATGAATTTAGCATAGGTGGGCATTTGTTCTAGTGCCTCAAATAACAGAATGTTCATCTCTAACTTTTTAAACAATTCAAGGAACTTCTCAAAATTCTTCTCCTGCTGTCCCTTCTTTTTATTCCTTGGGGGATAAGGGAGCTTGATCACCGATTTCGGTTCTACAACTTTTTCTTTAGTTACCGGTGTTGATGTTACCACTTCTTCTTCAACTACATCATTCTCTTTTATTTCCAGTTCAACTTCAATCATATGATCATTCAACTCAATTTCCTTTTCCTCCACTTCCTTGGATTTACCACTTCTTGTTATTACCGCCTTAACTTGGTGGTAATCTTTAGGATTTGGCACTGTAGCACTTGGAAGTGTACCCGGCGCTTGAGAAATCTCCAGTTGTTTAGCAATCTAACTCATTTGTACTTCAAGATTTTTAATGGATGCACCAGTATTCCTTAAGTTGTTCCTTGTCTCTTCTTGAAATTGTGAACTTTGGGCAGCCATCTTTTCAATGACGACCTCCCAATCAGCTTTTCTAGGGGCTTATTGTTAAGGTTGTTGATATTGAGGTTGGTATGGTGGTTGCTGATATTGTTGCTGCTGAGGTTGTGTCGCGGTGAAAATCGGATACCAAACTATTGATTAGTTTGAATCTTTAATTCATTTTGCAACCGAATTTTGATTTGTCCAAAGGAAGGGATAAAGATCGAAATTCCCACAATGCAATGCAAATGCAAGGTTTAGAGAGTTATAGGTTCGAGGGTTGGTTAAACTTAGGGAAGGTACTAGCATCCTAAGTTTCTGTAGTACTCTACAGGAACCTCTTGTTTTATGTTGTTTATTGCTATGGTTATCTGCTTAATGGTTGAAAGACCCTAATGGTTTATATCTGTATACTCGATAAGATGTCGCATCTTATGCCTACATATCCTTACGGGAGTGGAATCAGAGTATCTGTAGTTCCCCTAAAGGGTTTGAGGAGTTCTTTGACTGTGGTCAAAGTTCCTACGGGTTTAGGGTAGTTGATTGATTGATTTTAGGAGAAGAGATATGTCTTCATTTTAAGGGAGATTTAACCGCCACAAGTTGTAGGAAAATAATCTTTGCATCGTCTTAAGAAAAGGGCTCAAGTACTCGGATTGTTTGACGAGTACGCCTTTATCTCTCTTAAGGCAAAGTTCCTACGAATTGATTGTATTGTTGTGGGGTGGAGGTTCCATCTCGCCTAAGATGATTTGGCATCTTTCTATAATGTGTTCAAATAATTGTTTTGAATTGTTTTGTTTGTTTTCTTTTGTCTAAGTTGTAGAGATAAGGGTCCTTCCTATGGGGTAGGATCTATCTTAAAGATCAACTTGAATGGGATCAAGGATCATGTGGGGAGAATGATGCAACTGAGATGCACTACACACGATTGTTGAATCATGTGTAGGTTTTTCCTTTGGACGGAATGTGATGCGATAAAAGTAAATTACGATAATATAAATTGCAATAAATAAATTGCGGAAATAAAATCATACACATACGCATGAAAGCGCTGAAGTGTGTGAGAGTGAAAGTGTCGTGGATGTGAGTGTGCGCGATTGATTTGTGTTTTACGCTGAGGTTGATTTGAATTGGCTAATTTGATTTTAGTAAAAGAGTTGTATTTGATTATTTTGGGCGGATTGATTTTAAGCGGGAAGTTGTATTAGTTTAGCGAGTTGATTTTAATGATTAAATTATTTTTAGTTTGACTTGATTTTATGGGAGAAGTTGAAATTTTGTTAATAGTGAGATTGATTCTACGAGAGTTATTAGTTATTTTTATTCTAGCGAGATTAAGGTAATTTTAAAAGAATAGAAGAAATAGATTTAAAAGAATTACTTACTAATAAATAAGTATATAAATTTGCTATTAATATTAAATGAAAATTAAATAAATTGGAAAAGGTTCTTTTTCTTTTATAATAAAATAGGTTTATATTGAAATAACCCAATAGTTTTACTTATTAATAAAGTGCTAAATTAAAGGTTATCTGAATTGTTTTAAATAAAAGGTGAGATATGTTAGACTTTATAAAAGGTCAATTATCTAAAAATGAATAAAAGGTTTTCATTAAAATAAACAAGATATATGAAAATAAGAAAAAAGGGGTGAATAATAAATAAATGAAACGAATTAATTAAGACTAATTAATTAAAGGTTAAATTAGAAAAAGATTATTAGTTTAAAATTAAAGAGAAAAAAAAACTGATTAGGAATTAGTAGTGATTAATTAGTTAAATAATAAAAGGTTAATGGTTATGTTAATTACGGGTTTTAATGGTGGATTAGATGGTGTTGTGTAGTGATAGTGTGTGATTAGATATACTAATTACAATAACAGAAAAAAGAACAGTGACAAAAGAACCCTAATCTCTTCGTCCCAACCCCAAACTCGCCTTTCGTCTTCCGTCTCTCTCCCCGCCTCACTTTTCGTTTCGATCGCGTTTCTTTCTCTGAGCCATTCTCCTTCATCTTTCGAGTTCTTCTCTTTCTAAAGCCTGAAACACAACAAACAATCAGCAAGTTTGATACTTTTTACAAGGGAACGAGAGTTTACCGAAGATTGGGGGTAGCGGCGTTGATGCAATGCTTCGTCGATTGGTGTTTGCGGTGGTCGGAAGTGATTTCGCCGGCTTAAAGAGATAAGTCACTCTGTTCCAATTACTCTGTTACGAAATTAGGTTTTGCGGTAGCCGGGATTTAATATGATAGTTTCTCCTTTTTCGAACTCTGTTTTTCACCTTTTTTCTCCACGATTTCCTTCTCTTCTTATATAGGCTTCAAATTGAAATTTTTTGTGTAAGAATTGATTAGGAGTTTTAAAGGTTGATTGATACTTTCTGTTTTGAGATGAATCAAATGGAAACTTTCCTTTTCCAAATGATTGCAGTAATGACCTAATTAGTTGACAATTCAATCTTTGATTCTGTGATTCAAATTCGAGATTGGAATCTGAATGGCATCTTCTATTTTAGGGAATATTCTTCAGTTGATTTTGCTAATTCTGAATTTGCGTTTGGCAGGTGTGGAAAGCAAACGTCTTGGGCCAAAAGATGAATTAAAAGCCCAAAAGGAGAGCTTGCACTTGATGCGAAGATGTTGGTGATTGACTCGTATTTTGTAATCGTCGTGATAGTTCCCTCACGGCAATGATCAAGTTCATGAAGGGAGAGGACTCGAATTTTCATGTCAGTGCAATAAACATGAATCCAAACACTGATACGGATGGTGATAGACTCTGCGTAGGTTGTATAGTTCTTCATTTTCTTGGAAAGTAACTCTATTTGTCAAGACTGTACTGATGATAATACTCATAATCAGGTTCTATCAAGGTTTTATCAGGAACACCACTTGCAGCAATAGTGGCATTGGCAATAGCTAATCCAATATCGGCCTCTTCGGAGCAGGAGCATCATTCACACCATCTCCAGTCATTCCACAAAGGTATTTCCTTTCTTGTAGCTGAATTGGCTTTAGTAATTGAATCATCTTCGTCGCTGTCATTTAACATAATAAAAGGGTAACACTTTATCTACCTCCTATCGTCTGATTGACATCCATGTTAACACTTAGATTTCTGTAATTCACAGCATATGTTCCCTTATCCAGACATCAAGCAAAACCGTCATGCGGGGAAGTGGTTAAGTCGATTCTCATATCCCTGCTTGATGTCATTGGCAATGTGACAAACAATGAATCTGTTGAAGCTGCTGTTGTTTTTGATAGGTATTTTACTGGTGTGCATGATTCTAATCATGGTTTTGAAATGAAAGTTGGTGAGTTATGCGTTTAGCTTTATGGATATTATTGAATCTGATGTTGTGCTTTCCTTTTGTGTGAATAATGTTGTTGTAGGTATGTATGTGATATGTATTGTTTCAGTTCTGTTTGATGCGTGCTGGTGGGAGATGCGTGGTGGAAGAGGTTCGGAAAGTTTCGAATTTGTTCGGAAGTTTATTGGTCTTACTGCTTGTTCTTCTATTGTGGAACTAACTATAACCAAAATCTGTTGTAGGTTTGAAAGAAGTGAGGAGTATTGCTGAGTAATAATTCTGTCACGAAGCAACAGCTGTAGCTGGATTTCCTGGAGGTTCAAACAAACTTTCCTAGTCTTCCTACATCAAACTCGTGTACATACCTCCCTAAATCCTTCAGACTTCATCATTAATAACAATTCTCTGTTTTTAACATCTGCAGGGTAGAGGTGTGAGCTCATAACAACATGGTGGCGAATGGTTCACTTCAACTTGAGCATTTGGGGAAGAAATGGCTTAGAAGGCTGATACTACCGGTGTCGGTGACCAAACTTCTAATCAATGTTAACTGAGTTTGAACAAATGAGAGCTAAATCCTAGATCCAACGCCTTATCACATGGGCTTTTAGATGAGTGGTTTTCAATTGTAAACTGCTGACTTGTTATTATATTCTTTGCAGAAAAACCTGAAGAGAAAAATAGGATTGGGATCATCCTGGTAACTAGTTGAGAAGATGCACAACTGAGCCTCGCTATTGTAGCCAATGACTGGAGCTAGTGTGGTAATTGGATCTCCTTTCGTCCTCATAGAACTCTGAATTTTCCTTTCATGCCTTTGATTCAATTTAATGTTGTTATGCTTAAAGAATATACTAGAAGTCGTGGTTTTGTTTCAAGTCAAAGGAAGTAACTGCCAAACTCTCTCTTCTGCAGGAGCAACGCGACTAAATAACCACCGGCTTGCCGCCTTCCTTCACAGATTCAATTAGGTAAGCTCACATCCTTCTTATTTCTTTCTAACAGAACGGCGGCCAAACCTTTCCATGTGTAAGAACTGGTATCAACTTAGGGTTATGATCTGCTGTACATTCCAGTAGGCGTGTGTTTACAATGAAGTGAGTGATGCCAAAGTTCAATTTGCAGAGCAGCCATGCCACTGCTGAAGGTAAAACTCTTATGCAAACTTGCTCCACAACTCACCTCTATACAGATGTTGTGATATTGTATGGCTTATTCTGATGGCTTGTTTAATGTTTCACGCTGCTATTGCAGGTCTAGAAATTCCCCAGCAGATTCTTCAAATGGGTGAGTTCGAAAAAGTGTTTCTGGTAATCTAGTGTTTAAGATTTATTGTCGTTGCTTCTTGTTAATATTTGCCAGAGAAACAGATGCTCTGTTAACTCGAAATTCTTATTGATGCAGTGAATGGTTGGGAGATCTGTTTTTAAGACTCTCTTGATGACTATCATTACCACCAACGGTGAGCCAAGTTTCACAGATTTTGCAGATGGTTTTGTTGTCAATATATGCCGCCATTTTTGCGATGATACTTCATGTCAATTCTCCATTCAACAATGCATCGACGGAGGTAGATTCATTGTTATCTGTGCATCTTGGTTCTATGATAAAATCTAGTGTTTACTCAAATTTGAAGGGGCTGGATCCTTTGGAATTCTTAGATGCTTTAGTCTTTAGTTGATGTACTGGCAGGAGGTGCGAGTTCTCCCAACTATGCTTCGCCATATAATAGGAACCAGTATTCAATTGGTGGACTTCCCTGTACCTCCTCAAATTTGTTGAATCTGCCACCTGAGACCAATATTATTACTCTGCACATATATTTTACACTGGTGAGTGCTTTGGCTACTTGTGCTAATGACCGTTATATGTCAGTTTTGTCCAGCTTAAATTTATTGGTTTGATGACAGTTAGGTGCGCCGGAGATAACTTTATTATGAAAGCCTGTTTTGAACTTCATTTTGATGCTTATTCTTATGATTTTTCTCGAGCAGGTCAAAGGTCGGTGCTAAAGCAAGCTGCTGCTGCTGCCAAAAAAAGTGTTGAATGCTCCGTCGAGATCACGATTCTGGAATAGTGACGGTGCCTCCCATTTCCAGCCGAACATGCTTGGTATGTTTCAATTCTTTCTCTTGCAAACACTTTGCTATCACTTATGTTGACTACTTGGTCTTGCAATTATGTTCACAGGTGAGGAATCTGAATGGATTCAGAGACAAACCGATGGCTTTGGCAACTTCAAAAAGGAACGTGAATCATGCTACCTCCGGAAGGATTCCGTTCCTCCTCATCATAAGGAAAACTCTCCTTCGATGTTAACCAGTAGCGGTTCAATCCGTCGTATAGGGAACAGGGTAATCTTGTAAACGAAATAGGTCCCTTTTGGGTAAACATGAGTTGTGGTGTATTTGAAATAATTTAGATTTGTACGTTAATAATTCACCACTTCTTGGTTACCGTATTTGAATTTTCTCTTATAATACGGTGGATAGGTTTGGATACTACACTTCCTTCTTCTCCATGGTGCCTGTTTTCTTTTGCACGACCAGTATTCACTTCAAACTAGTAATGAGCGGCTTGCAAATGGTGCCTTGATATATACTTGCAATTATTTGTAACTGTTTGTAGTTATTTGATCATGGCCCTTGCGTCATCGAACTTCCAGTCAATTTATAAAAATAAAGCAAATACAAATTTTCTGAAATGAGTATCACTTTGGTCTTGAGATGCTTTGTTATAATGCTTAGACACCTGTCTTCTGGCATTTTTCAAATCAACGGTGTGCACATCTTGCACCACACATCACTTATCAAACTTCAACTCTTGTAAGTTGAGCGGATTTGAATTATATGATACTGGTCCATTGAATTGCGTTCAACTATAATGCTTGAATTTGATTTGAAATTCGAGTTTTGCATTCGGATTTGTTAACTTGGAAGTGTTGTGTTTTTATAATAAAGAACCTTGTGAGCCTTCGAAGCTTAAAACTCTGATCCATGGGAGACGCCACTATGGCTGGATCTTGACTTTTGGATGCTTGACTCGTGCTTAGACTTGCACTTAATTCTTGAACCTTGGAATCAATCCTGTAGGAAATCGTGGGTCCTTGAACTTGGTGAGACTTGACAAATCTTGACAACAAAACGGCATAAATCCCAATCTTTGAATAATAGGCCCTTATATGTATTATTTGTGACTCCTTAAACTTCCAGCAGTAACCTATCTTTCACAAAACAAAACAAACAAGTTGATTAACACGGTTAGCTATGCATAATGATTGACTTAAATGATATGCAAGAAAAAATGCCCGAGGAGGTGGGATCTTAAGGTCAAAAATTAGGGTGTGACAGGTTGATACGGTTGTTGGCCTTGAACCGGTTTCTGCATATTTCCTTGCTGATATTTCCATGAGAAATTGGGGTGATTTTTCCAACCAGGATTATATGTGTTGGCATAAGGATTGTTATGCCTTAACATATTAATTTGTTCAACCTACTCTTGAGTTGCTACACAATGCACGGTAAAGTGCGGTCCACCACATATTTCACAAGGTGATGCTTGAACTGGTTCAACTTGTGTCACTGTCTGAGTTCCAATATTCATCTTCTTTAACCTTCTCTCTACCTCAGCGAAAATTTGATCCTCCATTTTAACAACCTAATCCGCCAGCTTTAAATCAATCTTACCCTCCGGTTGGTTCACAGTGCGATCATACAACTCAAGATGCTCGTTGGCGGCAATTGCTTCTATGATCCTCTTGATACCAGTGGCTGTTGAGAAGTTGGTTGAGCCACCGACAGCAGTGTCTATAAGCTGTTTTGTCCTGAGTCGTAATCCATTCACAAAGTTCTGCATCTGCTCAGTGGCATCCATGTTATGAGTAGGACATGTCATCAGACACCTCTTAAACCTCTTATATGCATCTCCTAGAGATTCCCCTTCTTTTTGTTTGAAGTTGACAATGTCATATCTTTTTCGAATAAACACTGTAGCAGGAAAATACCCGTTAAAGAACGCATTTTCCATCTCTTGCCATGTTGTGATAATCCCAGCTGGAAGTGAGTAGAACCATTCTTCCGCATCATCAGCCAGTGTGAACGGAAACATAACAAGTCTCTTGGCCTATTCGGAATGGCCTTCTATCTTCAAAGATGTGGTAGTCGTTAGGAATCTCTGCAGATGCTTGTGAGTATCTTTATTGATTCTTCCTGCGAAAGGCTTGCTCTCCAACTGGCAAATGGTGGAAGGATGTAGCTGAAAGTGTGCCACATTCACCTGTTGATTTACGATAGTCATCCAGTTTGGTTGAGCATTGGCCCCTCCATAGTCTCTAAAAAGTCTTTCAGGCTGAGGTGGATTCCCAGCCATTTGAACAGTTTCTGGTGTTGTCTCCCTCTCTGCTTTTGAATCACTATGCATAATACAACTTCTCTTTCTAGCAACAGAACATCGGAGCCTGAACTTGACCATGCCAGTCTTTCAACTCTAGCTTTTCTCAGTCTTTCATGCAGTGCTCACTTTGGTTCTGTATCAAAATAATATTTAGCTGAGGCCTGACCTCGCATACACAGTTAGACAAACGTTAGATATTTTAAGCACAGAGATAATACCGTGAAAAATTAAAAATTTTAGTTGCAGAGCAACTAAATTTCTTTTGAATCTTAAAAACAACGTTAATTTGGAAGTCCCCGGCAACGGCGCCAAAAACTTGATCGATAAAATAGCAAGTGTACTATTTTTACCGGTGTAGTAATAAAGGAAAACTAGTACTAGAAAAATAACAACTTGGGTTTTTGTAAAAAGTTATAAAAACTAGTACTAGAAAAATAACGGTTTAAAGTAATTATAAGAACAATGCTAGGGAAGTGGATAAATTGCTAGTAAAGACCTGAAAGAATTATTCTGAGATACTTACCTCCAACCTTAATTTAAGTCAAATTTCAAAATCGATTTTCCTTAATTCCTTAATGAAAAACCTTTTGATAATTTTCTTACGCACTAATTCCTTAGTTGCACATAAAAATTATCAAGCAATAGTTCTGACATAAGAAATACGTTGTTACGGGGTATCCCCATTCCTAGGCAATATCAACCGTAATATTATTTTGCAAAACATTAGGTTGACTTTCCAGACCTAAACCTAATCGTCAATCAAATTCCATTTTCCAATACGAATTCGCATTAAGATCGTTGCAAAATAAAAGATATAAGGTGAACAACATAAATCTCATAGAATAATCCCAACAAAGGTCAATACATTGTAATTTAGGATCACCCCTAACAAATGAGGGTTTAGCCACTCATGTTCTTAATCAAAACAAATGCATTTAAAAATAAAAGGGAGAAAGTCATTACAATAGGGATTGGTGTCCTTGGATCATCAATTGATTCCACTTTTGATCGATCTTTGTTCTCTAGAAATCTCCTTCTCAAGTGTAAAAACTAGATCCAAAATTCAAAAGTAAAAAAGTCTTAGCCAAAATACGGCTAATATATCCAAATTCAAATTACATCACGAAATGCCTAAAATGCCCTTCGAGACAGCTCAACCAGCATAAAAACAAGATAAAAAACAAATTTTCTTTCAGTGGCCCTGACACGGGTCGTGTCATGAGACACGGGTGGCCGTGTCAGGCAGCTGCACAAGGGGCTTGCTCTTCCTCTTCAGGGGCTGCAACACGAGTCATGTTGTGTGACACGGGCACCCATGTTGCACGTCTGTTTTGCCATTTTCCTCTTCAAATCTTGGCCGTGTCCTTCCATCCATGACCCTCCTGACACGAGTCGTGTCAGGTGACACGGGCATCCGTGTCAGGCCTCTGATTTCCACTTCTTCGGCAGTCTTTGTCCCCGAAACGGTACGGATATCAGATCATCACTTCCTGCCAAAAACACACTAAAAACAACCAAATCAAACGCACCAGCGGCATAAAATGATACAAACCTCAAAATAAGACTTTCTCAAAGACGACTGAAAATAAAGATGAAAACAAAAAACAAGAGACTCGAAAACGGACGAAAATATTGAAAACAAACGACATACACAGTTTGAAATACACGACTAAAACCCACTGATCAAAGCATCATTTGTAAAAAGATATAAAGAAGAAGCCTCATCAAGTGGAATCTTCGACAAAATAAAAGAGGATGAAACCTCTGTAAATGATGAAGAATCAACCTTAGGAAGAAACCTAAAAAAAATATTCTTCTAATGAAGAACATGAAGTTTGCTTGAAATTATCCCACAAGGAAGGTGACCATGAGGTAACAAACTTATTTAAATCAAATGCTAAGTTAATTGAAGAGAATGATAAGATTAAAAAGTGTAACTTAAACCTTAAGTATTATCTTGAGTTTCTTGAAAAGTATAATGAAACGCTTAAACTCGAAATAGATAATATTAAAAACTCAATTGTAACATGTGAGACTTGTGTCTCGTTGAAAAAGTCAGTAACAAATTTGCATGAAACCCTTAGTAAATTTACTAAGTGAAAAGAAAACCTTGACTTGATCTTATCAAGTCAAAGGTCATCCTTAAATGAAACAAGAGTTTAATCTGATAAACCATATAATAAATAAGTAAATAGGAAGAAAATGAATCAACCTATTTATAAATGCTCTTGTTGTTACATATTTGGCCACTTAGAGCCTTTTTGCTTGATAAATTGAAAATGTCTTAAAGTTGTAACCCTAGACCTTTTAGAACCACTAACACACCAGGACCCAAGAAAATACGGTACTAATGGTGAAACCGTAGTGTGTTTTCCAAGGATACTTTGTAGATTTTATAAAGTATTAACCTTGTAATTCTAGGTACCAACCAGTTGATATTATAACGGATGTTATGACATCCACTGCTGAATAGACAACAGAACTTAACAATAAACTGGAAATGAAAACAATAAATAACACAGGGAATCATTGACCCAGTTTAGTGCAAAAACACCTACTCTAGGGGCTACCAAGCCAGGGAGGAAATCCACTATTAGTAGAATTAATTCAGAGTCAAACAACCAGTTTGCACTCTTCACTTAAGACCTACCCAATGAAACTTCAACCTAACACTAGACCTGAGTACCTACTCACTCCCCCTCAATCACAGTAGTGATATCAACCAATTAAAGTTACAGATAAATATGAAGACACACTTCAAACAAATCTTGATCTTGCTTCACAACTTCAATCAAGAGACACAACACTCGTGCTTAAAAGCTTAGAGTGACACAATTAGCATACAACTCAAACACACTAGTCCTAAGCAATCATACTACAGATAATTTCTTGGCTCACAAGAAATCCAAAGACTAAAAAAAACACACGTGAAGAACTAACTGCACAAACAGAACTCTTCACTCACAAAAATACTCTCTGTCTAATTAGGATTGATACTTTGTTATTTATATGCAGCATGTTGTCCTTGGGCCTCGGTGCAGAATTTAGGTTTAACCAAGTTAAACCTCTTTTAATAAAGCTGCGCACTTACAGTTAGGTCATAGGAATTTTATGTTATCCTCAGCATTGCCTGGCATTTCGCCTGAGATAACTTAACATCCCTAAAATGTTTCCCGAAGTCTAGTCTGAGCTAACTCATGTAACATACCAGAAAACCAAAACACAAACGTCCTGCTGTCAACTGTTTGATGTCATAACATCCAACATGACATCCAACATACTTTTCTCTAGCTATCCAAACTTACCCTGCAGTACACTCCACATGTATGTCATAACATCAGTCATGACATTTACACACACAACAATGTTTTACCACAAAATGCAGCCAATCAAAAACATCTACAAACTCCCCCTTTGGCAAATTTTTGGCTAAAACAATCTATCATCATATCAGAGATCACAAACACCAGAAAAGTTCATTACATATATCTAATCATGCAGGAAAGCTACTAGCTAATACTACCAATCAACACACACACACACACACACACACACACACACACACACACAAACTCTATCAGTTTCCAGCCACTCAGGATCAACCTGTTTACACATACTTAAACGGTCTGTTCTGGATTTCAAAACATCTAGGCTAACCTCCTGAAAAACACATGTTCCACAGCACACATACATCACCTGCTAGTCCAAACTACAGATGTCACAACATTTTGTGGAACATCCTGTGATACTCCCCCTCAACTGATGCACACCACATCAGCCAAACACAATCTGCAAGCAACCTGCAGGCACACACAGTTTTACCAACACACTACTCCCAATACTAGGAACACACATACAGCAAAAACTACACACACACACACACACACACAGGATCATCGTTTTTCTCACAACTACAGACCAACTTCATCACTTCAGCACACCTATAACGCACTCAGAACAACAACAGATTATTAGCACACCTGTAAACCTGCTCAGTGCAAATATGCACAGCAGTATAACTCATATCTTCCACCTGTGAGGAACATATCTAAACACAACAAATACTTCTCCCCCTTTTTAGCCATAAATTAAGATCATAACTAAAGACTTAGTATAAATCAAATAAGGTTGGAAACATAGAGATGTTAAAGGGTTATTACAACACATCAAAACATAAAAGAAAAAAAAATCGTTCTAGAGCAAAGAACTCTAGTCCTCAAACTCAGAGCCAGCATCATCATTATCTCCTTCTTCATCAGAGTCTTTCTCAGAACTGGCAGCATCTTCTTCTGATTCAGCTTCCTGGCCATCATCCTCCCCAGAACCATCATCATGCTTATCCTCATCATTTTCAGTAAACTCAGTATCTTTATCTTGCTCAAGAGACCTGATTAACTTTTCAAGATTTTGCTTCCTTGTCTCCAACTCCTTGCATGTTTCTTTGAGAATGGCAATAACCTCAGTTTTTCCTATCTTTGAACGCCCTTTGGATGTCTCTGCAGAGTTCATGACAATGTCAGGAACATGAGTTCCTTGAAACAACTTGTGGTGGAAAGACAAGGGGCTCTCTCTCTCTCTTACATGCAGAGTCATTCTCTTTTAAGATATTGGGATACTGATTCAATATGATCTCACAGATAAGAGATGGAAATGCAATGAGTCCTTTTACACTATAACTACCTGCATGCTTCATGGTCTGATCAAAGATGTAGGTCCCATAATCAAATTTTGTTTTGGTCCCAACAACATAGATGAACTTCCCCAGGATAGTTGCAACAGTTGATTTATAATTTGTAGGCACCCAGTTGGCAACACCAATCTTATGCAGCATAGCATACTTCACACTCAGTTTACTTGCAACCAGCTTTCCTTTTGAGGGCCAGCTTTTGACCTGGTTGGCAGTAATAACTTGACATACTTTGTTGTCAGAAGCAACTATATCAGGTTGTGCTCCATCTGATCTTCCTAGATAGTTATTGATGACTGTTGAGGAGAAAGTGACACATTTTCCTCTTACATACACTTTGCCATACTCATTTGATTTTATATCAGCACATTCCTCTGATAGGTTCACTATGAACTCCTTAACAAGGATTTCATAGCACTGAGAAAACTGAGTGACAATCCTTATTAAACCAGCATCTTGGATAAGATTTATAATCTTCTTACTTTCTAAGGCATTCTGAGCCAGCTCTCTCTCTCTCTCCAATGCCAACCTCTTTTGATACACATATTTCCACCTGTTGACACTTGAGGGATAATGAAATGAGATATTGTCAATAGGAACATCAGGAACACTAGCAGCAAGTTTGTTAGTTGTTGGTTTCTTCTTTGGTGGGATTTCAGTGACATTACAACCAACATCTGAGTCAGAGTCAGATTCAGTACTTGTTTGAGCCTTTCTCTTCTTTGGAACCACCTTGCTCCAAGCTTTGGTAGGGCCAACATGAGTACTCTTTGTTACAGCTTTCTTCTTATGAGGACTTTGCACAACTGCCTTCTTCCCTTTCCTAGTCATGAGCCTTTTGGCTATGCTAGGGTTGATCGTGGCTATCAGATCATTATCTGAATAATCATCAAGGTTCACTATATCATCATTATCCTTCTGGACCTCATTATCATCATTGTTATTACCTTGCATATTAACATCATTACTTTCAGAAGTTTGACCCTTATCATCATTCTTTTGTGAGGTCGTTCCCAAAAGTTCAACATCTTGAGTAACATCAGCTTGTTGATCCGGATGAAGAGCATGAATATTTGTGTTAAGAGGAATGGATATCCCTGGCACATCATGTGGCTCATTCAATATCCTAGATACCAATTTTGCAATAGTGTTGTGTGCATGCCTAGAGCCTTCACTATTGGAATCCTCATGAGAGTGAGGAGCCTGACCTGTGACTAGTTCTTTAGGTCTTCTTGCATGTGAAGTCCGTGGTTTCTTCACCATCAGACCTTCTGGGGTTAGCATCCGCAAGGGTGCTACCTCAAGAATCTGGTTAGGGTTGCTAGAATCAGTTCTAGCACCAGAATCTGAATCAACAACGTGGTCATCTTTTTGGTAGGGATAGATTTTGGTTGTTGAGACATTTTAGGAGACTTTGGTCGTGAGATAGAAGGTTTTCTGTGGTTGTTGAAGGAGGTATGGAAGATGAAGAAGTGGTATGGGCACCAAATGAAGCAAGCATATTGTGTGTAGGTGCTAGAGGGGTAAGATTCCAAAAGAGGAGGGAACTTAATATTTTGACCAATTAGCAAATGATTAATTTTCAAAATACAATTCCCTATTACCATTAATTGCTATAATTCCTCATTAAGACACATTCCTAACTTTCTTCTTAAATTTTCAATTTGAGTAGTCTCGAGGTCTCTTGTAAAAATGTCAGCACTTTGTAGGTCAGAATCCCCAAGCTCCACACGATCTTTTCCAAAGTGATGCCTGTTATCATTATACATGGCTGTATTTGGCTGAACTGGGTTCATATTGATGGCACTAAAATTTTCACAATATAATGTCATGACATCCTGAGTGACATTGCTCCCTTTATGCTGGTCATCTTTCATGGACTCCATCAACTTCCAGTATAACAGATCTAGATTTCTATGATGTCCATTCTTTGGATGTGCTATCTTGGCTTGTCTGCCATCCTGACATTTACCACAACCTGGTCTTTCATCTGGGGTTAACTTTGAAGTTCCTCTTACTACTTCCTTGGATATGGTTTTTTTATCCCTTGAAGATGTCTACCTTTTTTAAGCCACAGTTGATCCTCCTTTTCTTCTTCGGTCAAGACATTGAAGTTACTTTTAGGCTCCCATAAGTAACAGTTATTCTTAGCTCTAGATCCTCTCATGACTTTCTCATCTTCTCCATTTGTGACAACACATTCACCCTTATTGAATTTGACACTGAGACCTTGGTCACAGAGCTGACTGATACTGATAAGATTAACAGTCAGTCCTTTAACCAACATGACATTATCTAGTTTTGGAACACCAAGACAGTCTAGTTTTCCAGCACCTTTGGTTTCTCCTCTAGCTCCATCGCCAAAGGTTACATGACTTGAGGAATGAGGTTTGATGTTTACCAAAAGGTTCTCTATTCCAGTCATATGTCTAGAACAACCACTGCCAAAATACCAGTCTTCTTTGGTTGGCATCCTTATAGGAGTATGAGCTACTAGAGCCACATTCTTAGCAACCCATTGTCGTTTCTTGATAGCAGCAACCTGTTTGGGTTTGACTTGATTATGTTTCTTGATATGAGCATCCAGTTTGGATTTGACTTGGTGCATGTGGCTGGGAAATCCATGCAGCCTGAAGCAAAAAGGCTTTATGTGCCCAAATCTTCCACAGTAGTAACACCTATACCTTTGGAATTTTTTCTTGGTATTGTTCTTGCTTCTGTTCCCCTGATGTTGAGACATCGTTCGTGACATCTGATTTGACCTATGATTTTCATGCTTTGGCCTCTTGAACCCCAAGATGGGTCCTTGTTTATCAACAAATCCTAGTCCAGCCATGTTTCCTGCTTTCTGACCACTTTGTAGAATTCCTTCCAGAGTGTTAGTCCCCTTGTTTAGCATCCTGATAGATTTTGACATCTGATCCAGTTTAGATTTTAACTAGATGACCTCAATGTTGAGTGAGTCTATTGTTGCAAGATGCTCTATCTTCGTAGCCTCCAACTCCCTTATGATTTTCTTCTGCTGCTCCCCTTGTTGATATACTTCTGCATTTCTGATGCATAGCTTTTTGTATGAAGCTGCAAGTTCATCAAAAGTCAACTCATCTTCACTTGAATCATCATCAGATACATATACACTGGTTAGTGTAGTGACATGTTTTGCAGATTCTTCTTCTGGTCCACTCTCAGAGTCTTCATCAGACCAGGTGACAGTCAGGTCTTTCTTCTGCTTCTTGAGATATGTGGGACATTCAGCTCTAATGTGACCATAACCTTCACATTCATTGCACTGAATTCCTTTACCTTGGTTGGGCTTCTCTTCATATTTACCTCTTCTGCTGATGTCAGAGGAGATGTTCTTGACATTAGGTTTGGTCTTTTGATCTATTCTCTTAATCAGTTTGTTGAATTGTCTTCCAAGCATAGCTATAGCTTCTGACAAATTTTCATCACTTCCACCATTTCCTTCATCTGAGTCCTCTTCAGATTTTGACACAAGAGCTATGCTTTTCTTCTTTTCAACAGTTTCACACATTCCCATCTCAAAGGTTTGAAGAGAACCAATGAGTTCATCAACCTTCATGTTGCTGATGTCTTGAGCCTCTTCAATAGCTGTAACCTTCCTGGCAAATCTCTTAGATAATGATCTGAGAATCTTCCTCACAAGCTTTTCTTCAGACATCTTTTCTCCTAAAGCTCCTGAGATATTGGAAATTTTAAGAATATTTATGTAGAATTCATGAATAGTCGCATCCTCCTTCATTCTCATATTTTCAAACTTAGTGGTCAGCATCTATAATCTTGACATCTTGACCTTAGAGGTACCTTCATGAGTTATTTTGAGAGTATCCCAAACCTCTTTGGCCAATTCACAGTGATGCACAAGTCTGAAAATATTCTTATTTATTCCATTGAATAAAGCATTCAAGGCCTTAGAATTCCCAAGAGCCAAGGCTTCTTGCTCTTTGCTCCATTCTTCTTCAGGTATTAACACAGTTGATCAATCTTTATCAGTCTACACTGGATGTTCCCATCCTGAGTTAGCTGCTCTCCAGGCCTTTCTATCTAGAGACTTCAAGAAAGCTATCATACGAGGTTTCCAGTAGTCATAGTTAGAGCCATCCAAAATTGGTGGACTATTTGTGAATCCTATATCCTTGTCCATAGTACCAGAATTTATCTTCCCTAGATCTCACCCAGAAAATAATAGGCAGGGTGCCTGCTCTGATGCTAATTGTAATTCTAGGTACCAGCCAGTTGATGTTATAACGGATGTTATGACATCCACTACTGAACAAACTACAGAACTTACCAATAAACTAGAAATGAAAACAGTAAATAACACAGGGAATTGTTGACCCAGTTCAGTGCAAAACACACCTACTATGGGGGCTACCAAGCCAGGGAGGAAATTCACTATTAGCAGAATTAATTCAGAGTCAAACATCCAGTTTGCACTCTTCACTTAAGACCTACCCAATGAAACTTCAGCCTAACACTAGACCTGAGTACCTACTCACTCCCCCTCAATCACAGCAGTGATATTAACCAATTAAAGTTACAGAGAAAAATAAAGACACACTTCAAACAAATCTTGATCTTGCTTCACAACTTCAATCAAGAGACACAACACTCGTGCTTAAAAGCTTAGAGTGACACAATTAACATACAACTCAAACACACTAGTCCAAAGAAATCATACTACAGATAATTGCTTGGCTCACAAGAAATCCTAAGACTAGAAAAAAACACGTGAAGAACTAACTGCACAAACATAACTCTTCACTCACAAAAACACTGTCTGTCTAATTAGGATTGATACTTTGTTATTTATATGCAGCATGTTGTCCTTAGGCCTCAGTGCAGAATTTAGGTTTAACCAAGTTAAACCTCTTTTAATAAAGTTGCGCACTTACAATTAGGTCATATGCATTTTATGTTATCCTCAGCACTGCCTGGCATTTCGCCTGAGATAACTTAACATCCCTAAAATGTTTCCTGAAGTCTAGCCTGAGCTAACTCATGTAACATACCAGAAAACCAAAACACACGCGCCCTGCTGTCAACTGCTTGATGTCATAACATCCAGCATGACATCCAACATACTTTTCTCCAGCTATCCAAACTTACCCTGCAGTACACTCCACATGTATGTCATGACATTTACACATACAACAATGTTTTACCACAAAATGCAGCCAATCAAAAACATCTACAAACCTGCACCAAATTTGGGGTGGTATAAATGATGACATGTTGTCATTGGATGTCATTTAGCAAGAAAAGTCTGACTAAAAATGAGCAAGTTAGAAGCAAAAGTATGGAAAAAACATGGAAAAAGTTACAAAGGGTAAATTCATGCGCACGCATCACTTTATAACGCAATCGCATTTTCGACTTCATTACTCAATGCGCTTGTGTTGCTCCTCAGCACGGCCCCATTATGATACATTCTTGTCATACTTTTGAGATCTTTAAAAGGAAAAGATGGGGAGAAAATAGGGTTCAATTCCCTAGAGAGAAAAGTGACGTATTTGAGCGATTTTAGAGCTTTTGGAGGCCATTGGAGCCATTGGAAAGATATTTCTTTAGCGATTCTTCATGCTCTTCGAATCTACGCTTATGGTATTGATTAATTTTAACATGAGTAGCTATATTTCTCTTAGGTTAGGTTTTATTTGATGATGAACCTATTTGTATTTGATTGGGACATATGATCAGATGAATATAATGTAATTGCTTATATTTTATGTTATTACTCAGTTATAGATAACGCTCATTGTCTATTGTTCATTATCACATTCAATTTGATTTTGATAAGTAGTGACTATTAAACCTAGGGCTATTTATCTAAAATACTATAACAATTGAATTCGCTAATTGACTAGGGATAGGATAATTAGGAATTGTGACTTAGGGATTAACATGTTTTGTTGTCTAGTCGTACGATACAATTGGTTTGAGGGGTCGAGGAATTGACGCTTAGACTGGTGAGGTGCACACTAAGGGATTGGGTGTAGTGGTATAATTAATATGTCGTGTAACTCTATAGTCATTGCATATTTGTTAACGTGTGTTTCATCAATCAAGTAGAAATTAAGGATTCAGATAATAAGACCTGATTGCCTTTATCATCATTGTTATAAGAAATTATCTCTTGTGTTTCGACCAAACAACATAGAAAACTCCCCGTTTAATGTTTTTACTTACATCACACAATATTCCTTGTTCTAAATTTGCAATCCCTATGTAGACAAATTTATTTTATTACTTCGATTACAATGCTAGTACACTTGCTAGTAAATTATCAGCAATAACCAACTTTGGTCCATTAATCATTTCAACCCGATCACGCTCTTCTAGACAAATTATTTAAACTAGGCGAACTCCCTTGGAACTTAGTTGACTCCCACCCATTCTAGAACTCGGGCTAAGAGATCAAACATGTACACAACCCCTCAAGCATGAACAATGTAAGAGTTAAGTGATTTGTTGAAGTCCTCCAAGAAACGAATATGTACATAACCCCTCAAGCATGACTCGTGTAAGGGGGAAGTTAACAACTCCAACATTTTCATCTTACGTTTCCTGATTTATCACCTCCCTGAAAAATGTGTTGTCATCTTCAAAGAGGGTGAGAATGTGGTTATATGTGTTGTGCATGTTATAAAGCCTTTTGTATTTTTAATGATGTCAAAATAGCAAAGGTAAGTTAATCATAAACATCATCAATATAAAAGATAGAAGTAATAAAAAAAAAAGCATATCAAATTCCAATACTGAGAGCAAAAATAAGTCAATTCAAATTCAAAGATCAACATCGAAGAGAATTGAAGATGTGAAAGTTCGTCTGGTCTCGCACTTTATTATTTTATTCTATTTTGATCAATAATGTGTAAAATAAGTAAGAGTTGTTTTTAAACTACTAAGACAATGCACACACGCTAAATTTTTTTTTTCAAATCTTCATTTATTTCAAAATCATTGAAAATTTGTTTTTGACCTTTATCTTAATGGTAAAGTCGTAAGGGTTATAACATTTAAAATCGAAAATACCTTGTAACCGCAGTGGCACAGACTTATGGTTGACCAGAACATTAATGCTATATGTAGAAACTCGAAGTTTGTATCGTACCCCTTAACCTCGACTTAGGGGCAATTGTTTCGAACAGACCAAAATAGTCTCACATTACTTGAGAATTGAGATTAAGGATAATTTATGCATAATATTCATACTCCTCAATCCAACGAGACCCTTTTTAAAGGACAATGTCGTGAAGATTCTCATATCTAAAATGAAGAATATTTCATAGTGACAATAACGTAAACTTAAAGTCGTTCGAAACATTAACTATTTTTTAAAAGACTCAACTATTGAAAAGTCAAATCATTTGTACTATAGTATTATTTTTCTTTCATTTTGTATTATGATATCTAAATAATTATTTAGCTATCTATTATTGAAATAAATGACTAATAATATTGTTATTATTTATTATATTGAAGGTTTATTATTCTTTTTGTGTCTCACCCAATCCATGTGCAACATGGAAGCATTATGCACCCGTAGTACGCCGTACATGTATATATATTATGAAGGGTCCATTATTCAATTCCAAAGAATAAACAAGTACTTAGAATCTGTGATCTGTGGAAAAGCCAAAACTATTTTTTAGTCAAAAGAAAAATTCTCAATTCTCTTATTCTTTAAGTGCTAATTAATATTATAACCAATAATTGGACACGGCTTCTACGCGGAGATGATTGTATCTTAAATAAATCTGTAAGAAAATTATTATCATGTTTAATTGTTCATTGAATTTTGAAATTAAAATATAACTACAAATTATGTTTTTCTTAAAATAAATACTCCATCCATCTCATTTAAAATATCATGCTTCTCAAGATAATAATAAATTTTCTTGATTTAAAATAAATAAAATTATATTTATTAAAATATTCTTATTAATAATAGTTAGTAACATTAAATTAAAATAAATAAAATAAAGACAAATTTTAATAAAATTATTTATCATTAAGTAACATATTATTGCATAATATTTTAAAAAAGTAAATATATAAATATAAAGAAACGAAAGCTAGAGTAGTATAACAAGATATTAACGATAAGTACAAGAAGTACCAAAACAGTAACAATATCTTTAGTACAGGTTCTGTAGTATTAAATTCTTTAATAGTAACGGTAGTTATGACATGACAGTAAGTGAACTAACAATTAGTGGGAGTAAACTATATAACCAACGCACGGAAATTTTACCTAATACCCATACAATTATACTCATACCCCTATATAAAATTTTTTGGACGAAAAGTCTTCCGGTTCATATTTTTTCTTTTGTTTACCGGAAGACCTTTTGGAAGTCTTCATGTTCACATTTTTTTTCGTTTGTTCACCGGAAGACTTTTTGCAAGTCTTCCGGTTCATATTTTTTTCGTTTGTTTATCGGAAGACTTTTTGGAAGTCTTCCGGTTCATGTTTTTTTTTTTAAATTTTAAAATAAATTATTGACATTCTGTGTCATTTTTCTCTCTCCCATTCATCTTTTATTTTATATTAAAAATTCATTATTGAACATCAATTCATTTTTTTCTTTCTCAATAAATTCAAATTTTTGCCTTAAATATATAGTTTTCATATACTGATAATTTAAATTAGAATAAAAGTATTATTAATAAAATAGTTGAGACAAGTGATTAAAAAACAAATAGATCATAATCTTTTTCATTATTTGCTTGTTGGGACTATATTATTATTATTATCAATATTATTAAGTTTTTTATTATTGTAATTATATATATATATATATATATATATATATATATATATATATATATATATATATATATATATATATATATATATATATATATATATATATATATATATATATATATATATATATATATATATATATATATATATATATATATATATATATATATGAATAATAGTTATTTTTATGTAATAAAATAAGAATGAATCTGAACTATTAAATTTTAAAATAAATTATTGACATTATGTGTTTGTTTTTTCCTCCATCATTTATTTTATATTAAAAAATTTATTATTGGACATCAATTCATTTTTTGCTTGTTCAAAGAATTCAGATTTTTTCCTTAAATATATAGTTTTCAAATACTGATAATTTAAAAAATGATTAATATATGTTTCGGTCAATGTTTGAATCCAGAAACTTAAAATAATTCTTTGATATTGGATTAAATAAAATTAAATGACTAAGAACTATAATTGTATATTATATATTCTACGTTTGATTTGAATTCATGAATAGAATTAAAAAACCAACGTTAAGATCATTAAAAATATTATAATATATGACAATATTATATAAATGTTAATTTTAATTTTTAATAAATTATATGATAGGATAGTAAATAAAAAAATTATACTTGACAATATTAAAAATTAAAAAATAAACATGAACCAGAAGACTTGCAAAAAGTCTTCTGGTGAACAAACGAAAAAAATGTGAATCGGAAGACTTCCAAAAAGTCTTCTGGTGAACAAAAGAAAAAAATATGAACCGGAAGACTTGCAAAAAGTCTTCCGGTGAACAAATAAAAAAAATTATAAATTTTTATACGAGGGTATTTTGATCCAAAAAATATTAATGTAGGGGTATGGGTATAATTGTAGGGGTATGGGGTAAAATTTCTCCAACGCACACTATCCATTCTCAATGACTCTTATTATTATTTTATTATTGTTTTATATTATTAAAATATCAATAAAACTCCAACAACTATAAAATGTGGGGTCAAGTTTTGGTTTTTTACAAGCAACCATCATTAAAGTAAAAACAACTCAAATCAACTATAAATATTTTAAATCCTACAAATCACTTTGAGCTCACAAAAGTATCTTAGTTTACCCATTTAGTTTACTCCCATTAAAGATGCTCTAAGGAAAGATAAAGGATACTAAAAAACAAAAAGAGAAACTGCCCTAGCTAAGACAACAACAACCAAAAAATCTCACAATATTTAACCGCTTAAAAAAAACAAAAAACAAACAAAAATTAGAAAGCCGAACAAGTGTCTCCACTAAAGTATTAAAATTTTATCTGATAAAAATAATAGTTGATTGATAAGTTAGTTGATAGATAATAACCTATAATTGATAGTTAATGATAGTTAGTGACAGATATTTTATAATTTATATTTGATGGTTGATGACTTATAGCTGACAAGTTAATTGAAGTGTTTGGTGAAATTAGCAATTTAATTAGCTGATAAAATAAAATTACATAAAAATTATTTAATTATTATTATTTTATTTTAAATTATAATAAATTATAAAGGATATTGGTGAGTTTTAGTTAAAATAATAAGGATAAAAGTGAAAGAAAAAAATGATAAGCCATAAGTTATAAGCTAAAACGCTATTTAAAATAGCATATGAAAATAGCTAATAAAATAAGCTATAACCTCGTGATGAAAAGACTTTATCAAACAAGTCTTTTATTGTCATATGAGCTTATAAATTATAAGCTTAAAAAATGTCTTACCAAACAGAGCTTAAGGACACTCCAAAAGGAGGACTTCAACTCTCCAGCCACTATTGGCTCACAAGATAGGATTTTAAGTCAGCCCAAGAAAGCACATGTCCTACCCACAGGCCTACCAAAATACAATTTCTAAGCCAAGAGAATTCTCAAGTGTAACCTCAGATAACATAACTCTAGAATAATATCTTACATGAGAGTTAATTGGTATTGAATAATACATAAGACCTAAAGTGACATACAAATCATGTTCAGATACTTATAATACAAAAGATGGTACATCATCCCCAAAATAAACTAAGATCGCGCAACGGATAAACCAAGAGAAACATCATCTTTCATAAAGCCTTCAAGTTGCTTTATCTTTTTCATTGTCCTTTCTCGGGCTTCCAGAAAAATTAAACAACAACATGGTTGAGATACTAATCTTAGTGGGTTCCTCTATCTTAAGGGTCCACTCGACTCTACAATATTTCTAATTCTCTCAGTATTCTATCAATGACGCATTATTTTGATTTTATTTCAAACATGGGGTCGAAGCACATCGGCTTCATATATAAGTGGAATTCAGGGTTGAATTGAATCTATGAACAACCAAATTGATGTTAGAGGAAGGTATCTCGTTTTTGGAACCAATTTCCCTCAGAGAAGAAAATAACAAAAAGACGATTATCGTTGCTTTCAATTTTGGATCCTACTATCCCCAGGAGTTAAATAGGTTGCTTCTGCTTTTGGGTCTTGATATCCTTAAGAATTGACAACGTTGCATCTGCTTTTGGGTCTTACTACCCTCAGGAGTTGACTAATCGCTTCCGTTTTGAGGTCTTACTACCCCTCAGGAGTTGACTAAATTGCTTCTGCTTTTGGTTTTTACTACCATCAGTAATTAATTAAAGGGTTAATAGTTATTTTGCCCCCTGTCATATGGGCGAGTTTTGAAAAATCTCATGTAAAAAAAAGTTTAGATTCCATCCTTGCAATTTTAAGATTCCTCTATTTTGCTCCCTCAATGGATTTGTTTAGCAAAACTTGTGACGTGACACTGCTCTATCGACTTTTATTTTAAATGTGACGTGTACTCCAACTTTTTTATTTTAAGTACACGTGATTTTTTTATTATTATTTTGTTTTTAGATTTTAAAAGACTAAATATCAAAACTTAAAAAGTTGCTTCCAACAAGCATTAAATCCATAACACAATGCTAACAAGAGGCACCACAACTACTAGGTCGCGCTTGCTTTTGTTGTGTACTTGTTTATATCAAATATTATATATTACAACATTTCAATTTATACAAATTAACTAATAATTTTTATAAAACTAAAATTATGTCACTTATATCATTTAATTTCAATTAATTTATTATTATTATTATTATTATTTAATTTCAATTCATTATTTTATTTACTTTCAGTTAAATATTTATTATATTTATACTTAATAATTTAATTTATTTTTTAAATAATATATATATATATATATATACCTTTTCATCGCCAATCATATAAATATCAAGTAATACAAGTGTACTTTATCTATATATCAAGACAACGATTTTTTTTAGTTGCAGAAAATGAAGATTTTATCATCTTTGAAAATTCCAAAAACTATTCTTACAATTTTGTCACTTAATTTCCTTTCCAACATTCATGCTATGGAACAAGGTTTTGACCTTTTAACTTTTATATGTTTTTGGATTCTTCATGAAAACGTTAATATATAATTTATGAAGTAAATATTAAATATATTTTAACATTTATTATTTAAAAATAAATTAAATTATTAAATATAAATATAATAAAAATAAAACTGAAAGTAAATAAAATAATGAATTGAAATTAAATAATAATAATAAATTAATTGAAATTAAATTATATAAGTGACATAATTTCAGTTTTATTAAAATTATTATTTAATTGTATGAATTGAAATGTTGTAATATATAATATTTGATGCAAACAAGTAAACAACAAAAGCAAGCGGCTTAATGGTTGGGGTGCCCCTCGCTAGTATTGTATCCTAGGTTTAACACTTATTGGAGGAATACAACCCCCAAGAATTGACGAGGAATAATAAGTAGCATCTTGCTTTTGGACGTAAAACCCTCAGAGAATTTACTTAGGGAACAAGTGGTATCTCGCTTTTGGAATTCAAATCCTCAGAGAATAACTTATGAGTTCCTTCCGTCCAGTTCGGGACTTACTGTCGGAGACATGAATCTATCGGGAACGGAGCATACTACTTTTGTTCGACCTCACCGTAAGGTTATTTTTCATCCTATAGTTACTCACTTATCATGTATCAAAATTTAGGAAAATATAGACATACATACACGAACGAGTTAACACTAGGTTCCTTATTGTCCTAAGTCGTAGTTTTACCGAGTTCGATGAGTATCCAAGTGTTTTCACCAAGTATCTTAGGCTACACAAGCACATTTTACGACATACGAGGTGATACGCCTTAAAAGACCAACTAGGGTTAAATATTGTTTCACACTATTACGTTACAACTCGTTGCTATCCTCGTTTGATTCACATAAGTATAACACCCTTAGGTTATGAACTATTCTCACTATTCGATGAATACTTTGTTTCCATACTAGTATTCAATAAACAAGACACATTTTAACTGTGATAGGGAGGTCATATGTTCAACTCCCACTTAATGCACATTTTAGATTTTAGAAGATTTATAAGGGTCACTCGATTGTCACAAGGGAGCAAACGGTTTCCCCAACTCCCTGCCAATAGAAAATTGGAAAAACTATGTACTTTCCATAGAGGATCAATCTATTGTCCAATGTCTCTACCTCTCAAAAAGCTAAAAATTGTGCATGTTAATCGATTGTCACAAGGGAGAAATCGATTGAAATCTAGAAAATTCAAAAAAAAAATCATTCATATGAGCAATCAAAAGAGTAAGTTACAAAATGAGTGAATGAGGCAGTCTCTTTCTTCAAGGGTTCTCATTTTCTTCTTTTAGTGAGAAACAAAGAGTAAGTTACAAAATGAGTGAATGAGGCGGTCTTGCCCCTTTTTATAATGGCATGGTCAAATGTCACTTATGCCCTTGGTTATCTTACTAATTTCTAGCGAGACCATTATACCATTAATTATGGAATTAATTCACTTATAATCTACTAGTTTCTGATTCCCTCTAGCATAAGTGAGAGAATTAGTCAACTACTATATGGGATATTACTCAAGTCTTCCATGTCCTTCGAATTCGTCAATTTTCCTAAGAACACTATATCATTCTGAGATTTCCAAATCGAAAAAGTCACAGAAAGCCAAATTATGAGATGCCCCTTTTAAACCTAGGCAAACTACCAGTAGGTAAAAACATCTGAAAAAGGGTCACAACCTCCCAAGGTAAAACCGTGACCCACCCAACCATCTAAAAGTATGGGATGATGACTCAGTGTCAATTGAGGTCAAAGGACAAAGAAAATCCCCCGACCCCAAATGGATTCCCCTCTTAAGTAAGTTCACTCTAGTGGGGGATCCCATATTGAAGGAGCTGCCAAGATAAAACCCTTACTTTTGAGGGTGTCCAACTACTCCAAATATAGGAGAGAACAATCATAGTAGAATAATATTGGGCTTCTCTAGGAAGCTCCCTTGAAAGGAGAAAGGTGTAGACAGAGGATACAAAAAAACCGCCATCTTTGGAATGACATCATCACCTATCTTGTTGCTCATAGGGATTAAAATCACTAATAACCAAAATGAGGTCGGCAATCAAAGCCTGCTTGTGCTAAAAAATACATGTTCTTCTCCACTTTAGGTCGTAAACCCAAGATTTACCCTCCAAAGTACCAACCTCCTCTACAAAACAAGTCTTTTTCTCAGAGATATAGAATAGTCAAGGAACTAGACACTAAGAGGAGTAATCCCCCAACCAAGGTTCATTTCAGAGAGAAGTTTGAAGCCCTAATAAAGCCTCTTGAGCAAGGACTTATGGAACCCGTCAACAGGGTCTTCAGACTTAGACCTAAGAAGAGAAACTCCTTTCCACCAGGTCGACGTTGATCTAAGACACCAACCATACCACCGGAGGTAGAAGATATAGGCATGTGAGTATATTTATCAATTAAAATATCATGCAAAATACCAGAAGCACCAGACACCAACCTTCATATCCACTTACCTAATATGGCCATGTTAACCAGCCACAGATTACAGACACCTAGATTGCCCAACTTCCTAGGCTTACACATTACATCCAATTTTACCCATGCAATCTTATAGCCCCTCTTGAACCCACCCTAAAGTAATCTCCTTTGAATCCTCACAATCTTTTTCCACACCTTAATAAACATCTTTAGGAAAGACAAAAAGAATGTAGGAATGTCATTAAGGATGGAGTTCATGAGGATCACTCATCTTCCTAAGGACACGATCTTGTGTATGTAAGAGAGGGTCCACCTAGTAAGGAGATTTAGTAAGGATTCCTGAGTACAAGAGAGGATTTTCCCCTATCGTAAGTCCAATGTACTTAAAAGGAATAAACTATTTCTTGGAGGAAGTCACAATAAATATATAAAAAGGAAGGGTAATAATTTAACCCAATCCAACATCATCTTCATATCATTGAACTTCCTTTTAAGGGAACAGGAAAATAGTCGTTGGAGGTGGCTTGTTTGAAGATATGAAGAACTAATTCAAAGGTAGATTTAGAGCCATTGAAAAATATATATTTTTATCTTATTTTGTAGCCACTCTAATTGACATGGTAACCATAACATTTGGAACTAGGTAGCCGTGAGTATGAGCGAAAAACTCAGGCAACATGGAGATAAATAAACTTTCTTGAGCCATGCGCCTTAAATGCATAGTTGACAAGTTTGAACCTTCTGACGAAATAGGTTGCTTTTGTGTAAAGTCCATAGAGGTTATGTGTTGACTGGACTTTAGAAACCGAGACTTGATCTTCAGAGTCTGAGGTACCAAATTCTATCCAAACATAATTTGAGCCATTTCTTTGTGGAATTGAGTGTTTTAATAGGCTTGAAACTTTGATATAATTTGAATTCATAACCTGCGCACTTGAAAAACTATTAGGAAACCCTATTGTTATTTAAATACATTGTTATCCTCAAAACCTTTTAAAAGCATAAACAAATCTTGTTCCAACAATCTCCCCATTTTTTATGATGACAAACAAATGTATTTAAGAACAATGGTTGTTGATAATCTTAAAAGAGTATGATATCAAGTTATGAGGTTTGTAAACTCCCCATGAATATAACAATCCTTAGGTTGAGGTTTTTAGGTTCCACCTTAGTTTTTTTTCTATGTTAATTTTGTCTTTTAATTTAATTAACAGATTCTAATATCAAGGTCTGAGGTTTGTAAGCTCCCCTTGAGTTTCACAGACCTTAGGTTGAGGTCTGTAAATTTCTCCTTTCGTCTGATAGTTCTTAAGTTGAGGTTTGTAAGCACCCTCTAAGTCATATATATGTTACTTAAATCTTTCATTAAGCACAATGAGATTGAATTCATTCAAAATTTAAATATTAGTAACTTAGAACCTTAGAGTTCAAGTTTATATGTAATAAAATACATCTACATCTCCATAAATACTCCATGCAATTTCTCCCCCTTTTGTCATTATAAAAAAGATTTTAAAAGAAAGAGACAAACAATAAAACTGAAAAGAAAAAAAAATAAAACAAAACTTAAAAGCAGTTTAAATGCATAAAATTTTGAAATAGTTTAAATTGCTAAAAAATTGAAACAATTAAAAAACCAAAAAATTTCAAAAGAAGACAATTGACCAAAGAAATTCTTTACGTCTTATGGTAAATCATCACCGTTTAGTTTACCATAACTAATTATGATCCAGTATGACATGCTTTATAGTGAATGACTTTGAGAATTTCAAAGATAAAAACTCGAACACGTAAAATGTTTGATCTTCCGAATTCTTTTTTATAAAAGCACACAACTTGTTCAAGTCAAATCACAAATCCACATTCACTCAACATATATCTGGTTCAAGATGAATATACCTTATGAGGAATCTACTACTTCCATTGTTTCAGAGGTTACTATAGTTTCTGAGGCATCTTATGATCAAGAGGTCAAACCCTCTGAAGAAATTCCTTCAACCTTTCTTCCTCGAACATTGAATCTACAGAAGAAGATTAGTAAGAAGAAAAAGTTTGAGAGAATAAGAAGATTAAGAGAATTCATTCATTTCGATTCAGATGAAGAAGAAGAATTGGATTTAGATTGGGGAAACTTTTTCTTGGCTTGGAAATTTAGGAATGATCAGGATTAATGTTATAAACATATTTTGGTAAGCATTCCTTTAATTCAATGGAGTTCTTTTCCCATTTTAATTTTTTGCATGTCATTCGTTTAATAATTATTATTTCCTTTAATGTGAACTGTGTAAGAAGTTCAGAATAAAAACAATGCTTTTAACTTTATATTTATTTTTCATTTGATTCATATGATACATCCAATTAACCATAGAAATTTATTTGGTTATATAATCAGAGGCTATGAAATAATACATCAATATTTAAACTAAGAATCAGAACATACAAGTCTTAAGAAAAATAAAATTACAAAGGAAAAGTCAAAAGAAGAAGAAATACAGAAATGATCCAACCTTGAAACAAAAGTACTCCTTTTGATATAATAACTTACACGGTACATTTATTGATTGGAAATGTTTGAAAATTCATACACTTCACAACAACAAACATATCCAAAGAATTGGATCTCAAGAGATACAGATTATTACAGGAACTGGAAAGACAAAGATGCAAGGGAAAGAAATAAAGAAAACTAAAGCAGGTTATGAAGACTGCCAAAGTTTGAGTGGAGGAAGAGAGAGCTAAGTCGTCCATACGAAATAGCACAATCTTCACCAAAAACTCTTCATTCTAAGGAGAGGCAAAAATCACCCAGAACTCGTTTAGAAGGAATGAAGGGCAACTTTATCTCAAGGAGAGGCAGTTGTATCTTTGGGAGGTTGAAAATTACTTGAGGGAATTTGATTCTTAACCCTGAATGAAAGAGAAATAGAAGATCATAGTCAAAGGATCCCAATTCTTCAAGGAGTACTAGCCTTTCATTGATGCTCTCTAGTTGGTTTTTCACACCAAGGTTTAAGCTGAGGTCATCTTAGGTTAGGACAGGAATGAGAGATAAGAGCTTTTGAAAAAATAGGGCAAGGTTGCACAACTACGTCAACTAGGTTTGAGGGAAAAGTTGTAAAACAAGAATGAAAAACTTAAACTGAAGATCAAATTAAATAGGGAATGAAAAGGCATAACAAGTAGAGGAAGAGATATAAGACAACTAGATTTTGAAAAGATAATTCACATAAAATCTTTTGGAAAACCACCAAGTAAGATAAATAAGTACAAAGAAAAAGTAAGAAATGACGAGAGAGAGAGAGAGAGAGAGAGAGAGAGAGAGAGAGAGAGAGAGAGAGAGAGAGAGAGAGAGAGAGAGAGAGAGAGAGAGAGAGAGAGAGAGAGAGAGAGGCCACATTGAATCCAAAGAATAAAGAATCCATACTCTAAAGATTCTGCCCAGATAGCTTCATAGCTAGCATAGCAATCTTCAGACACGTGGATTTTTAGAGAACAGATAAAAAAAAGGTGTTCATTTTAAAAGTTACAAGAAATCCTTATTCCTTTTCTAAGCGCCAGGGCTTGATGCTTTTCAGAAGCCACGTGTCATCAGAGCCTGTTCAAGACTTTGATGAAGCTATTATGATCAGTATTAGTCTTTGATACTCCATATTCCGAATCAAACTTTTTTGCAAGATCAAAAACCATTTCTTAGGGAAAAAAATTGAGTATTTAAAATACAAAGGGTAAAACAAGCCAAACAACTCAATAATGAATTGACTTGAACAACAACACTTTCTGATCAAAACTTTTGAGCTTATAATGCTTGGTTTTGAATAAAGAATAATAACAAGGGTATAAAAGAAGGCCACAATAATTTTTTAAAAATGTGTAGATATTTTTCCACTTATTCTAAAAATTCTTAAGCAGACATATTATCCAATATATTTATACATCAAGGAAATAGATACATAGACTAAAATAAATAATATATCATTCACAAAAGTTGTCTGGATAAAAAAGGAATTTAGACATACCTTAATGTAGCTTGTGAACAACTTTTGGTTCCAAAAATGTTCTTACTGATGAGAATCAGTCTTAAAGCACTTTTTTGTTGAACTTGGTCATTGTTCAGCATAGTCTTGAAGTTTGGTAGTACCAGTAACCATAGCATTCTTTCTCTGCTTTTCGCTAGACTTCAACTTTCCTGCCTCTTTCAGAATTAGGATTTGCAACATATATTTTCCTTTTGTTGTAGGTTGTAGTCATCCATTTTCCATACATTAGGACAAATGCACCATCTTTTCCTTTTAGCATATCCGCAAACTCCGTTTCATATTTTGGTACCCATAATCTTATGGGTCCTTTTTGTGTTACTCACTCTAGGTTTTTTCTTATTATGTGCACTTACTTTAAAGTAATGTCTATACCAATTTAATACTTTTCTTCTTATAGAAATTTTATACTGGATAAGCTTTGACATTAGTATTTGAATTCCTTTGACCTTTTGACCATTGGATCATATTGTCTGGTTTCTTCAAAACCACTAACTTTGAGATCTCAGGTTTCGACTTCTGCAGAACTTTTAAACTTGAAGTCTCTAGTTCTATTTTAGTCAGAACCTTTGACTTCTTTGTTATTGACTCTGATGGGTTCAAAACTTTGACACTTTCAATAGCAGACACAAAATAGTCAATAAGCCATTTAATAGTATAACTTGAATAAGATGGTTTCGAGGGTTTCTTCCATGTCAAGGTTTTGGAATCAAAACATTTTTCATGAAAGCCCTAACCTCCTTATTTTCTCTTGCTTACTTCATAGATCATGGATGCAAGCTTAGTTCTGTTAAGACTCATTGTCAAGGAATCTTGGAAAACTATATCTTGCTCATTTAAAGATTTCCTTAAATTCCTTTTAGCTCGAGCACCTAGATTTATTTCCAATGTCTTAACATTTTCTTTAGAAGATTTCCATTATTTTTTAAGAAAATCAAGTTGTTTCTTAACATCCTTCATGTGCCTTGCCCTATCTTGACAACGGCTCATGAGAACATGAATAAGATCAAAACGATATAGGTTAGAATTTACCTCATCTTCCTTATCAGATTTTGAGCCAGAACTTGACTCGGATTATGAACCAAAGAGTGTGTGAGCCATCAGTTATGGGTTGGCTTCTTCAGCTTCTCTGTCTGAATCTTATTCATCATCAAGTTCATCCCATGTTTCCATGAGAATTTTCTTGAACTTACTCTTTAAAATTTCCTTCTAAAAGCTTCCTTTCTTCATTCTACCCTTTTGTAGTTCAGGACAATTATTTCTGAAGTGACCAGGCTTATTGCAGTTGTAGCATATCTTCTGGTCATCTTACTTATTTCTAGAATTGGAGCCTTTAAAGTTAGAACATCTACCAGAGAATTTCTTTTTTCTCTTGGCCAGTTGTTGAAACCTCTAGATGATGAAAGTCATTTCCTCATCATTAGAGTCCCCATTAGAATCTTCTCCATCAGAAGCTTCTTCTGGTTTTTTATAAATTTTGAGGATCTAGAAGTTTTATCACTAGATATTTCAGCATCAGACCTCAAATTAAAAGATCTAGGTTTCAAAACAGGTTCATCACCATTCAGCTCTATTTCATGCTCTGAAGGTTACTGATCAACTTTTCAATTACTAGATTAATCACGTCTTTAGTCTCCTAAATAGATGTAACCTTAGGGTGTATCATGCGGGAAGGCTTCCTCAAGATTTTATCATCATGATCGGCAGTGGTATCGCTTTTACTTAAGACCTGAAGTATTAATGTGAGAACCAGAAACCTATAAATCATGGTTTCAATTTCTTCATCATCCTTCATCTTAAAAGGCTCATACAGTCAAGCTAAAAGGTTAGCCTTAGCCCCCTTAACCCGTTGGTTACCTACATTTATAGCACATAATAACTCAAAGATAGTCTTAGCACTTAAATTATCAATGATCTTAATGTATTTCTAAAAGTGGTAAAGCATTCACCAGAATGCCTCTCACTCTCTCGTGCTTTATGTAGGCTTTATTTTGTACTAATGTAAGGATTTTTCTAATGGTAAAGGATTTGAACTGTGATAGGGAGGTCATATTTTCAACTCCCACTTAATGCACATTTTAAATTTTAGAAGATTTATAAGGGTCACTCGATTGTCACAAAGGGAGCAAACAATTTCCCCAACTCCCTGCCAATAGAAAATTGGAAAAACTATGCACTTGCCATAGAGGATCAATCTATTGTCCAATGTCCTCTACCTCTCAAAAAGCTAAAAATTGTGCATGTTAATCGATTGTCACAAGGGAGAAATCGATTGAAATCTAGAAAATTCAAAAAAAAAAATCATTCATATGAGCAATCGAAAGAGTAAGTTACAAAATGAGTGAATGAGGCAGTCTCTTTCTTCAAGGGTTCTCATTTTCTTCTTTTAGTGAGAAACAAAGAGTAAGTTACAAAATGAGTGAATGAGGCGGTCTTGCCCCTTTTTATAATGGCATGGTCAAATTTCACTTATGCCATTGGTTATCTTACTAATTTCTAGCGAGACCATTATACCATTAATTATGGAATTAACTCACTTCTAATCTACTAGTTTCTGATTCCCTCTAGCATAAGTGAGAGAATTAGTCAACTATTATATGGGATATTACTCAAGTCTTCCATGTCCTTCGAATTCATCAATTTTCCTAAGAACACTATATCATTCTGAGATTTCCAAATCGAAAAAGTCACAGAAAGCCAAATTATGAGATGCCCCTTTTAAACCTAGGCAAACTACCAGTAGGTAAAAACATCTGAAAAAGGGTCACAACCTCCCAAGGTAAAACCGCGACCCACCCAACCATCTAAAAGTATGGGATGATGACTCAATGTCAATTGAGGTCAAAGGACAAAGAAAATCCCCCAACCCCAAATGGATTCCCCTCTTAAGTAAGTTCACTCTAGTGGGGGATCCCATATTGAAGGAGCTGCCAAGATAAAACCCTTACTTTTGAGGGTGTCCAACTACTCCAAATATAGGAGAGAACAATCATAGTAGAATAATATTGGGCTTCTCTAGGAAGCTCCCTTGAAAGGAGAAAGGTGTAGACAGAGGATACAAAAAAACCGCCATATTTGGAATGACACCATCACCTATCTTGTTGCTCAGAGGGATTAAAATCACTAATAACCAAAATGAGGTCGGCAATCAAAGCCTGCTTGTGCTAAAAAATACATGTTCTTCTCCACTTTAGGTCGTAAACCCAAGATTTACCCTCCAAAGTACCAACCTCCTCTACAAAACAAGTCTTTTTCTCATAGATATAGAATAGTCAAGGAACTAGACACTAAGAGGAGTAATCCCCCAACCAAGGTTCATTCCAGAGAGAAGTTTGAAGCCCTAATAAACCCTCTTGAGCAAGGACTTACGGAACCCGTCAACAGGGTCTTTAGACTTAGACCTAAGAAGAAAAACTCCTTTCCACCAGGTCGACGTTGATCTAAGACACCAACCATACCACCGGAGGTAGAAGATATAGGCATGTAAGTATATTTATCAATTAAAATATCATGCCAAATACCAGAAGCACCAGACACCAACCTTCATATCCACTTACCTAATATGGCCATGTTAACCAGCCACAGATCACAGACACCTAGATTGCCCAACTTCCTAGGCTTACACATTACATCCAATTTTACCCATGCAATCTTATAGGTTCTAAGGTTCTAAGTTTCTAAGTTACTAAACTTGAACTCTGTTACATATAAACTTGAACTCTAAGGTTCTAAGTTACTAATATTTAAAATTTGAATGAATTCAATCTCACTGTGCTTAATGAGAGATTTAATTAACATATATATGACTTATGGGGTGCTTACAAACCTCAACTTAAGAACTATCAGACTAAAGGAAAAATCTACAGACCTCAACCTAAGGTCTGTGAAACTCAAAGGGAGCTTACAAACCTCAGACCTTGATGTTAGAAACTGTTAATTAAATTAAAAGACAAAATTAACATTGAAAAGAACTAAGGTGGAACTTAAAAACCTCAACCTAAGGATTGTTATATTAATGGGGAGTTTACAAACCTCATAACTTGATATCATACTCTTTTAAGATTATCAACAACCATTGTTCTTAAATACATTTGTTTGTCATCATAAAAAATGGGGAGATTGTTGGAACAAGATTTGTTTATGCTTTTAAAAGGTTTTGAGGATAACAATGTATTTAAATAACAATAGGGTTTCCTAATAGTTTTTCAAGTGCGCAGGTTATGAATTCAAATTATATCAAAGCTTCAAGCCTATTAAAACACTCAATTCCACAAAGAAATGGCTCAAATTATGTTTGGATAGAAATTGGTACCTCAGACTCTGAAGATCAAGTCTCAGTTTCTAAAGTCCAGTCAACACATAACCTCTATGGACTTTACACAAAAGCATCCTATTTCGTCAGAAGGTTCAAACTTGTCAACTATGCATTTAAGGCGCATGGCTCAAGAAAGTTTATTTATCTTCATGTTGCCTGAGTTTTTCACTCATACTCACGGCTACCTAGTTCCAAATGTTATGGTTACCATGTCAATTAGAGTGGCTACAAAATAAGATAAAAATATCTATTTTTCAATGGCTCTAAATCTACCTTTGAATTAGTTCTTCATATCTTCAAACAAGCCACCTCCAATGGCTATTTTCCTGTTCCCTTAAAAGGAAGTTCAATGATATGAAGATGATGTTGGATTGGGTTAAATTATTACCCTTCCTTTTTATATATTTATTGTGACTTCCTCCAAGAAATAGTTTCTTCCTTTTAAGTACCTTGGACTTACGACAGGGGAAAATCCTCTCTTGTACTCATGAATCCTTACTAAATCTCCTTACTAGGTGGACCCTCTCTTACATACACAAGATTGTGTCCTTAGGAGGACGAGTGATCCTCATGAACTCCATCCTTAATGCCATTCCTACATTCTTTTTGTCTTTCCTAAAGATGTTTATTAAGGTGTGGAAAAAGATTGTGAGGATTCAAAGGAGATTACTTTAGGGTGGGTTCAAGAGGGGCTATAAGATTGCATGGGTAAAATTGGATGTAATGTGTAAGCTTAGGAAGTTGGGCAATCTAGGTGTCTGTAATTTGTGGCTGGTTAACATGGCCATATTAGATAAGTGGATATGAAGGTTGGTGTCTGGTGCAAATCTGGTATTTGGCATGATATTTTAATTGATAAATATACTTACATGCCTATATCTTCTACCTCCGGTGGTATGGTTGGTGTCTTAGATCAACGTCGACCTGGTGGAAAGGAGTTTCTCTTCTTAGGTCTAAGTCTGAAAACCCTGTTGACAGGTTCCATAAGTCCTTGCTCAAGAGGGTTTATTAGGGCTTCAAACTTCTCTCTGGAATGAACCTTGGTTGGGGGATTACTCCTCTTAGTGTCTAGTTCCTTGACTATTCTATATCTATGAGAAAAAGACTTGTTTTGTAGAGGAGGTTGGTACTTTGGAGGGTAAATCTTGGGTTTACGACCTAAAGTGGAGAAGAACATGTTTTTTTTAGCACAAGCAGGCTTTGATTGCCGACCTCATTTTGGTTATTAGTGATTTTAATCCCTCTGAGCAACAAGATAGGTGATGGTGTCATTCCAAAGATGGCGGTTTTTTTGTATCCTCTGTCTACACCTTTCTCCTTTCAAGGGAGCTTCCTAGAGAAGCCCAATATTATTCTACTATGATTGTTCTCTCCTATATTTGGAGTAGTTGGACACCCTCAAAAGTAAGGGTTTTATCTTGGCAGCTCCTTCAATATGGGATCCCCCACTAGAGTGAACTTACTTAAGAGGGGAATCCATTTGGGGTCGGGGTATTTTCTTTGTCCTTTGACCTCAATTGACACTGAGTCATCATCCCATACTTTTAGATGGTTGGGTGGGTCGCGGTTTTACCTTGGGAGGTTGTGACCCTTTTTCAGATGTTTTTACCTACTGGTAGTTTGCCTAGGTTTAAAAGGGGCATCTCATAATTTGTCTTTCTGTGACTTTTTCGATTTGGAAATCTCAGAATGATATACTGTTCTTAGGAAAATTGATGAGTTTGAAGGACATGGAAGACTTGAGTAATATCCCATATAATAGTTGACTAATTCTCTCACTTATGCTAGAGGGAATCAGAAACTAGTAGATTAGAAGTGAATTAATTCCATAATTAATGGTATAATGGTATCGCTATAAATTAGTAAGATAACCAAGGGTATAAGTGACATTTGACCATGCCATTATAAAAAGGGGCAAGACCGCCTCATTCACTCATTTTGTAACTTACTCTTTGTTTCTCACTAAAAGAAGAAAATGAGAACCCTTGAAGAAATAGACTGCCTCATTCACTCATTTTGTAACTTACTCTTTCGATTGCTCATATGAATGATTTTTTTTTGAATTTTCTAGATTTCAATCGATTTCTCCCTTGTGACAATCGATTAACATGCACAATTTTTAGCTTTTTGAGAGGTAGAGACATTGGACAATAGATTGATCCTCTATGGCAAGTGCATAGTTTTTCCAATTTTCTATTGGCAGGGAGTTGGGGAAATCGTTTGCTCCCTTGTGACAATCGAGTGACCCTTATAAATCTTCTAAAATGTAAAATGTGCATTAAGTGGGAGTTGAACATATGACCTCCCTATCACAGTTCAAATCCTTTACCATTAGGGAGAACTTCCATAACTTGTAAAATTCCATTTTGTAACATTAGGGACATCATAACTTATCTCTCTTCATCTATTTTAGAGAGAGAAACATAAAACCCTAAGAGGGAGGAGGTAAGATCTTTGATCTCTTGTTGGGGTTTGGATGTAATCTTTTGATACCTTATGTGATTCATCTAATATATGTTTGTGAACTAGTTTGGATTCTCTATTGATTGATTGTCTTTGATTATGTATTTGTGGGTCTTGACAAAACCATTTCACATCTTTGATCTCAGATTTTCTTCTATCAATGAACAAACTTTTGACATGGTTTTGAAGTTGATATTCATTGTATCTTCTATGGGGTTGTGTTGATTGAGTAGCATGGGTAGCACGAGTAGGATCAATATGATATTGTGTGGGTATGTGATAATAGTGAGGAAGAATTATGTTCACAACCATTTGGCGGATTAGATGAATACATGTAAAAAGGGTTAAGCGTGTGTACGTATTCTGATCATTGTGTTTTATATGAAACAATCGTTTATCCGATATGGGTGTCGTCCTTGCTTACCTGTTTATCTTTGATTTGAACCGTGATAGAGATACACTCTTCAGATATGGATCTAGGATGACTATCTCTTAGGTCCTAAATGCTAGAGATAGGTTTAGGCTTAACATTTGCGTGAGTATCAGTTCGTAATGCTTTGTGTTGTGTTTTTGTTGGTAGAGAGATCACCAATGAGACAACATGGTTGTTCTCTCGACGCTGTGTTAGAGATAAGCTTTATCGTGAGTGATACGTGAGGGTATTAGAAGAATGATTGAGTTGTGTTTAATTTGATCAAAAGAATGCATATGTTATCAATTGATTAAATCCAATCCCAACAAGACTCCGTTTATATTTCAGTCTTTATTTTATAATTTCTGTCTTTATTTATGGTTCCTAGAACTATTAAACCAAAAATTTTGAACAATACGCTTAGAAATGTAGAGGCTGTTGAACGACGTTCATATTGCACTAATCCCCGTGGAGACGACAAAACTAGGTACTTAATATTTTTTGCTTGCTGCTTTATTGCATCAACAAAATGGCGCCGTTGCCGGGGATTGGTGTTGAGATTTTGAAGTGCATTGAAATGGTTCTATGTTTTTAAGCTTTGTATATTTTGTATATATTTGTTTGTTTTTATGTTTTTTCTAGTGTGCTCAGGAATGACGAAAACTCCTTCTATAGTGGTTGCTGTCGGCATAAAAGCATTCAATGAACCTTCGACCGAGTTTTGATGGTGATGATAGTATGAAACAAGTGAATGTTGTCAAGGTACATGGTTTCCTTTGTTTAGAATTTTAGAATGCTTAATAACTTAAGTCTTTGCGCAAATGAAATTTGTTCTTTTGGCAACTTGTTTGAATGATTGTTTCACTTAGGACCAAAAACCACAATTTGTGAGAAAGCTTCCATTGTTTACTAAATGCTGGATTTCTGATAAACTTTGTTGATTTGTATGATTCATGCTTTATCTTGTTATTATTGTGAATTTTTGGAAGCATTAGAAATGATCAAGGCACTTGTTTTTATTGAGCACAACCAGTTCCAAATGCAACTTACCCGTGAGTAGAGAAAATTCGTTAACCCCTTTGAGCCTAAACAATGTGAATCTCATTCTTAATTTTGTGGGATTCTAAAATTTTTCTTGAACCCGTGAATTTGTTTTAATTGTCTTCTTTGCCATAAAAAGGTAAGAGCATTCACTTGAGGTTTGAGTAAAATTTAAGTTGGGGAGAATGAAAAAGGAAGATAGTAGGTTGTTACAACTTTTGAAAAATTCAAGCAAGCACTAAAAAAATTGTGTGAATATGAAAAAAGAAAAAAAAAGAGAAGAAAAGAAAAAGAATGCTTGCTTGGAAAATAAAAATAGTGAAAGAATAAGTTGTGAAATAAGGTTTGTGAAGGTTTGCAATTAAGAAACAAATGGAATGAAGTTGAGGTGTGTAAATAACGTGTACGGTGAATGTCTCTTTTGCATCGACAATTTCGTTTCAATGACCTTAGAAATGTCCCTTGTTTGTAAACCCGACCAAGCTACAACCTTAAAGACCTAAGTGATCTTCTTGCTTCCATATTTTCACTTTTGATTTGTAGATTTTGTATGAATTGAATTGATATTGGCATTGTTTGTTAGTTGAGTGAAATTGTCCCCGCGGTTGCAAACGCGTAATTTCTTCAATCCTTATTCGAAGAGGAGAGATAGGGTGATTCGCTCATGAAAAACATAGTTGTTGATTGATACATGGCTTTATATTTTCTTTAAGAATTTAATTCTTGTGCATTGTTTTATTCTAAACATTTGAAACCATGGCGTGTTTGCACCATTTGTGTTTGAGCCAATTTTATCCATTCTTGGGTGAATCTTAGTCTTGAGAAAATCCTCTTGTTGCAAAATGAGAGACATACTTTGCTTGAGGACAAGCAAAAAGCTAGTTGGGGCGAGTTGTTAGATGCCAAATTTCACTTATTTGATCTATCAAATGTTGGCATCTTTCACTCAATTTTGTCAAGAAAGTGTTGAAAACTACTCTTGCTTTGTTTGGTTTGCAATATATTGTGAAAATCTCTTGGTACCTTTGATTTGTGTGCTATTGTGCAGGAATTAGACACAAAACAATTGAAAAGTAAGACACAAGAAATGGGCAAGGAAACCAATACAGCATGCAAACAACAGCAGGCTTCGCTAGGCGAAGGGGTGGCGAACATGAAGCGAGCACTCGCTAGGCGAAGCACTAGCGAAGCTCTAGCGAACACTCCCAGACTTGGACAGAACCAAAAAGACCATACATTCACTAGGCGAAGCTTGCAGCAAAGGACTCGCTAGGTGAAGGAATTGCTCGCCTAGCGAACACATGGAAAAGTCTCAGGGGCGGTTTGTTAGATCAGAGGCACCTCACGTGCAAAAATTGAATGCGCGCTAGGCGAGCATAGCAGATCCTGAATGGGTTATTTAAATGTTTTTACTGCTTTTTTAGGGAGAACTTCCATAACTTGTAAAATTCCATTTTGTAACATTAGGGACATCAAAACTTATCTCTCTTCATCTATTTTAGAGAGAGAAACATAAAACCCTAAGAGGGAGGAAGTAAGATCTTTGATCTCTTGTTGGGGTTTGGATGTAATCTTTTGATACCTTATGTATTTCATCTAATATATGTTTGTGAACTAGTTTGGATTCTCTATTGATTGATTATCTTTGATTATGTATTTGTAGGTCTTGACAAAACCATTTCACATCTTTGATCTCAGATTTTCTTCTATCAATGAAAAAACTTTTGACATGGTTTTGAAGTTGATATTCATTGTATCTTCTATGGTGTTGTGTTGATTGAGTAGCATGGGTAGCATCAATATGATGTTGTGTGGGTATGTGATAATAGTGATGAAGAATGATGTTCACAACCATTTGGCGGGTTAGATGAATACATGTAAAAAGGGTTAAGCGTGTGTACGTATTCTGATCATTGTGTTTTATATGAAACAATTGTTTATCCGATATGGGTGTCGTCTTTGCCTACTTGTTTATCTTTGATTTGAACCGTGATAGAGATACACTCTTCAGATTTGGATCTAGGATGATTACCTCTTAGGTCCTAAATGCTAGAGATAGCTTTAGGCTTAACATTTGCGCGAGTATCAGTTTGTAATGCTCTGTGTTGTGTTTTTGTTGGTAGAGATATCACCAATGAGACAACATGGTTGTTCTCTCGACGCTGCGTTAGAGATAAGCTTTGTCGTGAGTGATATGTGAGGATATTAGACGAATGATTGCGTTGTGTTTAATTTGATCAGAAAAATGCATATGTTATCAATTGATTAAATCCAATCCCAACAAGACTCCGTTTATATTTCAGTCTTTATTTTATAATTTCTGTTTTTATTTATGGTTCCTAGAACTGTTAAACCAAAACTTTTGAACAATAAGCTTAGAAATGTAGAGGCCGTTGAACGACGTTCATATCGCACTAATCCCTGTGGAGACGACAAAACTGGGTACTTAATATTTTTTGCTTGCTGCTTTATTGCATCAACACACCTCTAGTATGAAAACCTTAATTTTAATTGTCTTTGTATTTTAATGTTAAATAAATTGGTATGTGGTTTTTCAAAAATTAAGTTAATTGTAAATGTGTCCAAGAATTTCTTGACAGGAAAACAATCAAGAAAATACTTTGTGTCTCATATTCCAATGAAAGCTTAAGGTTACTAGGAAGGAATAGGAAAAATTAGTGTGTCACATATCAATATTCTTGGTTCATTTTACACAATGTTACTAGGAAGTAATTTACATTTTTGTTTTTGTTGTGGATGAATTCGCTTGAATGATATCTGTTGCGGTGAAAATCGGATATCAAGCTATTGAATTAACTTGAATCTTAATTATTTTACAACCGAACTTTAATTTATCCAAAGGAAAGGTCTAAAGAAAGAAAAACCCTTTTCGCGATGTAACAACAACACTAAGAGATTTGGGGATCGGGGGTTGGTTATACCTAGGGAAGGTGTTAACACCCTAAGCATCTGTAGTACTCTACAGGAACCTTTTGCTTGATTACATGCTAAGTTTTGGTAAATATTTGTGTAATACCCCAAATTTTACCCTTACATTTAGTCAGTCATTTCGCATAGCATTTCATTTTGAATCCATTAACCACTAACCAGTCATGGAGCATATTTTGTTTGCAGGAATTACCCCAGGGGCATTTTGGTCATTTTACATGGAAACTGCAAGTTTTGAGACATCATTCCTGAGGCATTTATTTGCCACGTAGGTCAAGGTGCCTGTATGTTTTTCAGAATTAACTAGACTTGGGCCGTTCCTTGCTTATGGTTTTTGTTTAAGACATTCTTGAGCAGTTTCTTTTCTCTTAGTAATGCGCAATTTTGGATTGAAAATGGAGTGGATATTGGCAGTTTTGTTTTGAGAAGTTATGTGACCAGCGAAAGTCAGTTTGAATGTATTCGGGGATTAATCAGGTTGTTTTAGAGAATATTTCAAACTCAATTATTCAAAGGCGATGGGCATAAGTGGTATCTTTATTGCATAGCAGCGAAAATATTTCAAAGTTCATGACTCATGAAACATAAACCATTCAAGGCATAAAAGAAAATTGAGAGAAAATTGAATGGAAGGAAAATATTGAATTTTTATTTCATTTGAACTCTTTGTTTACAAATTACAAGAGAATCCTAGTTACATTATTTTTCTGTCCTAAGACATAAGTCTAAAAGGCTAAAGTCTTCAACCTTGTTCTCCATGATTTCCGTTTCCGGTTACCTGCACATCAAAACAGAACAAACATAATAGGAAAAATGTTAGAAGTTTTTTGACACTCTCAGAGCATCGTCATCATCGAGTGCCGGGAGGGCACAACCGAAGCTGCATCCTACTCCCGTTTCCAATCTGCGCCATCAGTGTCAGACTGGTAGTATCATTCTTATTCTGAGGGGCAGCCGAGAAAGATAAAGAGTGAAAAGAAGTTTGGGCCAATAAAAGGTTTTGCCGAAAGGATTGATTAAGCCACATGGACCGTTCTATCAAGTAAACATCACAGTCAATCCAAATTCAGACCCAGATGCCAATAGGTCTGAACTGTTTTCCGAAAACTATCCCACACCTGAAATACAAGAATCAAAACAGCATCAGAGGACTTAAGGCCAAAACAATTCACAAGATGCACCTAAATTGCATAAACAAAACAACTCACAGGATGCACAAAATTGAATAAAAAATTCAATTCGCAAAGCGCCGAAACCAGCCCATGTTCATAAAAAAGAAGGACCAAGTCCAATAATTCACAAGCCACTGAATCAGCTCGAAAAATAGAATGGAAAGTGCAAGAAAAGAATCAAGTTCAAGTAAATTCAAAAACAAGAGAGGGCAGAGGTCCAGTTCACAAACCACAGCAGGAAATACCCAACTCAGTTCGTGCCAGGTAAACCAAATCAGAAGAGCAAGATAAGTTCACATAATCACATTTACATATCAGTTCGAAGAACCTCAACCAAATGTGCAGGTCACATTGGAAAATCAAAATGCAAAGCCTAAGGTTTAGTGATGAACATCATAGCCCAAATTCGCAGCCACCTATCAGTTCAGAAAAAAAGAGATGTGAGTTTCAGTTCAGACAAAGAAGAATCGAGATATCAAAATGGATGGAACAGGGATTCAGCCCTCAGTTTAACCATCATTGGGCGTGAGAATTCGAGTGGCTGGGAGAGCCACGGCCGAAGCCGTTACCAACTCCCTACCGAACGTCGAACTGCAAGCATCGGTAATTTTGTGCAAAATATCAGCTCAAAATATCAGCTCAAAATATCAGCTCAGACCCGAAGGTCATCATCGCTAAGGCAACGTAACCAAAACCAAATGGCAATGGCATCCAACACAGGATCAAACGAAGCCTCGTCATCACGGCATAACCTTCTCGGCGACACTGATCTATACGAAGTATCAGTTCTGAAAGAAGAAGAAGAAAAGTAAGCTTATGCTCCAAGACTGATAACCAAACTGAATAGAAATATAAAACTGAACCAGTCTTATTGTTTTTACAACCAAACAAACAGTTGAAGAAATTAGAGACTACTCGAGTTAGGGACTGCCCACGAAGCTAAGTTCAGAAGTTCGAATCAAGGGCCAAGACGGCATCGAGTCCGACATCTGCATAAGAACCAAATTCATCAGAAAAACAAGATATTGACTCGAAAGAACCAAGCTCATCAGAGAAAGCAGATATCTGTTCTGAAAGGGATCCAAAGCTATATCAGCATCTGATAACATAGTTGTATCAGCCAATATCAGAGTCGAAACTAAATGGTATCAGATAGGGATCGAAACTGCAAAATCCACAACTGGATATCAGTAGCAGCATCAGATCAAAACAGCATCAGAAGACAAAGCTGGATACTAAAACCGAACTGCACCATCCGAATTCATAAACATCACAGAAAAATCAAGCTTCATGTTCGAAAAAGCAAAAATAGGCAAGGCAAATCATAAACAGCATGGAACTGATTGAGAAAATTCGAAGCAAGTCAAACAAGGAAGAGCAGGTTCAATTTACAAATAACAAAGCCAGCTCAATTCAGTTCAAAATCATGTCAAAAACTAAAGATCTGCTCACTGAAACTTTACCAGTCATATTGATCCCAACCATAAATGAAGGTCACAAAAAGTAAGGATCAGTTGTCATCCATCACGGCCAATTCACCATCGGCTTCAACTCAGGAAGTTGAAGAGAATGAAATCAGTTCATGTCAGCTCACAACAAATGCCCAAATCTAGAGCAAGTTTTGATGGCTCCAAAACAAATTAATCGAAACCCAAAGGCTGGATATCTGTATCTGAAAAGAGGATCAAAACAAAATTCGGTTGTCCGAAGAGGTCAATTGATCCAAATCCTACCAGAAAAGATAACAGAAATCAAATCAGAATCACAATATAACAAATCCACATCTGCAAAATAACAACAGAATCGATATCAAATCCAATCTCAGTTTCGAGTAAACCTGGAAAGGAAAGAAATCAAATCAAATCAATTTCAGAATCATATCTCAGTAACGTAAAAAAACCCAGAACCAACAAAAGCCCAAAAGGAGAGATTATAAAAGGACACAACATCACCTCGTAAAAAAAAAACGAACGAACGCACGAGAGAAACCACCATCGCAAACCCTAAGCGATCGCGAGAGAGAGAAGAAGGTTCACCGGCGCCGTTTCAAACAACAGCGGACAAACCCCTTCAAAGGCTCAGATTATATCATCTTCATCGCCGTCAAAATCATCGTCAGAATCTGGGTAGAGAGATTACTATTTCATATATTCTTTTGTTGTTTTGTTCATGTAGGAAGAAGAAATCGAGGCCATGAAGCAAAGCGGAAGAGCGAAATAGCGAGAGAGAATGGAGAATCGATGAAGAAGAGAAGCGAGAGAGAGGAAGAAGATGCAAGCGGCGCCGCGAAAGGGAATTAGGGTCTGAAACCCTAATTCTGCAAAACTCTATTTTACACCACCTGGGTTGGGTCCGGGGTGATGACCGGCCCAATCTCCCCCTTTTTTTAATTTTATGTTTTGTTTTTTTATTTAATTAGTTTTATGTGTTAAAAAAAAAACCCATTTTTTTTAACATTTTAATTTTATAATTTTAAAAAAAAATCTTTATAAAAAAAATATAACATTTTAATTTTTGTAGTTATAAAAAAAAAATCTTTTTTAAAATATAAATATTAAGGATAATAAAAACTTTTTTTAAATAAAATAAGAAAGACTTTTTTTTAAAAATATAAAAATAAAACCTTTTTTTTTAAAAAAAAAATTTCTTTTGCAAGCTAACATTAAATTAGTAAGATTTTTTAAATAAAACAATAGTAAAGTCTCAATCTACATCTTCTCGTAACCCATTGCTGCCTAACTCTGCCTACTAACGGGTGTTCATTTTTTTGCAGTTCATATTTATTACTATTGTGTTGAGTTTTCATTTAAGTTTCATTTATATTTGTATCTGTTTCTCATATGTAACTACGCGAACCTAATAATCGCACTTTAAGTTTCTGCCTTTAAATTTCTGTTTGTATGGCTTTAACTGCTGTCTTTATTTTTTGCTTGCATAACTCAATCATCTCACATCTTCATTAATATTCCAGTCACACTACGCACTCCGAAGGAATTAGGTCTAGCATTTGACCGCCGTGTCAATAGTCCTCAGTTTCAAACCCTCAAAACTACAAACTACAAACCCTACTTTTCACAAATGCCTCGCCGCAGGCAAAATTACAATTTTACCCCTAGCATTAGGTCAAAGAGCCGCCGCGCTCATTTTAGGGTTTCCCGCCGCGGAATCCCTAACCTAACCTAATTTAACCCTAATTACAACTTAACATTTCAACGCAGAGATTTGGAGTTTCTACACTCCACGTAAGCGTGTCCTTAAGATGCGTTTATTCCCCTTGAGACCTTGACCACAGTCAAGAAGTCTCTAACCTCCCTTTTGAGGGGAACTACGATTACTCTGATTCCACTCCCGTAAGGATACGTAGGCACAAGATGCGATGTCTTGCCGAGTAAACTTAGAATTAACCCCCTTAGGTTTATTTTCTTACTTTTTATCCCTTTGTACATATACCTTAAGCAAATGAATAAAGCAAATAGTAAACATTTGAACAAAAGGTTCCTGTAGAGTACTACATAAGTTTAGGGTGCTAATACCTTCCCTAAATTTAACCAACCCCCGAACCCTAGATCTTTCCCCGCATTGTGTTTACGATGCAAAATAGGTTTTCCCTCTTTTGACCTTTTCCTTCGGATAAATCAAAGAGCGGTTGTGAATTGAATTGCGATTCAAACTCATTAATAGTTTGTGATCCTATTTCCACCGCAACAGAAAATGGCGACTTCACTGGGGAATGGTTCTAACTTTTGAGGGTTATCCCTAACTTGTTCATATTTATTACTATCTGTGTTATTATTCATTTGCATGTATATATTTGTGCTTTGATTGTGGGACTGTTCCTTGTGCTGTGAGATGAGTCCTACACCCGGATCTAGTGTACCTTAGGTAAATGGCAATAGACCAAGGAAACTGTACGACGTATATCGATACGGTTGATCTGGTGGCCATAGTTAGTGCGACTTCTTGGTTGGTGCTTATATTCCTTAAGTCAAGTTGAGGATAATATTGAGGCCGCCATATGTTGTCAATGCACTAACTGACTTTTAGAACCCTAGTTAACTCATCTTGGCCTTTAGAAAGTAGTGAGGTAACCGGCTTTGGTGCAGACTGAAGTTGGTTGACACTCGATACTACGCTCATTGAGATCTTAAACTTGGAGGGTTTTGGTTGGCAAGTAAGTTGCCTTCTGAACAACCACCCTTGTGAAGGATCAATGATATTGAGATCCCTTAGAACCTGGTTACTTTTGTAGGACAGGATGAACCATCTAACTTCAGGGGAGGGTACTTGCCTTTGAACCTCATGCAAGCTTTTAACCTAGGACTTTGTGTGTTTTCATGCATTGCATCCATAAAGCATCTCATCGCATTGTATTTCATGGAGTTCAAACATCATTTATGGATATCGCGGGATACCATAAATAAAAAAAGAATATAAAATGAAAAAACAAGAAAAAAGATTTCCTTGGTACCCCACGACATTCGTAAATATTTGAATTCCATGAAATCTTCACTTGCATCCACATTTTAGCATCATTTACTTTTTTGCATTGCATGTGTCTCCCGATTTCTCATACTCGGTTCTCTCACTTTCCAGTTTCGTCACCCTGAGTTCTCGGCACCAATACAACACCAGAGCTCAAACTCGGAAAAGAATGGAGGATCAGGCAAAAGAGATTGATCGCCTTAGCAATGAACTTGAAGACCTTCGAGGGGGTATGGGGCGAATGATGGAATTGTTACATGTCATGAATGCTAAGATGGATACCCAGCCCACTGTTGTTTCTGAGATTACCGGCGTTACTGTGGACCCTCCGCCAAGTGTGACCGTAGCAAGGGACCCACCTTATGGTCTTGCTCCAGGTTTTGTGCCTCCTCAAGCCACTGTTCCGATTAATCAACCTGTTCAGCAGGCCGTGCCCTTGTTTTCTGAAGTTTCTAGGGGGGCTCCTATCTTTGCACCACCTGTTGTACACACTCGTGCGCAACCGTACTTCAATGAGACAGCTTTTGATAATCTTGACGAGAATGTTGAGGGTTATGAGAAACATGATAAGCTTCGTGAGGAAGTAAACACTATCGTCCAGAGATTGAAAAAGGTAGAGGGTGATCAAATTTTTGGGACTGCTGCAAAGGATGTTTGTTTGGTCTCAGGTTTGGTTATTCCCCCGAAGTTCAAAACTCCGAACTTCGATCGCTATGAAGGTGCCACCTGTCCTAAGAGTCATTTGATCATGTATTATCGCAAAATGGCTGCCCATGTTGAGAATGATAAACTGATGATTCATTGCTTCCAAGACAGTTTGAGGGGTGCTTCTTCCAAGTGGTATTTAACTTTAGACCAGTCTCGCATTAAGAGTTTCCAAGATTTATCTGACGCTTTCATCAAACACTACAAGTACAATATGGATCTGGCTCCTGACAGAAGACAGTTGCTGAGTATGTCACAAAAGAATTCTGAGTCATTCAAAGAATATGCCCAAAGGTGGAGGGAGACTGCTTCGCAGGTAGAACCTCCTTTGACCGAGAAAGAGTTAGCTGATTGGTTTGTCGACACAGTCCGTCCAGAATTTTACGAGAGAATGGTGGGTAGTGTGACTTCAAATTTCTCCGACATCGTTGCTGTGGGTGTCAAGATTGAATTGGGTATGAAGAGTGGTAAAATGACAAATAATCATGGCGCTTCTAAGGATCAGCCGAAGAAACCTCCGTATAGCTCCCAGAAAAAGAAGGAGAGTGTGACTAATGCTATATCCTCTGGTAGACCAAGAGAACGCTTTTATCGACATCCGCAAGGTTATGCTCAACCTCAAGGGTACCCAGTCCAATATGCTCAACAACCCTATGTGGCAGCTATTACACCTTCTTTCAATCAACAGGTTCCCATGTATCAACCTATGCAACAACCTCCTGTTTATCCGCCTCCTGTCAACTACCTACAGGCACCCAATACTCCTGCTCCTCAACAGCCAAAGAGTCCGGCTCCTCGCCAGAATATGCCGAACAGAAGAACGTATAAACCTTGTCCGCCGATCCCGATGACTTTTACCGAGTTGTATCCCTCTTTGGTCAAGCAAGGTCTAATCACTACTCGGGCTTTGGGTCCGCCTCCTAATCCTCTACCCGCCAATTACAACGCCGCCGCTCATTGTTTATTTCATGAGGGTGCGCCTGGTCATGATCTGGAGAATTGTTATGCTCTCAAAAATATTGTCAGGGATTTATTGGAAAAGAAGATTTTGTCATTTGAAGATCCTCAACCAAATGTTAAGAAGAACCCTTTTCCTAACCATGAGAGTGTCAATGCCATTAGTGCTGATTCAGAGGAAGGTTATGCCCTTGATGTTGAACAGATTAAGACTCCTCTCAAGATGTTCCATTCGAAGCTGTTTGAAGCTGGTTTAGTAGATACTTCCCACGTTGCATGCGTAAGTTGTGAAGCCAGTATTAAAGGTTGCATGTTGGTTCAGAATGATGTTCAGAGGTTAATTAATGAGGGTGTTTTACAAGTGACAAGCCAAGCCAAGAGGGATGTAGTCGCTGTGGTTGAGCCTGTCTTCCATCGACCTGAATCAAAGGGTAAGGTACCAGTGTTTAATCTATCAGGGGCAGGCTCTGCCAACCTCGTGTTCGATATACCAAGGTCGTATATCCCTGAAGTGAATCGGCCTAAGCCTATAGTTATTCGAAGACCGAGTCCGTTTCCTTTCAGTGATCCTAAAGCTGTGCCTTGGAAATATGACGTGACGATGATTGACAAGGAGTCCGGGAAGGTTATTCCAAATGAAGAGGTTAAGGGCACGGTGACCAATATCGCAGAGGTAAGCAGGATGACTCGCAGTGGTCGTGTGTATACTCCCCATTCTAATGAGGATCCACCTAAGGAGACCACTAATATCCCAGTGCCTGCCAAAGACAAAGGTAAGGGAGCCGTTACGAATGATGAAGATGCTGAATTTCTAAGGATCATCAAGAAAAGTGACTATAAAGTTATCGACCAACTTCATCAGACTCCTTCCAAGATTTCGATTTTATCTCTGTTGATGAATTCACCCGCTCATAGGATGGCCTTGCAGAAGGTTTTGACTCAAGCACATGTGGATCAAGATATCAGCACCAGTCGGTTTGATAGTGTGATTGCCAATTTGACCGCCTGTAACACCCTCAGTTTCAGCAATGAAGAGTTACCGAAGGAGGGTCCGAACCATAATCGTGCTTTACATATATCGGTGAAATGTCAGGAGGACAATTTAGCGAGAGTGCTAGTAGACACCGGGTCTTCTCTGAATGTGCTACCCAAGAGGGTTCTCGATAAGTTGGCTTGCAAAGAGACTGTGTTGAAACCTACTCCTTTGGTTGTCAAGGCTTTCGATGGCTCTCGTCGATCGGTAATGGGGGAGGTTGAGCTTCCTATCCTGATTGGTCCGCAAGTTTTTAATATCACGTTTCAAGTCATGGATATTAATCCCAATTACAGTTGTTTACTTGGAAGGCCATGGATCCATGCCGCTGGGGCAGTGACCTCAACTTTACATCAAAAGATGAAATTCGTGATCGATGGAAAGTTGGTTATTATACACGGTGAGGAGGATCTGATGGTCAGTAACCTGTCTTCTTTCCGTTACATCGAGGCCGATGAGAATGCTTTAGAAATCTCCTTTCAAGCACTTGAGATCGCCAATGTTGTTCTGCTAGAAGTCGAAGAGACAGTGGGTCAGGGTAATCCATCTTTTGCATCTCTGAGGAGTACCAAAGCAACAATTGACAGGGGCATTCCTGAAGGTTGGGGAGAGGTAATTGATGTCAAGACCAAGACTGATCGCTCTGGGTTGGGTTACAAACCAACTCAGAATGGAGCTGCCACGACCGTCGAAGGGCGTCCGAAGGTTATCCAAGAGGTATTTGTCAGCGGAGGCTTCCAAGTCAATGCCATCGGTGAATGTGAGAAAAATGAAGAGCTGAGCAAACTGGTGTTTAAGGGTGATGCAGTCTTGAACAACTGGGAGGCCGTAGAGATCCCTGTTATTTTTCCCGTGTCAAAGTAATTGTTTTTTTAAGTTTCATTTACATTTTCAAATAAAAATCTGTAGCTCTGCCCAAGGCTATAAGGTTGTTTTGTCGGGCCACCTTTCATTTCTAAAAAGATATTAATAAAAGCATTTTGTTCAATTCCACTTTGGTTCATTTGCGTTTTTCGTTTTCACCTTTAAAAATGAAATTGGCAACCTTTTTCAAAAAAAATAATAATAAAAAAAAACAGCATTTCATTCTTACATGTCTTCGAGCATTTTAATTAAGTAAGCCTTCCATCATGCAGAGATATCGTAAACCTTGTTGGATCCAATGACTTTACTGACACTCCTGACTGGGATGCACCCATCAATCAAGCTGAGGATGAGGGTGAAGAAGATTTTGAAGTACCTGCGGAACTGACAAGATTGATTGAGTACGAGTACACAGAGCTTCAACCGCATAAAGAGCAGGTGGACCTAATTAATCTCGGTACGGATGAGAGCAAGAAAGAGGTCAAGATTGGTGCAATGCTTGGGACGGAGATTAGGCCGAGGTTGATTGAGTTGTTAAAAGAGTATATTGATGTGTTTGCGTGGTCGTATCAAGATATGCCGGGCCTAGACACGGATATTGTTGTTCACAAGTTGCCGCTTAAGCCAGATTGTCCGCCTATCAAACAAAAGCTTCGAAGAACGAGACCCGACATGGCTTTGAAGATTCGAGATGAGGTTAAAAAGCAGTTGGATGCAGGTTTCTTGGCAGTCGCGAAATATCCAGATTGGGTTGCCAACATTGTGCCAGTGCCCAAGAAGGACGGTAAGGTTAGGATGTGTGTAGACTACAGGGATCTGAACAAAGCAAGTCCAAAGGACGACTTCCCACTACCACATATTGACACACTGGTAGACAATACGGCCAGTTTTGTGTTGTTCTCATTTATGGATGGGTTCTCCGGCTATAATCAGATCAAGATGGATCCCGACGATCGAGAGAAGACTACTTTCATTACTCCTTGGGGAACCTTCTGCTACAAAGTCATGCCCTTCGGTTTAAAGAATGCAGGGGCAACTTACCAACGTGCTATGACCACTCTTTTTCATGATATGATGCACAAAGAAATTGAGGTGTATGTGGACGATATGATAGCCAAATCTCAGAGTGAAGAGGAGCATTTAGACCATTTGGTGAAGCTGTTTGAACGACTCAGGAAATATCAGTTGAAATTGAATCCTGCAAAATGTACCTTCGGTGTCAGATCCGGAAAATTGCTTGGTTTCATTGTTAGCCAGCGAGGGATTGAGGTGGATCCTGACAAAGTCCGAGCCATTCAAGATATGCCGGCTCCGCGAACCGAGACGCAAGTTAGGGGTTTTCTGGGGCGTCTGAATTACATTTCCAGGTTTATCTTTAATATGACCGCTACTTGTGAGCCGATATTCAAGTTGCTTTGCAAGGGGCAGACAGTTGAGTGGAACCCTGATTGTCAGAAAGCGTTCGAGAAGATTAAGGGTTATTTGCAAGATCCCCCTATTCTGATCCCGCCCGTACCTGGAAGACCGTTGTTTATGTACCTTACTGTTCTCGAGAAGTCTATGGGTTGTGTGCTTGGGCAACATGATGAGACTGGGAAAAAGGAACATGCAATTTATTACCTGAGCAAGAAGTTTACCGATTGCGAAAACAGATACTCACCATTAGAGAAAACTTGTTGTGCATTGGCATGGGCCGCTAGGCGCCTCCGGCAATATATGGTCTGTCATACCACATTGTTGATTTCTAAAATGGATCCGATCAAGTATATTTTTGAAAAACCTGCTCAAACCGGGAGGCTAGCCCGTTGGCACATGTTGTTATCCGAATATGACATCCAGTATGTACCCCAGAAGGCGATTAAGGGTAGTATCTTATCTGATTACCTTGCAGACCAGCCAGTTGAAGATTATGAACCTCTTAAGCTCGATTTTCCTGATGAGGATATTTTGTTGATTAAAAGAGATTGTGAAGAGCCAGATCCGAGCGAAGGTCCAGAACCAGGTCTTTGGTGGAAGATGATGTTTGATGGTTCCTCGAATTTCAATGGGCATGGTATAGGCGCCGTTTTGATGAATCCAAAGGGTGGATTTACTCCATTTACAGCAAGGTTGGACTTTGAGTGTACTAATAACGTCGCAGAGTATGAAGCGTGTATCCTCGGCCTCGAAGCAGCGATTCACCTCCGAATCAAACTTCTTAAAGTAAGTGGTGACTCAGCCTTGGTTATCTACCAGGTACAAGGCAAATGGGAAACGAAGAATGAGAAGTTAATCCCTTATAAGGATTACATTATTGAGCTGATCAAGTATTTCGACGAGATAGAGTTTGAGCATGTTCCTAGGTCCGAGAATCACGTAGCTGATGCATTAGCCATGTTAGCATCCATGTGGAAAGTTAAGTTCGTTAATGAAGCACCTCTCATCCATATTGAGCGCAAGGTTGAGCCCGCTTATTGTCAGATGGTCGAAGAAGTTGAGGTGGATGAAAAGCCTTGGTTTCATGATATCAAGAACTATCTCGTCAAACAGGAATATCCCGATAGTGCTACTGGTCTGGACAAAAAGACATTGAGAAGACTGGCGTCCAAATTCTTTATCAGTAATGGCGTGTTATACAAGAGAAATCACGACATGGTCCTGCTCAGATGTGTTGATAAACGGGACGCGGACATGTTACTACAGGAAATTCATGAGGGGACCTTCGGAACCCATGCCAATGGTTATGCTATGTCCAAGAAGATGTTAAGGGCTGGGTATTACTGGTTAACCATGGAAGCCGACTGCATCCAATACGCTAGAAAATGCCATAAGTGCCAAATTTATGCTGATAAAATGCATGTACCTCTGTCACCGTTGAATGTTTTGTCTTCACCATGGCCGTTCTCTATGTGGGGCATTGACATGATTGGGGCAATCGAGCCGAAGGCTTCTAACGGTAATCGTTTCATCCTTGTTGCCATTGATTATTTCACCAAATGGGTAGAGGCTGTCTCCTACGCCAACGTGACCAAGCAAGTGGTTGCCCGCTTCATCAGGAAAGAGATCATCTGCCGCTATGGAGTCCCAAGCCGGATAATAACTGACAATGGCACCAATCTGAACAACAAGACTATGAAAGAGCTGTGTGATAGCTTCAAAATCACTCACCACAATTCTTCTCCGTACCGTCCTAAGATGAATGGAGCCGTTGAAGCTGCAAATAAGAATATCAAGAAGATCCTGCAAAAGATGGTTGTGACTTACAAAGATTGGCATGAGATGTTACCGTTTGCTTTGCATGGATACAGAACCTCGGTGAGAACTTCGACAGGGGCAACACCTTTCTCACTGGTATATGGAATGGACGCCGTGCTCCCCATCGAAGTAGAGATACCTTCGCTAAGAGTGTTAATAGAGGCTGAACTTGAGGAAGCTGAGTGGGTTCAAGACAGATTGGATCAGTTGAATCTCATTGACGAGAAGCGTTTGACAGCCATGTGCCATGGGCAATTATATCAGAAACGGATGAAAAGAGCGTTTGATAAGAAGATTCGTATCCGTGAGTTCCGTCAAGGAGAGCTCGTACTCAAAAAGATCTTACCAGTACATAAAGATATGCGTGGAAAGTGGATGCCCAATTATGAAGGCCCATTCGTTGTAAAGACTGTCTTCTCCGGAGAGTCTCTAATACTTACGACAATGGACGGTGAAGAACTAGCACATCCCGTGAATTCTGATGCAGTCCGAAAATATTATGCCTAAAAACCCGCTAAGTCGAAAACCTGCAAAAGGCGACTTAGGCAAAAGTAAGGGTTGGAAAAAGGAAAAAAAGAAATAATAATAAAAAGCTCGCTAAGTTGAAAACCCGAAAGGGCGGCTTAGGCAAAAAAGAGCGTCCCGGTGGATTGAAAACCCGAAAGGGCGGTCCAGGCAAAAGTTAGGGACAAAGGCATTTCATTGCATCAGAAGACACTGATTATCTCGAACACACTTTCCGCATGAGAGCCATGTTTCAGTTCCTTCATCCTTGCCCAAAGCAAGATTCTGGAATAGTCTTAGTTATTAGTGTCAGTAGATGTCGTTGGATTCGATGTAACCTTTTTCCCATGTTGCCAATTTCAAAATATAATCATCTGTGGAGCTATGCCTTCAGCAAGCTATCACCCTTTAATAAAAGATACCATCTCGTTACTTACATTCCTTGGTGCATTGCTCTTTATTTTCTATTGTTATACAAAATGCGTTTATTCCTAAAATTTGAAAATGAAAGGTGCATTGTAGATTTTTCAAAACTGTTTTTCAAAAAAACAAAACAAAATTGAAATGTAATAAATTACTTTGACTAGTGGAAATTCCGACAGGATCTCTTCATTCCCCGGAAACATCATTATTGCAGAAACACTTTCAAACCATTGCCCAGTGATAGTCCCCAGAGAGACTATAAGCTGACAACCTTTTCTTGGGTAACTCAAAAGTGTCCCTCAGGTTTTCTTCTCCCCATGTGAAGACGTGATACTGTACACCACAAGCAGATTACCTTCTCCCCAGAGAATTCCAAACTTTAAAACCAGACTTGGCTCTACCATTGATCTTTCTTACCCATGATTGACGTATTGGTTGCAGAGAACGCAGGGTCTTTCCGTCGAGATGTTTATTTCATCTCTCGTCTCGTCTCTAGTCTGTTTCGTCAGCATACGCAAGGGCATAAGCATCACATGCCTATTTCATTACATATTCATTACATACTCATTACATACTCATTTCATACTCATTTCATAACATTAGCATACATAGACATTAACATACATAGACATTAACATACATAGACATTAACGTATGCATTAGCATTCACAGGTTCATTGTGTTTCACCATCATTTGGTTGTTACCACCGAGTGACTGGGGTTTGTCCATTCTCTTCAAATAGATTGTCAGCCCCAAGCATAAAATATTTATTTGTTTCCAGTTTCCCCACAGGGCTTGATCCTCGTGGATGACGGTTACTTCAGCTATCTTTCCTCACCAGGATAAGATGTTTACCTTTCGAGATCATTCCCTCGATGGAGTCTTGATTACCATTCTTCTTTCTAGCTCGATCCTAGATTGAATCTCAGTTTTGTCGGTCGTCGAGCCAACCGGACGTGCATTTATTTTGCACAATCTGAATATTTTCACCATACCATGACAGATGCGCGACTGTTCTCGCCCGAGAAGTTTATCACTGTACCCGGATGTGCATTTATTTTGCACTATCTCTCAAGAAAATCAACTACAATCCTTTACAGATACACGCCAGTTCACGCCTGGAAAATATATCAGTACAACACTTTACAATCCTACATGTTACAACACTTTACACTTTACATCTTACAGCATCAACATACAACATTTCTCACCTAAGAAGTCGATCCTATCCTCGTTATGACTCGCAGCAAATGACCATCTCCATGGAGCAGTTGGGCTTCCATTTATCTGCCGTCTTGAGGTACGAACCAATTCGTATTCAGGAGAGCACGATCCTGAGTTACGGGAAGGTTTGAGCGAAATCATATTCAGGAGAGCACGATTCTGAGTTATGAAGAAGTTCATTTATCCTTTAGTAAAAGAAGGAGCGGAATCATATTCAGGAGAGCACGATTCTGAGTTATGAGGAAGTTCAGTTGGCCGTTTTTCAGGAGAGCACGATTCTGAAGAATGAAGAAATTTCAGGAGCCGAATCATATTCAGGAGAGCACGATTCTGAAGTATGAGTATATTCAGTCATCCAGTTTCATATTCAGGAGAGCACGGTCCTGAAGTATGAGTAAATTCAGTCAGCCAGTTTCATATTCAGGAGAGCACGATTCTGAAGTATGAAGATTTTCATTTACCCTTTATCCGAATCATATTCAGGAGAACACGATTCTGAAGTATGAAGAAGTTCAGTTTGCCCGTTTCATGTTCAAGAGAGCACGATCTTGAAGCAGTTTATTTATCCCTCAGTAAGAGAAAAATCAGAATCGTATTCCAGGCGCCGACCTTAAAATGCGAGAAGATTTATTTATCAGATAAGCAGCAACCTCTTTATTTGAGTGCTTATCCATTTTTGCACATAAGTCCCTTCCAACGATAAGTGACAGTTCTCCCGAGAAGCTTATCAGGGCATTTCCCATTAAAGTCCATTTATTTTGGCATACAGTCAGTCTTTACCCTGTATATTTGATACGGATTTCCGAGAAGTTCGTTTGATCCCGTCACGAGAGATAGTTCACAGAAGCTTGGATGTTATTCTTTGCTCAATGCTCCAGCATTCTGTAAGCGATCTTGCAATCGTACGCGATCCAGTTTTTATCCTTTAGATTCCCCAGCGGAGGCCGTCTCGTAGGTACCATCTCCAGTTGAGGATCTCGTTCCTTTTCTAAAAGTGACAATTGGTCATTCGCACCAGTTGACTATCATTTTTTAGATTTCCCCAGTGTTGTACTGTATCTCAACGCATCATTTCCCCAGTGAGTTCTCCTCGTGGCGTCTGTCCCGGTGTCGTCATGTTCGTCAGCATTTTCGCATTCATACGCATCATACCATATTCATGGCATCATCTGCATTAAGCTGTTTCCGTTTTGTCCATAGCATGGCATATTGCCGCATATAAGGGTAAAATTTTCGGTTATCTATATTTAAATCTCTCCACCACGATTCCTCGAGTCTCTGTCACTCAAATCGTCGGGTGTAGCTATTTAAATAGGGGCAACTGTAATACCCCAAATTTTACCCTTACATTTAGTCAGTCATTTCGCATAGCATTTCATTTTGAATCCATTAACCACTAACCAGTCATGGAGCATATTTTGTTTGCAGGAATTACCCCAGGGGCATTTTGGTCATTTTACATGGAAACTGCAAGTTTTGAGACATCATTCCTGAGGCATTTATTTGCCACGTAGGTCAAGGTGCCTGTATGTTTTTCAGAATTAACTAGACTTGGGCCGTTCCTTGCTTATGGTTTTTGTTTAAGACATTCTTGAGCAGTTTCTTTTCTCTTAGTAATGCGCAATTTTGGATTGAAAATGGAGTGGATATTGGCAGTTTTGTTTTGAGAAGTTATGTGACCAGCGAAAGTCAGTTTGAATGTATTCGGGGATTAATCAGGTTGTTTTAGAGAATATTTCAAACTCAATTATTCAAAGGCGATGGGCATAAGTGGTATCTTTATTGCATAGCAGCGAAAATATTTCAAAGTTCATGACTCATGAAACATAAACCATTCAAGGCATAAAAGAAAATTGAGAGAAAATTGAATGGAAGGAAAATATTGAATTTTTATTTCATTTGAACTCTTTGTTTACAAATTACAAGAGAATCCTAGTTACATTATTTTTCTGTCCTAAGACATAAGTCTAAAAGGCTAAAGTCTTCAACCTTGTTCTCCATGATTTCCGTTTCCGGTTACCTGCACATCAAAACAGAACAAACATAATAGGAAAAATGTTAGAAGTTTTTTGACACTCTCAGAGCATCGTCATCATCGAGTGCCGGGAGGGCACAACCGAAGCCGCATCCTACTCCCGTTTCCAATCTGCGCCATCAGTGTCAGACTGGTAGTATCATTCTTATTCTGAGGGGCAGCCGAGAAAGATAAAGAGTGAAAAGAAGTTTGGGCCAATAAAAGGTTTTGCCGAAAGGATTGATTAAGCCACATGGACCGTTCTATCAAGTAAACATCACAGTCAATCCAAATTCAGACCCAGATGCCAATAGGTCTGAACTGTTTTCCGAAAACTATCCCACACCTGAAATACAAGAATCAAAACAGCATCAGAGGACTTAAGGCCAAAACAATTCACAAGCTGCACCTAAATTGCATAAACAAAACAACTCACAGGATGCACAAAATTGAATAAAAAATTCAATTCGCAAAGCGCCGAAACCAGCCCATGTTCATAAAAAAGAAGGACCAAGTCCAATAATTCACAAGCCACTGAATCAGCTCGAAAAATAGAATGGAAAGTGCAAGAAAAGAATCAAGTTCAAGTAAATTCAAAAACAAGAGAGGGCAGAGGTCCAGTTCACAAACCACAGCAGGAAATACCCAACTCAGTTCGTGCCAGGTAAACCAAATCAGAAGAGCAAGATAAGTTCACATAATCACATTTACATATCAGTTCGAAGAACCTCAACCAAATGTGCAGGTCACATTGGAAAATCAAAATGCAAAGCCTAAGGTTTAGTGATGAACATCATAGCCCAAATTCGCAGCCACCTATCAGTTCAGAAAAAAAGAGATGTGAGTTTCAGTTCAGACAAAGAAGAATCGAGATATCAAAATGGATGGAACAGGGATTTAGCCCTCAGTTTAACCATCATTGGGCGTGAGAATTCGAGTGGCTGGGAGAGCCACGGCCGAAGCCGTTACCAACTCCCTACCGAACGTCGAACTGCAAGCATCGGTAATTTTGTGCAAAATATCAGCTCAAAATATCAGCTCAAAATATCAGCTCAGACCCGAAGGTCATCATCGCTAAGGCAACGTAACCAAAACCAAATGGCAATGGCATCCAACACAGGATCAAACGAAGCCTCGTCATCACGGCATAACCTTCTTGGCGGCACTGATCTATACGAAGTATCAGTTCTGAAAGAAGAAGAAGAAAAGTAAGCTTATGCTCCAAGACTGATAACCAAACTGAATAGAAATATAAAACTGAACCAGTCTTATTGTTTTTACAACCAAACAAACAGTTGAAGAAATTAGAGACTACTCGAGTTAGGGACTGCCCACGAAGCTAAGTTCAGAAGTTCGAATCAAGGGCCAAGACGGCATCGAGTCCGACATCTGCATAAGAACCAAATTCATCAGAAAAACAAGATATTGACTCGAAAGAACCAAGCTCATCAGAGAAAGCAGATATCTGTTCTGAAAGGGATCCAAAGCTATATCAGCATCTGATAACATAGTTGTATCAGCCAATATCAGAGTCGAAACTAAATGGTATCAGATAGGGATCGAAACTGCAAAATCCACAACTGGATATCAGTAGCAGCATCAGATCAAAACAGCATCAGAAGACAAAGCTGGATACTAAAACCGAACTGCACCATCCGAATTCATAAACATCACAGAAAAATCAAGCTTCATGTTCGAAAAAGCAAAAATAGGCAAGGCAAATCATAAACAGCATGGAACTGATTGAGAAAATTCGAAGCAAGTCAAACAAGGAAGAGCAGGTTCAATTTACAAATAACAAAGCCAGCTCAATTCAGTTCAAAATCATGTCAAAAACTAAAGATCTGCTCACTGAAACTTTACCAGTCATATTGATCCCAACCATAAATGAAGGTCACAAAAAGTAAGGATCAGTTGTCATCCATCACGGCCAATTCACCATCGGCTTCAACTCAGGAAGTTGAAGAGAATGAAATCAGTTCATGTCAGCTCACAACAAATGCCCAAATCTAGAGCAAGTTTTGATGGCTCCAAAACAAATTAATCGAAACCCAAAGGCTGGATATCTGTATCTGAAAAGAGGATCAAAACAAAATTCGGTTGTCCGAAGAGGTCAATTGATCCAAATCCTACCAGAAAAGATAACAGAAATCAAATCAGAATCACAATATAACAAATCCACATCTGCAAAATAACAACAGAATCGATATCAAATCCAATCTCAGTTTCGAGTAAACCTGGAAAGGAAAGAAATCAAATCAAATCAATTTCAGAATCATATCTCAGTAACGTAAAAAAACCCAGAACCAACAAAAGCCCAAAAGGAGAGATTATAAAAGGACACAACATCACCTCGTAAAAAAAAAACGAACGAACGCACGAGAGAAACCACCATCGCAAACCCTAAGCGATCGCGAGAGAGAGAAGAAGGTTCACCGGCGCCGTTTCAAACAACAGCGGACAAACCCCTTCAAAGGCTCAGATTATATCATCTTCATCGCCGTCAAAATCATCGTCAGAATCTGGGTAGAGAGATTACTATTTCATATATTCTTTTGTTGTTTTGTTCATGTAGGAAGAAGAAATCGAGGCCATGAAGCAAAGCGGAAGAGCGAAATAGCGAGAGAGAATGGAGAATCGATGAAGAAGAGAAGCGAGAGAGAGGAAGAAGATGCAAGCGGCGCCGCGAAAGGGAATTAGGGTCTGAAACCCTAATTCTGCAAAACTCTATTTTACACCACCTGGGTTGGGTCCGGGGTGATGACCGGCCCAATCTCCCCCTTTTTTTAATTTTATGTTTTGTTTTTTTATTTAATTAGTTTTATGTGTTAAAAAAAAAACCCATTTTTTTTAACATTTTAATTTTATAATTTTAAAAAAAAATCTTTATAAAAAAAATATAACATTTTAATTTTTGTAGTTATAAAAAAAAAATCTTTTTTAAAATATAAATATTAAGGATAATAAAAACTTTTTTTAAATAAAATAAGAAAGACTTTTTTTTAAAAATATAAAAATAAAACCTTTTTTTTTAAAAAAAAAATTTCTTTTGCAAGCTAACATTAAATTAGTAAGATTTTTTAAATAAAACAATAGTAAAGTCTCAATCTACATCTTCTCGTAACCCATTGCTGCCTAACTCTGCCTACTAACGGGTGTTCATTTTTTTTGCAGTTCATATTTATTACTATTGTGTTGAGTTTTCATTTAAGTTTCATTTATATTTGTATCTGTTTCTCATATGTAACTACGCGAACCTAATAATCGCACTTTAAGTTTCTGCCTTTAAATTTCTGTTTGTATGGCTTTAACTGCTGTCTTTATTTTTTGCTTGCATAACTCAATCATCTCACATCTTCATTAATATTCCAGTCACACTACGCACTCCGAAGGAATTAGGTCTAGCATTTGACCGCCGTGTCAATAGTCCTCAGTTTCAAACCCTCAAAACTACAAACTACAAACCCTACTTTTCACAAATGCCTCGCCGCAGGCAAAATTACAATTTTACCCCTAGCATTAGGTCAAAGAGCCGCCGCGCTCATTTTAGGGTTTCCCGCCGCGGAATCCCTAACCTAACCTAATTTAACCCTAATTACAACTTAACATTTCAACGCAGAGATTTGGAGTTTCTACACTCCACGTAAGCGTGTCCTTAAGATGCGTTTATTCCCCTTGAGACCTTGACCACAGTCAAGAAGTCTCTAACCTCCCTTTTGAGGGGAACTACGATTACTCTGATTCCACTCCCGTAAGGATACGTAGGCACAAGATGCGATGTCTTGCCGAGTAAACTTAGAATTAACCCCCTTAGGTTTATTTTCTTACTTTTTATCCCTTTGTACATATACCTTAAGCAAATGAATAAAGCAAATAGTAAACATTTGAACAAAAGGTTCCTGTAGAGTACTACATAAGTTTAGGGTGCTAATACCTTCCCTAAATTTAACCAACCCCCGAACCCTAGATCTTTCCCCGCATTGTGTTTACGATGCAAAATAGGTTTTCCCTCTTTTGACCTTTTCCTTCGGATAAATCAAAGAGCGGTTGTGAATTGAATTGCGATTCAAACTCATTAATAGTTTGTGATCCTATTTCCACCGCAACAATTTGCTATGGTTTGGGATTAGGTAAGAAGGTATAGGTAGAGGTGAAGACCTAATGACGGTTTTCTAAGTTTGCTCGCAAAGACGTCGCATCTTCTGCCTACGTATCCTAACTAGGATAGAATCAGAGCAATCGTAGTTCACCTCACAAGGGATGAAGAACACTTGATTATGATCAAGGTTTAAGGGGGAACAAACATGACAATGTTTGTGTGGAGTTTGACAAAACTCCTTAATCTAAGTTGACACTCAAGAGGGGAAGTAAGAATTCATGATGATGATTCTTACATAGAGTTAACAAACTCTATCCTAGGGTTCTAGTTGAAGAACACTCCTAGTAAAGGTGGGTTTCTTAGACTTAAAGCAAAGTCTAATGGCTTCTAAATTAAGGTTAAAGATGACTTAACAAAGTCAAGAAGGGATGAATGAGCTTTCCATGACACAAGGTTCAATGGAGAGACTTTTCCTTTGGAAGGAGAGAGAGGAGGCAACTTGGACGAGAACTAACGAGTTCCATCACTTGGGGAAAAGAAAACTACTTAACAAAGTAATAAACATTAAACAGATGGTGACAACCATATAAAGCAAGCATGTTAAAGGCAAAGGTAAGTGTGACAACATCATACCAACATTTTATGCATTGATGATGATCAAGAAAACAAGTAAGCAAGAAATGTAACGACAGCTCAAGCTTAAAATTTTAAAAGGAAAAACACAAACCATGGTGACAACCAAAGGGTAATGAGTCCTAGCATGTTTAACTAACATGGGAGGCAGGGATCTAACAAGGAAATTCAATCAATGTACAGAGAAATTCAACAATAAGTAAGATGACGATCTCAAAAGATGAACATTTTTCCACATAGGCAAAAGACATTACAATTAATAAAAATGTGCCATATTTTTATAATATATGAAAATAGACCTCAAAATTAACATAACGCAAAAAGAATCAACTAAAAATGATGAAAAATGAAGGAGTTGTGAATTTATGAAATTTCATGGAAAAATATGCACAAACAAAATACAACAAATGAAAATAAAAAGAAAAGTGCAAGGGGTGGGAGTTGAACCCACGCCCTTTGGCCTGATCAGGCACGCGCATGAGAAAAGAGAAAAAGATAAAAAGGTTGATCCTCCTCAGGGATCGAACATAGGTTCAGCTGGTGCAAGGCGTGTTTATGGCAAGGCTTCTACCACTGGGGTGGCTATACATCCGTTATGTAAAGCCACCCCATAAATATATATGGTACATCTTTATGGATTTCTGGGAAACTTTCAAAGAACAAGAACAAGAAAAATCATGGATGCGTTTTGATTCATATCTCAACCAAATCTTAATGGATTTTAACAAAATTTTAGTCAAACCTGTGTGGAATTTCATGAGGAACATGATGGCAATATTAGTTTTTTGAAATAACATCCATAATTTAAAACACGATAGCACACGCCCTTTGGAGTTTTAGAATGCATTTTGACGACCACAGAGCACAACAGGTGCAAATTGGATTAAAGAAAAGCATGAACAAGCTATAAACATGGTATTGAATGAATTCCAACAAGAACTTTACTAAAAACATCAATGATTTAACAGGAAGCATGTGTGTTGCAAGTATGAGATGGAGATGCATTTTGATGAACACAAGTTGAGACAGTGGGAATTAAAGCTAAAGAACAATGTAAGCAGCTCATGAATGATAATTGTAAGGTTTTCCAACAAGAGTTTGATGCAGAACAGGTTTAGATTGAAAACTGATATGTGAGTTGCACCTCTATTCATGGTATGATGTAATTTTAAATCCCAAGATCAAAGCAAACATGCTACAACTAGGAAGAAGATTCAAATCCATTTCAAATATTATGTGCATCAAGTTTGTATGCTCAAAAAGCTCATACACATGCCAAAGCTTCAACTGATATGTGAAGGTGAGAGAAAATTCAGGACAGTTTTGTAAGTATGGTGGATTTCAAGTTTCATGCTCAAAATTTGTGGTTTCAATAGATGCAAACAGATGGTATGCACATATTCTAAGTGGACTGCTAGTGAAGTTAAGCAAAAGAGTAGTACAAATTCACCTTACATCAAAAGAGACCATCATGCCACCAATATTTGGAATGATTTTTGAAAGCAGTTCTGTGACAACTTAAATTGAACATGGTTCATGATGTTTAAACACATACAGCAAGCACACTTAACAGCAGGTTTTCATTTTCAACATGAATCGGGAGCTAGTTCCTAGTTTTCAAAAATGCAATTGAAATTCCAAACACACATTGCACAATATCCAGTCATACCAATTTCACATACTAGTTTCAATTATGCTGATAAAGTGCCTATGTCCTTAAATCAGTTAGAAGCCAAACCAAACAGTGAGTGGTATGCATAGCAGTCTGTGGCAAAAATGAAAAATGCACACAAGCAGTTCATCATGAAAACACCAGTCTGGTTGCAAACAAGTCATGAAAGTAAGGTGTACACATCATGCATATGAGGATGAATGGTATGGAATTCCAAACTGAGTCATACTTGAATCATATCAACAAATTGCATATTTAGTGAAATGTAAACTGGTTGATGATGCAGCAAGGAGTTTTCACTCAATGAAGTCTTGGATCAAATCAGTAGCATGCACACATTTTAAACATGACCAGCAGGATATGCTTAAGAAATCAAGCATGATGCATCTAAAGTAAAGAATGGAATGCTGTCTGAAAAAAAAGACAAAATTGTTTTGACAGAAGATAAATTTCAAGTGAAAATCATTTTGAACCAGAACAAAAAGCATACACATATCATAAATGCTATAACAGTTATAATAGAGTTCAAAACCTAGGCACATCCTTTTTGAATCAAAAAGTAATATGATGATGGAAACAAATTGCAAAATCAAAGGGGCAACAACTTTCAAAAGGTCAAAACAGCAAGATATGTCCATATGCTCATCCACACAAACCTCAAACATGTATCCAAATGTTTATAAGCATTATCGTCAATCAAAAACTAGTTGTCATGAAAGTTGACATGCTCATGGTTCATGCTTTTCAACATATTTCTCAAAAATTCCAAAACATGGAAAATTATGTAAAGTGCAAGATTCATAGACTACATACCTCTTGTAGACTATGTTGAACAAGTTAGAACACCAAGAAATCCAGAGATCTTCCAAATGGCACCTAGCTTTGGAGCTTTCTTCTTCTTGAAGCAAAAATGCAAACCTTAGGACAGTTGGAGAAATGAGCTTCACCACTTGTTTCCAATGCTTTGGACAGTTGAGATATGATGTATATGAGGTGTATGAGTGATTAAAATATCAAGAACAAGCCTAGGTAAGAATTTGGCAGATTTTGTGCATTGTGGTCAAAGTTGCTTGGTATGAAAATTGACTTTTTGCAAAATGGTGTTTTTGAGTGTTTTAATGGTTGGAACACCTTCTATACCATATTTGTGGATTTTGTGGATGGTTTTTGGTGATTTTGAATGTGTGGAAATGAGTTTAGGGGTTGGGCTGCCAAGACAACTTTTTGGTGTTTTTGGTGATTTTGAGATTTCGGGAAATTGAAGTAAAGAGGGAAAGAGAGAGAGCTTGTGATTACTCTTGTTTTTAGAGGGGCTCTATTGTCTTGAATGAAGTAGAGGGGTGCTCTATTTATAGCGAAATGAGAGGGAAAGGACAGGTTGGAGGTTTCCTTCCTAAGAGGGAAAGGTTTGGCAATTTGGATCCAATCTTCCAAAAGGTGCTCCTTGGCTTCAAAGTGATCTGAAGTCAAGTGTAATGAGTATGCTAAAGGTGGCTGAAGTGAGGCTAGGGAGCTAGAGGCATGGCTGCTTCTGATTTCCACTTTTCACTTTTTGCATTTTCTTGAATTTTATAATGCAAGTTGCATTTGCAACTTGCAAGCCACTTGCCTTGGCTTCAAATTTTTCATTTCTCTACATAACTTTCACACTTCTACATTTCAAAACATTCCAATATCAGAAATAACAAAATCCAAGGGCTGAGAAAGGTCCAACTTGATGAAAATCTCACTTGTAGAAAAACCAGAATTTTGTGCTTCAAGTGTGACAATCCCAACTTCACTAATCCATAACTCTCAGCTCACAAATGCCATTGAGATGTTCTAGTACTTTTTAGAAATCCCTCAAATAGCTCTAAAACGTTCATGCTTTCATGAGTTTAAAAATCTCAAAGGAACTTGGCCAAAAAGCCTCTCAAAGTTGCTAAAAAACAAGCTTAAAAGTGAAATATCTCTAAGTCATTTTCCCTTCTTAAAATGAATTTGATCATAACTCCAAATCTATGCATTTTATGATCATGGACCACTTTGAGGCTTTTGTAGGATTTGCCAAGAGCTTTCCAATGAGCTTTGAACCACTTCATTTGGATGGGTGGTTAAGGAGTTATGGTCTTGCCCCTTTCGAAACCCTAATTCCCGACTTTTGCGATTACTCCTCAATCCTTGATCCAATTGTCATGAAATTTTATGGTTAGATGCAATATGTCATTAGGATCCTTTTTGATTCACATCTTGAGGTCATATTCCTTATTGTTGAAGAGTTGACTTTTCGGCCAACCGAACGATCGATCGGTGGTTACCGAGTCGACTGTTAATGCTCTGGACCTTTTGAGGCTTTGAAACTTCTTGAATGGACTTTACCAAGCCATATGAACATTATGGACCATGATCCCACCATTGTAACACCCTTTAAATCAAAAGTCAAACCACAGTTGACTTTTCCTACTCGAAAAACCCTAATCGGGCTTCCTGAACTTCACTGCTTTTGATCCCCGTGTAACAACCTCAAATTGGATTCATGATCGATCCAATAGAATATTCTTGATGATGTGGAGACCCAATCTCAAAGAGAACCAATCCAAAACATTGACTGGTCAACCCTCGAAATCTCGATTTTGGCTGTGCAAAACCCTAATTCTCCTGTAACTTGACAAAGACCACTTGAAAAGGGTTAAGGTTAGATAAACATGTGAACATGATCCTACAATGATGATGAGGATCTAAGGGGTCAAAATTTGGGGTATGACAGTTGCCCCTATTTAAATATCTTTCACTGTATGGCGGCGAAAGATGACAATCCTCGCGAAGTCGTAGTGAAAGATATTTAAATATAGGGAACCAAAAATTTTGTCCCTTAGATCCAATGGTATGCAAAAGGACAAATGCGGATATGCCATGAATCTAGATGATGCTTTATGATGTTTGAATGCAAGACAGATGCAGACACATGAGCAAAGATAAAAGAACAACAATACAACGAGTAACTACTCACGGGGGACTCGCACACTAGGGAAAGATCCAAAGCAAAAACAAACAAAATAGTTCAAGCATGACTAAAGATGTTGCTCATAGGAAATCTTTCACACAGGGAATGCAAACTCCCACAGGGAAGATAAAACTTCTTTGGGGAAAAGGAGGTGACACTCCGCTGGGAAAAAGAAAAGAGACGCAAACCTCACTGGGGATAAACAGCTGAGGAATCTCCTATAACGAAGAGTTCGAACGGGATCTTACGGAAAAACAGAAAAACAGACTTTGCATAGTGATAGCAAAATGGGACAAGATCGCCAAAGACAATTGGACTTTCAAGTAATGCCAGTCACCACTAGACTTTAACAGAAAACGGCAGTCACCACTGGACTTTAAAATGAAATGCCAGTCACCACTGGACTTTAAAAGAAAGATGCCAGTTACCACTAGACTTTTAAAAGAAAGCTGCCAGTTACCACCGGACTTTAATTGAAAGCTGCCAGTCACCATTGGACTTTTTTAAAAGAAAGCTGCCAGTTACCACTGAACTTTAAATGAAAGCTGTCAGTCACCACTGGACTTTAAAAGAAATGCTGCCAGTTACCACTAGACTTTAAAGGAAAGCTGCCAGTCACCACTGGACATACAAAGAAATGCCAGTCACCACTGGACTTTAACAAGAAAGCTGCCAGTCACCACTGGACTTTAAAAACAAAGCTTCCAGTCACCACTGGACTTTAAATGAAAGCTACTAGTCACCACTAGACTTTAAATGAAATGCCAGTCACCACTGGACTTTTAACAAATAGCTGCCAGTTACCACTGGACTTTAAATGAAAGCTGCCAGTCACCACTGGACATTAAATGAAAGCTGTCAGTCACCACTGGACTTTAAATGAAAGCTGCCAATCACCACTGGACTTTAACAAGAAATGCCAGTCACCACTGGACTTTAACAAGAAATGCCAGTCACCACTGGACTTTAACAGAAAACGCCAGTCACCACTGGGCTTTAACAAGAAATGCCAGTCACCACTGGACTTTAACAAGAAATGCCAATCACCACTGGACTTTAACAAGAAATGCCAATCACCACTGGACTTTAACAGAAAATGTCAGTCACCACTGGACTTTAAAAGAAAGGCTGCCAGTTACCACTGGACTTTTAACAGAAAACGCCAGTCACCACTGGACTTTAAATGAAAGCTTACAGTCACCACTGGACTTTAAATGAGAGCTGACAGTCACCACTGGACTTTAAATGAAAGCTGCCAGTCACCACTGGACTTTAAATGAAAGCTGTCAGTCACCACTGGACTTTAACAAGAAATGCCAGTCACCACTGGACTTTAACAGAAAACGCCAGTCACCACTGGACTTTAATAAGAAATGCCAGTCACTACTGGACTTACTGGGAAGCTCACCAAAAGATGCGGAACAAATGCTTTACAAGCCAAATTTTCTCAAACAAGGAGAAAAAACCAACAGAAATTCCTCAACTCCCCAACGATATGCCATTTAAGCATAAAATCCAAAGAGAGGTCGTTACCACAACACTACTGGAGAAGGATTTTTCGAATAGGATCCGTAAAAGATTCTTCCTGGGGGTACAGCGCACGATAAGTGTACGCCCAACATAGATTTGGAAGCCACTTTCCAGGGACCAAAGTTCAATCTAGGAACGAGTTAGAAAGAAACGGTCAATCAAGACTCCAACCATTGAAGATTTGAACTCAAATGGGAATTTATCTTATCCAGGCGTGGAAAAGATAACTGAAACAACCATCATCCACAAGGATTGAACTCGGTGGGGAAATTAGAATTGGCGGGAACTTTATGCCTAAGGGCTGACAACTCTATTGGAGAGAAGAGACAAACCCAATCATTTGGTGAAAAACACCAAAGTGAACCCGTAACAGGTAATAACCAGAGATAGCAAAAAAATGCATGGATGCTATGCGTATGCTTTATGCCATGCTTGTGTTTATGCTGACAAAACTGACAAAACAAAACAGGAGATGAAATAAACATCTCGACACAGATACCTAGCCAACTTTACCAGACGGACCATCACCGGGGATGATCATAAAGATTGACAATTCCACTTCAAAGTTATAACCTTCTCTGGGAGAGAGTAATCCACAACATCATGACTGCACTCGGATTGCCATCATGAGCTCGAATTCTTTGTCAAAGGAAAAAATCACCAAAGGAAATTCCAAGATCAACTGAAGTAACAACTTAATCGGAGAGCTGACTAAAGGGTATCATGAGAACCAAATACTTCTGCCCCTCGATAGTATAACAAACCTCTGCAAGTGAGCAACGGATCTTGCGACAAACAGTCTTCCAACTTTTCTACCCCAGATTACATGGTCCACAAGAAGGAATCATCAAGAGGATTTTACAGAAGAATTAACATACCAAGATGCCTCAATATCTTCAAACTCTTGGAGAGATTCACGAATCTCGACATAACTGCCCCAGTTCAACGGTCTTTGAGAGATTAATCTAATCTCGACTTGGCCGGCTTTGATTAACTGAACATTGTGACAAATGATTGACCAATCCTTCAAATTAGTTGCCCCAGGTCGAGCTTCCTTTATCAAATCCAATTCCCTAGCTGACAGCATTTGTTGGGATTCCTTTTGACATTGGATCTTCTGGAAAACAATATTGTACATTAAAAATTGGCAATTTTTAATGAAAAATTCATGCAGTCTTTTGAAAACAATTTTGATGAAACACACGCGACGGAGTGATCAAACGATCAAAGTGAAAGTGATCCAACCATCTCGTAGATGATGGATAAAGTGATGAACACACACAAACATCAAAGATCATTAGGAGTCAGGTTATCTAACCTTGCTGTAATATGCTTTTAAAATAGCCTTACCTCAATTAGGTCTTTTAAGGGTTGTAACGTGGTTTGGTTCACGGCTCATGAAACAAAGGATAAAGGCTCAAAGTTATTTGTCCCACCCATCTTCATGATGAACTCCAATCCTACGCTCAGTTAACTCAAACTATACATTCAGGTTCCTACAGGCTTTAGGGATTGAACCGATGATAGTTGGTGATGATTCACAAATTTAAGGTAGTCACAACTCCCTTACAGTATTTGATAGCTTTTGCTATTTGAGGATTTTTGAAAGTGAAGCTTTTAAGGATTTCTTCTTTTATTATCCCTTACTTTTGCCTGAACTGTTTCTTTTGGATATACAGTCAGCGGGATGCCCCATTTTTGTCTAAGTCTCCTTCATAGGTTTTGACTTAGCGGGCTTTTCAATTTTCTTTTTTCTTCTTCTTCTTTTTCTTTTTTTTGTTGAGAAAGGAGGTGACTACCTAGTTTAATGGCTACGGCGGACCATCATCATCTTTGGATTTCGACACTTGCTTTTTGCGTGCGAAGGAAAACCTGAATACATCACTTTTTGTGAAAAGCGTCTTGTATGCACATATCTTCGAGTTAACTGAGAACTACCCGCCCCAGGTTCGAGATTAAGGTTTCTGCTTTTGTAAAGAAAGAAAACTCCTACTTCTAGGCTCGAAGTGGTTAACGAGGGATTATCTTCCTTATTTCTCCAGTGTTTTAGGGATTGAAACAATGCCTTACATCATCGGCAAAGTTAAATTGAAAGCATATCAACAACAGTTATGGATATAGTTCTCATCATCCTCCCCAATCTTTGCTTTAAACAACAGTTTTAGTAAAAAAAAAATCATTTTTGTATTTCATAACAATGAAAGGAAAAAGAAAGAGTGAAACGAATGGATTTAATCAAAAGATGCACAAACATTTCATTAAAATTGCCAATTCATAATGAACAACAGCTTACAAGCAATTCAATTAAACAACGAGGGAAATACAACTTAAAATACTGAAATAAACAAAATACAGCTAGCTTAGGAGAATTGACTTAACAACTTCAGTTTCCAGGCCCAAATGGGGGAACAACTCTATCACTGATTACTTGCTCCTTGTGGTATAGAACCTTGAGAGGCCTCGTAGGTCCTTTGTCTTTTGTTTCAAGAGCTGAGACACTGGTACTCGGTTCACCCTCTTGAGGTTTTAACAGCTCCAACAAGCTTTGCACCTTCAACCCAAAACCTTTGCACTCTTCCACCAAATGCCCCATTGTCCCAGTATGGTACTTGCATTCAATTTCTGGGTGATCTTCTTCAAAGATCAGTTTTTTGTCATAGACTAGCTCTTGCACCACAAATCCTAATGCCAAACAAGTGTCTAGTTCATGTCCTTCAGCCCCTTTGTGAAACTCACAAGTCAAGTTTGCATTATGCCATGGTCCAGGCACAAGGGTAAGAGCTCGTGGAGCCTTGTTCCTTTTGACAAGATTCTTCTTATTCATGTTCTGGCTTCGAGAACCTTGAGGGGAAACAACCCATGAATGTTGAGATGCTCTTTTGGTAACCACCTGACAAGGACGACGTTTTGGCGCGGGCTCAAATGCTGGTTGACGATGGTCTGACCGTTGAAGCTCAGGAGGTCCTTGAGCTAAGAGAGTCATCGAAAGTGATGGACTTACGACCTCTCTAGGCGCAATAGCGGGAGAATACCCTTCATTTTTCATCAAATTCTGCAAAGTCTCCAAAACCCGATTCATCTGATCTTTGAGGACCCTAATTTCCTCCTTCAAGGCTTCTTGCCCTTTCAAAAGCTCTTTCATTGTTTCCATTGGCCCAAGATGCGTGCTAGGTATCCCTCTAGATACAGGAAGAGGAACATGAGACTCAAGGCTGAGAAATGCAAATGCAAATGTGACAACATGCTCATGCAATGCAAAAAGTTTCATGGAACTCGAAATATTTACAAACATCAAGATAAACCAAAAATTTCTTTCATTAACCATCAATTTGAATTACACCATGTGAGTAGGGGTGGCAAAATGGATGGATTGGATGGATATGGATTGGATTGCTAATGGATGGATTAAAACAATCCATTAGTCCATTAAAATCCACTAAAATTTTATTAAAATTATCCAATCCGATCCATCCATTAAGAATAAAATCCATCCAATCCATCCATTAACATATTTTTAATGGATGGATATCCATCCATCCAACTTTTTTTTTAATTTCGTAAAAATAAATATTTTTTTTCAAAAAACAAATTAGTTTTTTATTCTGAAAAAAAAAACCGATTTTTTTCTAAAAAAAAGTCGGCTTTTTTTTCGAGAAAAAAAAATTTTTTTTTTCGAAAAACAAATCAGTTTTTTATTCTGAAAAAAAAAACGATTTTTCAGAAAAAAAAAGTCGGTTTTTTTTTTCGAAAATTTTTTTTTCGAAAAACAAATCAGTTTTTTATTCTGAAAAAAAAACGATTTTTTTCCAAAAAAAAGTCGGTTTTTTTTCGAGAAAAAATTTTATTTTTTTTTTGAAAAACAAATCAGTTTTTTATTCTGAAAAAAAAACCGATTTTTTTCCAAAAAAAAAGTCGGCTTTTTTTTCGAGAAATTTTGTTTTTTTCAAGAAAAAAATTTATTTTTTTTCGAAAAACAAATCAGTTTTTTATTCTGAAAAAAAAAACTGATTTTTTTTCCAAAAAAAAAAGTCGGTTTTTTTTTCGAAAAACAAATCATTTTTTTGTTCTGAAAAAAAAAATTAAAATTTTTTTTTCAGAAAAAAAATATAATTTTTTAATTATTTTTAAAAAAATCTAATTTTAAAAAAATAAATCTAACGAAAATAAAAATAATCCATTGGATCCTTAAAATATGTTAGATGGATTGAATCAATCCATGCATATAAATGGATGGATTGAATCCATCCATGCATATAAATGGATGGATTTAATCCAATCCATTAACTTATTTTTTTTGTGGTGGATGGATTGGATGGATTTTTTGATGGATGGATTGGATGGATTTTGCCTTAATGGATTTAATTGCCACCTCTACATGTGAGTAATGCTTACAAAAGTCTTAAACAGAAAGCTAAATAAAAGCTAACAAAAGTCCTAAAGAGGTTCTCTGGACAGCCTCGTGTTGAGCTACTTGATCTCTTCTTCCATCTGGGACTTCTCGAGGATAAGCTTCTCCGCAATTGGCTTCTACGGAGTCAACTGAGGAATAAATGAAGATAAATCAGCTGATACTTTCCTCTTCTTACAAGAGAGTACTTCCTCATTCTTCAACCGTAGTTGTTTCTTGAGCTCTACGTTTTCTTTGACAACCACGTGATCTTGTGCTTCAATGCTTCTTCTTGCTTGTTGTGCTTTGTTCAAATCGATTCCCAAACGTGTAACCTTAGTAATATCTTTCTCCATAGGGTCTTTCTCCATGTTTGGAAAAGGAGATTCGTCAAGAATGGGCAATCCAACAAAATAAGAGTATTCCTCTAGTGTGAGTACTAGTTGATAGTCGGGAAAAGTGGAGCGATAATAGACTGGATCATAGAACTGGAGAAATATGGAGAGATAGTCCATTATCCATCTTTATCTTCAATAGTGACAACAGTTTTTGAATCCCTCTGGATCTTTCACCAAGGTACTTAACCTCTTTAGGTCATCCAAGTTAAGACTCTTGTAAGTGTACTTCAAAGTTTCTTTCTTTTACTGTCCATAACAACCTTGATGTTTACAAACAAAAATCTGAACTCCATGAAACTTTATGATATGATATTTATGAATGCAAAAGTGCACAAACACAGGCCAATGCAACGATCACACATATGCACATAAACACAAGCCTATGTTTAAAGGACGAGCGTGGATCCAAGGTCTACCCATCCCCAAAAGGTGTGTACTAGGGATTTCAAACCTGTAGAGCAGGGTTCTAAATGGTTCTCAGAGTCAACAACCCATCTTTCGGATATTACCAAATTCCCAAATTACTTGGTGATCGATAATATTCTCAAGAGAGTCTCGTCTAAATGTAGTATCGCGTATCAACTACTTCGAAAATACTTCCTTATAGCCATCGCACTACGTCCTAGTAAGGCCAAGTGGGGTAGAATGTAATCTAAAAGTCCACAGTGTCATGGGATCCTTCGTCGAAAGTAGCATTGTTTTCACGAATACTCGATCAACAATACTAAACTCTCAAAAAGGGCCTACACTGAGCGGTGGTTTCTCAAGTTAGCTTGGTCGGGAACCAACTCCCTATAAGCCTCCTCGAATATACCACCATCCTATCATAATTGCACTCTAGTCCGGGTATAGGACCATCTCACCACTCAAAAGGTCCCAAGATCCAACAAACAAATATACACAGATATACATGTAAAGCAAATATTCACAAATGAAGCAAATAAACAAACAAAATAGGCTAAACGCTCAAGCTCTATGTCCCCAGTGAAGTCGCCATTTCTGTTGCGGTGAAAATCGGATATCAAGCTATTGAATTAACTTAAATCTTAATTCTTTTACAACCAAACTTTAATTTATCCAAAGGAAAGGTCTAAAGAAAGAAAAATCCTTTTCGCGATGTAACAACAATGCTAAGAGATTCGGGGATCGGGGGTTGGTTATACCTAGGGAAGGTGTTAGCACCCTAAGCATCTGTAGTACTCTACAGGAACCTTTTGCTTGATTACATGCTAAGTTTTGATAAATATTTGCTATGGTTTGGGATTAGGTAAGAAGGTATAGGTAAAGGTGAAGACCTAATGATGGTTTTCTAAGTTTGCTCGCAAAGACGTCGCATCTTCTGCCTACGTATCCTAACTAGGATAGAATCAGAGCAATCGTAGTTCACCTCACAAGGGATGAAGAACACTTGATTATGATCAAGGTTTAAGGGGGAACAAACATGACAATGTTTGTGTGGAGTTTGACAAAACTCCCTAATCTAAGTTGACACTCAAGAGGGGAAGTAAGAATTCATGACGATGATTCTTACATAGAGTTGACAAACTCTATCCTAGGGTTCTAGTTGAAGAACACTCCTAGTAAAGGTGGGTTTCTTAGACTTAAAGCAAAGTCTAATGGCTTCTAAATTAAGTTTAAAGATGACTTAACAAAGTCAAGAAGGGATGAATGAGCTTTCCATGACACAAGGGTCAATGGAGAGACTTTTCCTTTGGAAGGAGAGAGAGGAGGCAACTTGGACGAGAACTAACGAGTTCCATCACTTGGGGAAAAGAAAACTACTTAACAAAGTAATAAACATTAAACAGATGGTGACAACCATATAAAGCAAGCATGTTAAAGGCAAAGGTAAGTGTGACAACATCATACCAACATTTTATGCATTGATGACGATCAAGCAAACAAGTAAGCAAGAAATGTAACGACAGATCAAGCTTAAAATTTTAAAAGGAAAAACACAAGCCATGGTGACAACCAAAGGGTAATGAGTCCTAGCATGTTTAACTAACATGGGAGGCAGGGATCTCACAAGGAAATTCAATCAATTACAGAGAAATTCAACAATAAGTAAGATGACAATCTCAAAAGATGAACATTTTTCCACATAAGCAAAAGACATTACAAATAATAAAAATGTGCCATATTTTTATACTATATGAAAATAGACCTCAAAATTAACATAACGCAAAAAGAATCAACTAAAAATGATGAAAAATGAAGGAGTTGTGAATTTATGAAATTTCATGGAAAAATATGCACAAACAAAATACAACAAATGAAAATAAAAAGAAAAGTGCAAGGGGTGGGAGTTGAACCCACGCCCTTTGGCCTGATCAGGCACACGCATGAGAAAAGAGAAAAAGATAAAAAGGTTGATCCTCCTCAGGGATCGAACCTAGGTTCAGCTGGTGCAAGGCGTGTTTATGGCAAGGCTTCTACCACTGGGGTGGCTATACATCCGTTATGTAAAGCCACCCCATAAATATATATGGTACATCTTTATGGATTTCTGGGCAACTTTCAAAGAACAAGAACAAGAAAAATCATGGATGCGTTTTGATTCATATCTCAACCAAATCTTAATGGATTTTAACAAAATTTTAGTCAAACCTGTGTGGAATTTCATGAGGAACATGATGGCAATATTAGTTTTTTAAAATAACATCCATAATTCAAAACACGATAGCACATGCCCTTTGGAGTTTTAGAATGCATTTTGATGACCACAGAGCACAACAGGTGCAAATTGGATTAAAGAAAAGCATGAACAAGCTATAAACATGGTATTGAATGAATTCCAACAAGAACTTTAATAAAAAAATCAATGATTTAACAGGAAGCATGTGAGTTGCAAGTATGATATGGAGATGCATTTTGATGAACACAAGTTGAGACAGTGGGAGATAAAGCTAAAGAACAATGTAAGCATCTCATGAATGATAAATGTAAGGTTTTCCAACAAGAGTTTGATGCAGAACAGGTTTAGATTGAAAACTGATATGTGAGTTGCACCTCTATTCATGGTATGATGTAATTTTAAATCCCAAGACGAAAGCAAACATACTATAACTAGGAAAAAGGTTCAAATCCATTTCAAATATTATGTGCATCAAGTTTGTATGCTCAAAAAGCTCATACACATGCCAAAGCTTCAACTGATATGTGAAGGTGAGAGAAAATTCAGGACAATTTTGTAAGCATGGTGGATTTCAAGTTTCATGCTCAAAATTTGTGGTTTCAATAGATGCAAACAGATGGTATGCACATATTCTAAGTGGACTGCTAGTGAAGTTAAGCAAAAGGGTAGTACAAACTCACCTTACATCAAAAGAGACCATCATGCCACCAATATTTGGAAGGATTTTTAAAAGCAGTTCTGTGGCAACTTAAATTTAACATGGTTCATGATGTTTAAACACATACAGCAAGCACACTTAACAGCAGGTTTTCATTTTCAACATGAATCGAGAGCTAGTTCCTAGTTTTCAAAAATGCAGTTGAAATGCCAAACACACATTGCACAATATCCTGTCATACCAATTTCACATACTAGTTTCAATTATGCTGACAAAGTGCCTATGTCCCTAAATCAGTTAGAAGCCAAACCAAACAGTGAGTGGTACGCATAGCAGTCTGTGGCAAAAATGAAAAATGCACACAAGCAGTTCATCATGAAAACACCAGTCTGGTTGCAAACAAGTCATGAAAGTAAGGTGTACACATCATGCATATGAGGATGAATGGTATTGAATTCCAAACTAAGTCATACTTGAATCATATCAACAAATTGCATATTTAGTGAAATGTAAACTGGTTGATGATACAGCAGGGAGTTTTCACTCAATGAAGTCTTGGATCAAATCAGTAGCATGCACACATTTTAAACATGACCAGCAGGATATGCTTAGGAAATCAAGCATGATGCATCTAAAGTAAAGAATGGAATGCTGTTGGAAAAAAAAGACAAAACTGTTTTGACAGAAGATGAATTTCAAGTGAAAATCATTTTGAACCAGAACAAAAAGCATACACATATCATAAATGCTATAACAGTTATAATAGAGTTCAAAACCTAGGCACATCCTTTTTGAATCAAAAAGTAATATGATGATGGAAACAAATTGCAAAATCAAAGGGGCAACAACTGTCAAAAGGTCAAAACAGCAAGATATGTCCATATGCTCATCCACACAAACCTCAAACATGTATCCAAATGTTTATAGGCATTATCATCAACCAAAAACTAGCTGTCATGAAAGTTGACATGCTCATGGTTCATGCTTTTCAACATATTTCTCAAAAATTACAAAAACATGGAAAATGATGTAAAGTGCAAGATTCATAGACTACATACCTCTTGTAGACTATGTTGAACAAGTTAGAACACCAAGAAATCCAGAGATCTTCCAAATGGCACCTAGCTTTGGAGCTTTCTTCTTCTTGAAGCAAAAATGCAAACCTTAGGACAGTTGGAGAAATGAGCTTCACCACTTGTTTCCAATGCTTTGGACAGTTGAGATATGATGTATATGAGGTGTATGAGTGATTAAAATATCAAGAATAAGCCTAGGTAAGAATTTGGCAGATTTTGTGCATTGTGGTCAAAGTTGCTTGGTATGAAAATTGACTTTTTGCAAAATGGTGTTTTTGAGTGTTTTAATGGTTGGAACACCTTCTATACCATATTTGTGGATTGTGTGGATGGTTTTTGGTGATTTTGAATGTGTGGAAATGAGTTTAGGGGCTAGGCTGCCAAGACAGCTTTTTGGTGTTTTTGGTGATTTTGAGATTTTGGGAAATTGAAGTAAAGAGGGAAAGAGAGAGAGCTTGTGATTACTCTGGTTTTTAGAGGGGCTCTTCTGTCTTGAATGAAGTAGAGGGGTGCTCTATTTATAGGGAAATGAGAGGGAAAGGACAGGTTGGAGGTTTCCTTCCTAAGAGGGAAAGGTTTGGCAATTTGGATCCAATCTTCCAAAAGGTGCTCCTTGGCTTCAAAGTGATCTGAAGTCAAGTGTAATGAGTATGCTAGAGGTGGCTGAAGTGAGGCTAGGGAGCTAGAGGCATGGTTGCTTCTGATTTCCACTTTTCACTTTTTGCATTTTCTTGAATTTTATAATGCAAGTTGCATTTGCAACTTGCAAGCCACTTGCCTTGTCTTCAAATTTTTCATTTCTCTGCATAACTTTCACACTTCTACATTTCAAAACATCCCAGTATCAGAAATAACAAAATCCAAGGGCTGAGAAAGGTCCAACTTGATGAAAATCTCACTTGTAGAAAAACCAGAATTTTGTGCTTCAAGTGTGACAATCCCAACTTCACTAATCCATAACTCTCAGCTCACAAATGCCATTGAGATGTTCTAGTACTTTTTAGAAAGCCCTCAAATAGCTCTAAAACATTCATGTTTTCATGAGTTTAAAATTCTCAAAGAAACTTGACCAAAAAGCCTCTCAAAGTTGCTAAAAAACAAGCTTAAAAGTGAAATTTCTCCAAGTCATTTTCCCTTCTTGAAATGAATTTGATCATAACTCCAAATCTATGCATTTTCTGATCATGGACCACTTTGAGGCTTTTGTAGAATTTGTCAAGAGCTTTCCGATGAGCTTTGAACCACTTCATTTGGATGTGTGGTTAAGGAGTTATGGTCTTGCCCCTTTCGAAACCTTAATTCCCGACTTTTGTGATTACTCCTCAATCCTTGATCCAATTGTCATGAAATTTTATGGGTAGATGCAATATGTCATTAGGAACATTTTTTATTCACATCTTGAGGTCATATTCCTTATTGTTGAAGAGTTGACTTTTCGGTCAACCGAACGATCGATCGGTGGCTACCGAGTCGACTGTTGATGCTCTGGACCTTTTGAGGCTTTGAAACTTCTTGAATGGACTTTAACAAGCCATATGAACATTATGGACCATTATCCCACCATTGTAACACCCTTTAAATCAAAAGTCAAACCACAGTTGAATTTTCCTGCTCGAAAAACCATAATCGGGTATCCTGAACTTCACTGCTTTTGATCCCCGGGTAACAACCTCAAATTGGATTCATGCTCGATCCAATAGAATATTCTTGATGATGTGGAGACCCAATCTCAAAGAGAACCAATCCAAAACATTGACTGGTCAACCCTCGAAATCTCGATTTTGGCTGTGCAAAACCCTAATTCTCCTGTAACTTGACAAAGACCACTTGAAAAGGGTTAAGGTTAGATAAACATGTGAACATGATCCTACAATGATGATGAGGATCTAAGGGGTAAAAATTTGGGGTATGACAATATCTATTTTATTTAAAACCAAAGTAAAGTGATTCGAGTATTCAAGAACTCTAAATTCTCCGGAGTGATGGAGATAGTGAATACACTTCAAGAAACTTTGAAACCTTTTGTGAATATATGGGAATTCAACATGATATCACAACACCATACACCTTACACAAAATGATTTTGCTAAGAGGAAGAGCAAGACTGTCATGAACATTACAAGATGCATGCTAAAAGAAATGAAACTTCTACACACTTTTTGATGTAAAGTTCTCACGACTACTTGTTATATGCTCAATAGGAGGCCATCTAAGAGATTCGATATGGCTCAAAAGGAAATATGATCAGGTCACACTCCATCTGCAAGCAATTGAGGATCTTTGAATCTTTAGGTTTGAAAGAGATCCTTAAAAAAATGGAGAATCTTGAATATAAGAGTGAAGTAATGGTTCTTGTAGGATACCTCACTGTTGGTTCTTATGAGTTATACAACCTAGGGATTGCTTCAAGCATGGTGTTACAATCAATAAGCATGGATATTGGAATTATAAGAGTCAAAATGTTGAATCATTTTCATATATGTCATTTGTAATGATGGCAAGAGTGAGAGTTATATACTTGGAGAAGGTGATGTACAAGTAGAATAAGCAAAAAGATCCCAGAGGATTAGATTGTCGAATAAAAGTCTTCAAGATTATGATAAAATTTTAGACCATTTATAATCACACTAGAGGGAGACCTAATGCACCTAGACTTATATTTTGATGTTGAACTGCTCAGAAATGTAAAAGCTATTACATCCTCTGTGTGAATTACTACTATGTAGGAAGAAATTAAGGAATTGAAGAAGAATCAAACATGGACTCTAGTCTTCTTACCAAAATATAAGATACCTTTTGCAGGCAAATAGGTCTAGAAAGTGAAGTGCCTTTTAGATGACTTTATTGTCGAACATAAGACAAGAATTGTTACAAAATTATGGTCTCAGATTCATAGAAATTTTATCACCTATTTCAAAAATTGAGACAGTCAGATTACTGGTAGTTGTGAATAACTTCTTACAATTGAATCTTGTTCAACTAGATATCAAATCTATATTTCTCAATGGTTACCTTAAAGAGGAAGTTTATGTTTAACAGCCTTAGGAACTTATTGTGAATAGTAAAAAAACTATGAGGTATTTAAGATTATTAAGGCTCTTTATGGCTTGAAGAAGCTTAAAAAGCCTGGAATAAGAGCATTGATGAGTTCATAAAGTGGAGTGGTTATCCCAAGCATATAATTGAACATGGAATCTATGTGAAATGACTAAATTAAGACAAACTCATCGTATTATGGCTATATGTGGATGGTCTACTCATCACAAAAAGAAATCATTAGGAGATTAATAATCTCAAATTCAAAATGAAATAGGAATTTGATGAGTCACTTAGTAGGCCTAAATTACTCTTTTGGCCTTAAATTTAATGCAACCATGGAAGGCTTGATAATTCATTAGAGGAAGTACATGAATGACATACTGAAGAGATTTAATGTGATGAAAATGACAAGGTTGTTGATATCACTCTATAAGAGCAAATGACAAGTTGCTTGAGGTATGATTGCAATTTTAGGCCAAATATTTATCATAGTGTAGGTTTGGTGAGTAGATTTTTCCAGGAACTTAAATAGTCATATATGCAAGCAGTCAAGAGGATTATGAAATATTTTAAAGGCACAATAGACTATGGCATTTTATTTTCAAAATATGATGGTCGAGGAATAAGTTTACTAGTTGTTGTTATTTAGATTGGTGTGGAGATAAAGTGGAAAGAATAAACGCAATGAGATATGTGTTTAAATTGATCAATTCTTCAATTTCACGGATATGTCTTCATGTGAAGTTTGGTATAATCCAACCTACAATGCAGCTTATCAAACAACATAGCTGCAATCTCTGTTGATTGAGATGAAGATATATGCAAAGAGGAAGGTAGACAACAAACCAACCGTTAACCTTGCAAAAAATCGCATAAATTATAGAAGAAGCAAATATATTGAAATTTGTTTTCTTAGAGATCAAGTAAACAAAGAAAAATCCTTTTAATAAATTATAGAACAAATAATTCGATAGCATATGTTCTAACCAATCCCCTCATATTGAAACAATTAAAAAGATGAGTATTGTGTTTAATGTAATTAGTGTAAAGACTTTAAATTAAGATAGCATATGAAGAGCAATACACTAAATTAATTCTGCTTTATCTCTTTTTCTTCTATATTTATATTGTGATTTCCCTTCACCCTATCCTTTGACATTAAACTATTTTTATAAAAAAAAAAATAAGTTAGCAGCAACTATTATAACATTAGTATCAACGAAAACTTTTCTTTAAATACCCTCTCTTCCATCATAATCCATTGCAACAAAGATATTCACTTGTGTAAATTAAAGACAAAAACAAAGATGAATATCTTAAATTCCTTTTTAAAAAAGTTGCAACATCTTTGTACCACATCATGCCAAAAACTTGCTTGTCTAAGCAAATCAATTTTTTTCTTAGCAGCATGTTTTTGTCGTTTCATCCTCTTAAGAGCAAATCCATTATGGTTTCAAATTGTATATTTCACATCTCTTTCCATTCTAGGGTTTGGATTTCTCAAAGCTCTTAACTCTTCTTCTTCCCAATCATCACCTAAAAACTTAGATCTATTCTTCACTTCCATTTCAGCCACAACCGTTTCAAGCATGTCAACCGTTGAAATGCAAATTTTTTCAAACTCTCAATTAATCATCATCACCATTTTAATGTTCATAGGTGGTGAAGTCTTTACATCCATGGTAGGCCTTCATTTCATAAGATCAAGACTCAAAACTGATTTAGATAAAATCGCTACGTCTCATGCTCGTCTTGCGTCTATAAACCCTTTCGTTGTTGATCAAATTCATCTTGAACTTGAAATGGTCACCACAAACACAAACGAGGTACACAATAAATCACATGAATCTTTACATAGTAAATCACATGAATCTTTACATAATATATCACATGAATCTTTGAGTACTACAAATGAAAATTTAAGATACTTGTCTATGAAATATTTAGGTTATGTAGTTCTTGGTTACATTCTAGTCCTCCATTTTATCGGCATATTTGGAGTGTCTCTTTACCTTACAATTATTCCTAGTACAAAACAAATACTAAGAAACAAGAATCTTAAAATGTTCACATTTTCTGTTTTTACTATAGTTTCAACTTTTGCAAGCTGTGGTTTTGTTCCAACAAACGAAAACATGATTGTTTTTAAGAAAAATTCTGGTCTTCTTCTTATGCTTATTCCACAAGTGCTTCTTGGAAACACATTGTATCCTCCATGCTTAAGATTTTGCATATGGGTGTTGGGAAAATTTTACAAGAAGAAAGAGTGTGGTTATCTTTTGAAGCATTCAGAGGAAGTTGGTTACAAACATTTGTTGAAGGGGAAGCATTCTGTGTTTCTTGTGGCAACTGTTTTTGGGTTGCTTGTAGTTCAAGTTACATTGTTTTGTTCAATGGATTGGAATTCAGAAGGTTTGAAGGGGATGAACAACTATGAGAAATTGATTGGTGTGTTGTTTCAAAGTATTAATTCAAGACATACTGGAGAAACTATTGTGGATATCTCAATTCTATCTCAAGCCATGTTGGTGTTGTTTGTGCTCATGATGTTAGTTTCTCTCACTTTTTCTCTATTTTTTCTGATTCTTTTATTATTAAAATTGGAAAATAATTATTAATATTATTTTATAAAATTGAAAAATAAAAAGTTAATACAACACATAGATCATCTTTGTAATTTTTTATTTTATTTTATTTTATTTTATTTATAAAACATTTAAAATTATTTATTATGTCTCGCCTTTAATATCTTTCAAGTTTACTATTCTAATATTATATTAAATTATTTTAAATTTAGTCAAAATTTTACTAACATGATTTATGCTATATAGTATTTTAATCAAATACTAAATTTTATAATATTTTATTCAATAAAAATTTATCTATATATATATATATATATATATATATATATATATATATATATATATATGAAGGAAAGTCTCAGAACTACCTCTCAAATATATTATAATCTGAAATATATGTATTTATATAGTGATAGTCAGATTCAAAGCTACCTCACACAAATGCTAGTTAACATGAAGAACTCTGCATGTTCCAATTTTTATTTAAAAAGTGCATTATTGCTTTGGGTTATAATAATGTCAATTTCACTTATTTAATAGGAAAAGGTCCTAGGTTTGAACATTTAGTCCCATGAGATCTGTTGTCACTCTCCTAATCATTTCCATTTTTCAATTACAATTATTTTAGCATAATTTGACTTCTCCTATTTAGGGTGTTGTTTAAGGTTTGCATTCATGGATGACATAAAAAAGGAAATGCAATAATTATAATATTACTTTTAAATCAGTTTTGAATATATAAATTATATCTATATAAAAACTTAATTTTAAATCTCTGATGTTAATATTGTCTTGTAGCAAATCATTAGTAGTTAATTGGATGGAAATAATTAATCACTTATTTATATATGGAGTTGTTAATTTGTACAGGTACCTTCCTCCTTACACCTCATTCCTCCCATTGAAAGATTCAAAAATTAGCAATAAGAGGATGAAAAAAACAAGAGGAAAATTTACTGAAAATTTGATATTCTCTCAACTCTCCTATTTAACCATTTTCATCATTCTAGTGTGCATTACTGAGAGGAAAAAATTGAAGGAAGATCCTCTCAATTTCAATGTTTTGAATATTGTTCTTGAAGTTATAAGGTTAGATTTTTATTATTCTTTCTCTTTTTAAATATAAATATATATTTCTATAAAAAAAATTAATTATTCAATATATTTATTATTTTTAAGAGTTACATAAAATATATTATCGAAAAAAAATATTAAAATTAATGATATATTGTATGTATTGAGACTATCATGTTAGTTACTGCATTAATTGAAATCAAAACATCATTAATTCGACAACTCAACCTTGTGACAGTAGCAGATGCATCTTATTTGGTCACATCAGCATGGTATTTCATAATAAAATATTATTAAATAATAATAATCAGTTTGAGACTCAAATTTCAAACATGAAATAATAGTTTATGTATGCTAAAATGTCAAGATGTTTATTTTGTGGAATTAATTAATTAACGCATATATGTGGTTTTTGTATATGAACAGTGCTTATGGGAACGTAGGATTTAGTACAGGATACAGTTGTGAAAGAAAATTACATCGAGAAGCAAATTGTGAAAATAAGTGGATTGGATTTGTTGGAAAATGGAGTGATGAAGGAAAGATTATTCTGATACTTGTTATGTTGTTTGGAAGACTCAAAAAATTCAATATGGATGGAGGCAAGCCATGGAAACTTCTCTAGAAAAAAATCACTACTGGTTTCGTATATATTATTTATAACAAATGTACTACTAGTTTCATTCCAATTCCATGCAATGTAAGCATTTCCAAAAATTTATATGTATATGATGAAATGAACTTTCTGTTTTACATGATAAAAATATTATATGTATGTTAAAGTGGTGAAAATTTCAAGCTATCTTTGTTCTCGATAGTGAAGTGGGGCACGGTACCTGTTTAAGAATTTTATTACGAGTTGAAGTAATTTATATATATATATATATATATATATATATATATATATATATATATATATATATATATATATATATATATATATATATATATATATATATATATATATATATATATATATATATATATATATATATATAATTGTCTTTTACTTTCATTTTCTTCTGATATAATTCAAGTTGTAGTTGTTGCGAGGCGAAAAATATTCGAGTGCATCGCATGCTGCATGATATAACATAGTCGCCACCGAACTTTATTTATTCCAAAAGAAAATGAAAAATATCGATAAAACTCAAGAGAGAAACGGGTAAGGGAGTCGATTATGCAAATGGAAGGTATTAACATCCCTTACATCTGTTGTACTCGACAGGAACCATTTTGCTTGTTCTTTGCTCATATGGATGTTACTATCCAAAGGTTACTTGCGAAAGGGGAAAATGTTTATAAATAGAGTGCTCGCGGAGGATTAAGACTCTCGTGTCTACGTATCTTCATAGTGCAATGAGTAAATCAGAGCTCCGTAGTTCAGAGAATTAGGGAAAAATGAATGAAGGTTGAAAAAAGGTTGAAAACAAAGGAAGGTTGCTCGCCAAGATCTCACAATCTTGTGCATACGTATCCTCATAGTGCAATGAGAAAATCACAATTTCGTAGTTCATGGAACTAAGGATTAAAGTGCAAAAGAGTGTGGCGCTAACCAATATATGGTGATTTAGCCAAAGAGCAAAACAAGGTGTGGCATTAACTAATAAATGGTGTGGTCAAAGGAGAAATAAAGGAGTATTGTTTGAATAGTGATAGTATGGTCTAAACCAAAGGATAGGAAATTGCCAGAGTATACAACTCTATAGGCACAAAGGGATTCCATGGCCTATAACCCTACAAGGCAGATGAATGATTGTCAAGATCTATAACCTTATAGACAAAGAATTAGATTGATATGATCTATAACCCTACAAGGCAAGAGAGATTGTCAAGGTCTATAACCTTATAGGCAAAGAACTAGATTGCCAAGGTCTATAACTCTACAAGACAAGAGAGATTGCTAAGGTCTATAACCTTATAGGCAAAAAACTAGATTGCCAGGGTCTATAACCCTTCAAGGAAAGAGAGATTGCCAAGGTCTATAACCTTATATTCAAAGAACTAAATTGTCAGGTCTATAACCCTACAAGGCAAGAGAAAGGTGAAAGCAATTGATTAAGGGTGCGTTTGACCATGAGGTACTTAACACAGATAGGTCTGGATGCCAAAGAAGATTGTTTGGTTCAAAGGGAGGAGAGTAATGTTGAAGATTGATTTTAGAGATTTTTGCTTATGAAATTTGTGAGACAAGTTTAATCATTGGTATTTAGAGGGAAATAAGTATCTTAACCACTAGCTAAGTACGACCTACGATCAAATACTCGGGAGCTGAGGGGACAATGGTATCCCAACCTCTCTTTTTCGCCCTAAGAGGATCGAATTAAACTTGTTTTATTATTAAGTGTTTTGAATGGAAGACAAGCATCGAGCCACAATCCAATTAGGGCCAATAACCTAATTACTTAAGAAATGGTGTACACAAGTACACAGACCCCATTCTTTTTTTCTCCAATTTATTGTGAAAATATTTTGAAAATGACTTAGTGTTGGGCCAAATGTTTGAAGTTTGAAGTGTGAAATTTGGTGAAAGGTGAAATGAAATGGAAGGGTGAGATATGAATGAGTGAGAGCGGATGAGATGCTTGATGTTGGATCAAGGACTCGTGTTACTTTTGATTGAATTTGATTTTGAAAAGCACTTGGCGTTGGATCAAGTGTGTTTTATTCTTTTGAAAAGAAGTTATTTTATTGTTTTAGTTTTATCTTGTTAGCGAGCATACAAAGGGAAACGGTAAAGAAAGTAAATTCTACGCTATTACATGTTCATGGGAGTAGGAGATATTTTATCCACAATGAGGGATGACAATTGATGAATTAAAGGGTGCAAATCAAGATTAATATGCAAACATAATAAAAATGTCAAAAATTATATACTAAGCAAATGAAATTATGAAGAAAAAAATAAGAAGACATGAAATTGAAAAAATATTCAAGGTTAGACATGATCTTTAATATGCCATAAAATGAAATTAGAAGAAAGAAACTAAATTCAATTAAAAGCTAATCTTAGTTATTTGAAAATAGAAATTCAATTCTACCAAAATTAATCCAATTAAACAAATTAATATAATGAGTTATGCATGGAAAATGTTAATTTTAATGTGTAAAAATTAATAAATAAAAAATTAAATATGCAAATTATATATCATTCCACTCGATTTTTCACGAGGTATCTAAATATGCAACCGGGTTTTGCAAATAAGTCGTAAATTTGGAAGAATCGAGCGAAAAGGTAAGAAATTAATCACGTATTCATATTCATGATGAAAATCGCTTTCAATGATGTATTCACCTGTAATTAATGGTTAAGAATTGAAAATTCACTATTTTCAAAGTTATGTGTTTTATGCAAAAAATAAGTGATTATCCAAGAAACAATTTCAAAATAGTAGCTTAAGTTAAGTCAACTATCAAGCATCCAATAGTTCATGGAAAGAATATAGAAGAGATAAAGGATTACCGACGGAACGGAGGCTTGCTCCGACTAATGTTAAAATTCGATGTGTCGAAATATAATACGGAAAACTTCAAGAATAAGTTTCTTTAATCCATTTAAATTCCAAGCTTGATGATAATTTTTTATGATGAATGAATGTAGAAGATGAGTCATAAATGTAGAATATTGATGAATAAGCTTGAATCGATGAACTTTGAATGATGATTGTGCTTGAATCTTGATGAATTTTAGATGAAAATTGTTGATGATAATGTAGAAATTGTTGATTGATAATTTGTGGAAATAGGATTATGGCTAAGTTCCACCATTGTAGAACTTCAATATGATGTTCTAAATGGTGATGAAGATGAACTTTGGTGATGTGAAGGAGTGCAGAAAATGATGAGAGATTGTGAGAGATGGTGACAAATTGTTAAAAATGGTTCAAAGTGGTTAACCCTAAAATTATGAGAAATAATATGTTTATATAGACTTGGTAGATAAATAATCACCCTTGGATTGTGATCCAAGTAATGGTTAGAAATTAATTTAATCATTAGTTGTGGATCACCAATTTGAACCATAGGATTAATTGTTAAGAATTGTTAAGATTGAATGAAAAATGGAAGTTGAGATTTGTGTTTATTTGGAAGTTTTGTGTTAGTTGGTAGTTAGAGAAGTTAGGAGAAATTAAGTAAATGGGTGGCTTGTGGAGAAATAGGTATTTAAGGATGGTTAGAGACCAATGGTATTGGATTTTAGTAAAAGTACCAAGTTAAGATGCAAGACAAATGATCACTAGTAATTAACTTGAATTTGAATGTTTTTGCCTTAATTTTTCTACCATTTTGCCTTGAACTTTAGTGAATCATCCTTTGATTTTAAGTGCCTTTGAGAAGTGATTTTATGTTGAAAATAAGCACTTTTGAATTAAGTGACAATCATTTCAACCTCCCAGCTAACCATGAATCTCAAATAAAGAGATGATTCACACCAACATAGGAAATAAATCCGAATAATTACTGATCTGACCTGATCAGAAGGGGATCGTAGGCTGGCCGCACTCTGTTGGACTGCTACCTGTTTGCCGGTGATGAGGAGGAGGAGGGGGTGTAAGACACTCTGATGCCAAAGTAAGTAAGGGCAGAGTGGTCACAAGCACAGAAAAGGGGTAAGTGAATTACCTGACCCTATTGTGAAAGAGGGTATTTATAGAGAGACCCCAGCGCTGGGCCAACGGTCACTTGTGTTGGGCTGGATTGTCAGGCCCAACCCAGGTGACTGCTAGGGCTTACGTGGCGTAGTGAAGACCAGAACGTGGTCTTCGCCCTAGTTCAACTACTCCGTGAACTCCGGAAAGTGGGTTGACCTGCTCTTTCGGAGGGGGGGAAGTTGGTGGATGACGTGTCCCCGCGGGAGGGGGTTGCACGTGGAGAACATGTCAAGGACACGTTGTTCTGCCCGACGAGGGAGCAGGTTCTGCTCGCGTCGCCTTGAAAAAACCACTTAAACCAAATAAATCTATTATTATCGAACATTTGGCCTAAATTTGTTACGATATACAAATGTCGATGAATGATCTAAATGCATGATCAAATGGACAAATGTATGAAAATGAACAAAACTATAAGCCATGTGAATTGAATGAAAAAATTAAGGAAAATTTTGGGGTATGACAGCAGCACAAGCCCAAGTTAGTTAAGGTTAGGGGTTTGTTATGTTAGTTACTTAGTACTCAAGTTACTTGTTTGTATATATACACGTAATTGTATTTTAGTTACAATCACATTCAATAATAACAATCTTTATCTTCATTCTCTCTCTCTCTCTCTCTCTCTCTCTCTCTCTCTCTCTCTCTCTCTCTCTCTCTCTCTCTCTCTCTCTCTCTCTCTCTCTCTCTTCTCACTAAAAGTGCCTCACACACTAACAAATTGCTATCTAGAGCTCCGATTAGTTTCTTGATTGTTTTTTCAAGGATCACACGTCGGTGATAGTATTTTCGGGATTGTGGGTTGTTAATCATGTTTGCTGCAATGATTAATGGTAATAATGACATTCTGAATTCTCTTCCAATTCTTGACGGAAAGAATTGGATCCGATGGAGAAAACGAATGCAATCTTTGTGTTGACTTTCATGAAACCCTAGAAGTGGTTACTAATGGCATCCCTGAGCTTGTGGAGAATGAAACTGATGCTAAGAGAGTCGCGAATAAGGAGGCCAAGAAGAAAGACTGTAAGAATGTATTTAATATTCAATTGGCGGTAGACTCGACAAACTTTGATCAATTTTCTCATGTTGAATCGGCGAAAGAGGCATGGGATATTCTTGTCAAGTATTATGAAGGAGGTGACAAAGTTAAAGTCATCAAATTGCAGAAGTTGCGAAGGCAGTATAAATTACTGCAGATGGGAGAAGAAGAAAATATTGCAGGCCATGTCTCGAAGGTGCAGAAGCTTGTTCATCTCATGAAAGGTTGTGGTGAAACCCTAAATGATAAGATGATAGTTGAGAAGGTAATATGTACATTGACTTCTCACTTTGATCATGTTATCATTGCTATTCGAGAATCCAACAGTCTTGAAATATTGAAATTGGAAGATTTGGTTGGTTCGTTGTAGGCACATGGGATGAGGATTGCCGAAAGGAAAGGTGTTCAAGATTCTATACGAGCTCTACATGCTCAGACATGGAAGAAAAATGGTTATTCCAACAAGTTCAAAGGCAAATGAGACAAGACTCAGAGCAAGAAGTATTGGTCAAAGCCTAAAAAGCGTAAGATCAATGATAGGGCTTATGAATCCTCCAAAAAGGAGAAGGAAACTCCTATCAGAAAGACAAAGAAGAAGAAAAAAAGCGTGCAATTCTATAACTGTTAAAAATGGGGTCACTTGACCAAGAAGTGTTTGTACAAGAAAGGCAAGAATGAATGAGCAAACCTTGCACGACAATATTCTTATGATTATGAAGACATGGTGGTTATGGATGCAGTTGCGGATGAGCATGTTAACACTAAGATCTGGTTTCTTGACACAGGTTGTTCGAATCACATGAGTGGTCAAAAAGTGTGGTTGGCAGATTTCGACGAGTCGAAGAAGAAAAAGGTCAAATTTGCTGATAATAACTTCTTACAAACAGAAATTACTGGAGACATAGTTATTCAAAAGAGAATTGGAGCAAAATCTATGATCAAAGATGTACTCTATTACCTGGAATTCAATTCAATTTGCTAAGTGTTGGATAACTGGTCAAAAATCATTTCTCAGTGGCTATGAAAGATGGAGCCTTGGAACTATTTGACACTCAGATAAATTTGGTCTGAAAATCTCATATGTCGTTGAATAGGATATGTAAGACCATGATCAATTTGACTAAGATAAAATGCCTAAAAATAGTTGTCGACCACAAGAACAGTTGTTTGTGGCATTTAAGATTTGGCCATCTAAATATTAGGTCACTCAATCAACTGATTACTCAATATATGGTAACTAGTATACCAAGCCTTGAGATGCCTGACAAACTCTGTGAAAGTTTCTTAGTAGGGAAGTAATCCAGGAAGTCTTTTATTTCGACTATGCCAATGATGTCCTCTTGTATACTAGAAGTCGTATATTCAAATATATGTGGACCGTTCGAGGAACATACCATTGGTGGAAACAAGTATTTTGTCTCAATTGTTGATGAGTATAACTAAAATATTTATTAGATCTATGTGATTAAGCGAAATGATGAAGTATTTGAAATCTTTAAGAGTTTAAAATTTGTGTCGAAAAACAGAGTGAAAAGAATATCGAGGTTCTACAAACAGATGAAGGTGGTGAATACACATCCAAGATGTTTGAAGAGTTCTGTGTAGAACATGGTATCGATCATGAGGTAATTGTTCCTTACACGCGTCAACATAATGGAATAGCCTAAAGAAGAAACATGAGAATATTAGATATGAAGAGATGCATGCTGAAGTTGAAGAATTTACCAAAATCTGTATGGGGTGAAGCTATCACCACTGCTATTTAGAACATGTGTCCTACCAAGAAGCTAAAGAACAAGGTTCCTGAAAAAGCGTGGAGTTGCAAACAACCATCAATGAGTCATCTGAAGGTGTTTAATATATTTGCTACAAACATGTTTCTGATGTAAGGAGAAGGAACCTTGATGATAAAATTGAACCTATGACTCTGGTAGGATATCAAGTAACTGGATATTACAGACTATCTAATCCATTCAATGATCATATCGTGATGAGTTAAGACATTTTGATTGATGAGAATTCTGTCTAGGATTGGAATTCGGGTGATACGACTAACAAGCCATTGATGAGTTATGAAGTTTATGAAGAAAGTAGTGAGCACAAAGAAATTCCATACAATAATGTTCCATTCAATGTCAAAGTATAAGAGGGCTATCAAGAGGGTGTGGCTAGCACAAGCCAAAGACCTCAAATAACTATAGTACTCCCAGCAAGGCTTCAAGACTGTGAAGTAGTTGGTGATGATGAAGTCACACCAAATAGAGATTTAGTTATTTTTTTCTTTACTTGCAGGTGTTGAACCAATCAACTATAGCAAGACTTTAAATAATAAACAATGGAAGTCATCTATGTTCGAAGAGTTACAAGCAATCGAAAGAAATAACACATGAGAGTTAGTCGAATTGCCAATACATACAAAAGTTATCAAAGTGAAGTGGGTGTTCAAGTTGAAGCATAATGTTGATGGGTTGATAGTAAGAAATAAGGAAAGATTATTAGATCGAGGAATTCTTTAGAGAGTAGGACTCGACTACTCTGAAGTATATGAACCAGTAGCAAGACTGGAGACTGTTCAGTTGGTGGTATAGCCTTGGCATGTGAGCAAGGTTGGTTGACATTTCACTTAGATTTGAAATTAACATTTTTTAATGGTTCTCTAGATGAAGAGGTATATGTCATATAACCTCCTGGGTTTATGATACAGGAGTAAGCAAGGAAACTATATAGGATCACAAAGTGCTATATGGCCTCAAGCAGGAACCTAGGGCATGGAACAACAAGATTGACTCATACTTGGTCGAATTGGAATCCATCATATCAAAATATAAGTATAGTGTCTATGTTCAGGTTGTAGCATAAGATATAACAATCATATACTTACATTTTGATGATTTGTTAGTAACTTGAAATAGCTTGGAGAACTTGTCGAAGTTCAAAGAGTTGATGAAGAAGGAATTTGGAATGTTAGATTTGGGAAAGTTGACGTATTTCCTTGGCATGGAATTTCAAATGTCGAAAAAAGGTATGGTGTGAGTGCACTATTATCTTAGAGATTTTGTATTGGTGTTAAAACTAGGTGATTAGTGTCTATACATTAGATCTTATGTCTTTATTTCTAGGTTTCATTTTCGTCTTAGGAAACATAAGAATCAAGTCACAAGCATTTGGACATGTTAAAAAGGTCAAATATGAGTTTTCTTTTGAAAAATCATGCTTGGAGTCAAATCCCCCAGTTCTATGGGTCGACTCCTTTGAAATAAAAAATGAACAAAAAAAAATCTCTGTCGAGGAGGGGTCAACTCTCAAGACTTTGGAGTCAATACAAAACACAAAGGACTCGCCTCCCATGAGTTATGTATTGACTCCCGCTGAAGCACATTTGTTTAGAAAACTTGTTGTCCTTCTGGAGTTGACTTCCAAGCAGTATGGGTTGACTCTCTTGCCCTTGGGAGTCAACTCCATTCATGAATGGGTTGACTCCCTATGTTTTAATAGTGACAAATTTTGTCCTTTCTCAAGTCTAACTTTTTCTGTTTTCTTTTTCTCACACGCACACCTATATATAATCATTCATGCATCATTTCCCATCATTGAAACCTGAGAGATACAAATAATTTTTATCATTCTCATCCTCTTATGTTGCATTCATATAAAAACTACACATAATATTTTTTGTTATGTGATTAAGAGATAGTTTGATAAGGTCTAATTAGGATTAGGTTGTAATCAATTATGTTGGAAATTCTTTGGTGGGTTTCAAGATAAATCCATTTTCGTTTTTCTTCTAATATCAAGGAAAGATTTGGTAGTTTTTCACAATATTTTGCAATTTGGATTCAGTCGAGTGAAAGTTTTGAAGAACGAGGGTTCGGTCAAAGGAGTAGCGGTAACCGAAGGATCAACTTGGAGGTATTGTGTCATTTGATCGAGCTCAAGATCAAGGGGAGAAAATAACATAGGATCAATATTAAACATAGGGTTTAGGGGGTTTGATTGCTATTTCTTTTCTTGTAAGCTACATTTACAAAGCTTAATTTTCATTATCTCAATTCGATTTAAAATTGAGGGAAGACGTACCCATAACGAGGCTGATTGGGGAACTCCCTAAACAAATCCTTCTCTCTCTCTCTCTCTCTCTCTCTCTATATATATATATATATATATATATATATATATATATATATATATATATATATATATATATATATATATATACACACACACACACACACACACACACACACACACACACACACATTCATAGCAAATCATTAATTCATTGATTGTACAATCGATACGTTGGGATTATTTCTTTGTTTAATACTTCAAACTGTTTTGTTGAATTAATTAAAATCTACTTGATTGTAATTGGTTTTTCATCTCAACAAAATCAAAGAAAAATCTGAGTTGAATTGATTGCACATCAAGTGTTTAACAAATTGCTTAAGCCACAATTTTTGTTAATAGCTCATTGGAAATCGATTATCGGAGTGTGGTTTATTCAAATGATATTGTTGAAAACATATTGACTTCTTCTCTTATCTTTCAAATACATGTTATACAATTTAACGCATATTCAGTCTTCTTGATAACAGTTTGGAATAGACGATTTTCGATTCGGAATTGTTTCCACTAGCCACAATTAAACATATTTAAACAAGAAAATTTCATTGGCGATCTATTCACCCCCTCTAGAACATATCCTATTTTCTAACATATGGTGCTACTGAAGGGAAATATGTGATCCAAAACGCAGTGGAAAATAAAACTTTCCCTTTAGTGATCCTTATGAATAGTCATGATAAGTGATATTGCAGTTACCTCTTGTGGTGATAAAACCTTTAATTATGAATCGAAGGAGTGATCACGAGCAATGTATAATGAATTATGCCTCTACTCAGTCCATACAAACAATTTCCTTTAGTCTCAGCGTTATCTGCTACAATTGCTTTGAGTGAGAGAGAGAGAAGGAGAAATACAGCTAAGGTTTCACAGTCTGAATTTTCATCAAAAGTGTATGCTTCTACACAAGAGATCTATTTATAGAACCACTTGTGTGGGCTGCAAGCTAAAAACCCCACTTAAGTGTATGCGCACCATATCTTATGGTGTACCATATATCACTTGAGCACGTGGTACCTTGCCATAATCTATATTCTATTTAAGTTCATCGTATCTTACGGGGTTCTACATTTACTTAAGTGCACTGTACCTTACGGTGTTCCTTATTTACTCTACCTCTTATAAATTTGTACTTATGTGTGTGACCATGTAGGTTTTTGCGATATTGGCAATTATATTAAATCACGCATTTAACATAATAAACATTGAGTGGTATCTAGCAACACATCACTGCTACTCAAGTCACAAAAATGTCATGTGATTTGAAAAAACATTTTGTGATAATACTTGTATGTACAATTACCATTTTTCCCTTATGTCTATATTGAACACAAGGCATATACTGTGTCATCCTTGTCTAATTCAATATTGGGCCCTCAATATTGGAACCCTGTTAGACTTGTGGTAATAATGTTATGCAGAATGGGAAAATTCCATCTAGGTCACTCATTCCCTCAGCATGCTTTGTGGAGTACCCATCAATTGTCTTTATGGTCATCTAGTTACGGACAATGTTAGATCAACAATAAAGTATTCGACTCTACATCTAGGGTCCATAGTGGTTTCAGTAGTTTTGCCTTATAGGTATGTACCTTACCATCCATGTCAATCTTCTTTTTGAAGACCCATTACATCCTATAGGATTAACTCCTTCAAGAGGCTCTACCAAGGTCTAAACCTGGTTTGTGTACATGGAATCCATTTCAGGTTTCATGGCTTCTAGCCACTTCTCAGACTCAGGACCAGTTATAGCCTCTTGGTAGGTTACAGGCTCATCTTGATCCATGAGTAATACATCACCTTGATCAGTTATGAGATATCCATCTCTCTCTGGTTGGTGACATAGTCTGCTCGACCTACGTTGGTCTTGTTCTACTTAAGCAGGTTGCTCTTCTATGACTACTTGGGATTCCTGCTCTAATTCCTCCATAGGCGTATCAGTGCTTTGTGATTCTTGAATTTCTTCAAGCTCTACTTTCCTCCCATCGGTTCCTTTGGAAATAAAGTCCTTTTCCAAGAAAAATCCAGTTCGAGCGACAAACACTTTTCCCTCAGAAGGATTGTAGAATTAATAGCCTCCTGTTTCTTTAGGATACCTCATAATAAACATTTGTCAGATTTGGGCTCAAGCTTAGTTAAAATTTGTCGTTTCACATAAACTTCACGACTCCAAATTTTCATGTAAGACATATGTGGTTTCTTACCACTCCATGTCTCATATGGTGTTTTCTCAACTTTTTTTTATGGAACACAGTTAAGTGTGTAAGTTGCTGTCATAAGTGCATGTCCCCAAAAGGAGTTTGGAAGATTGGCATGAATCATCAAGGAACGAACTATGTCTAACAAGGTTCGATTTCTTCTCTCGTATACACCATTCCATTATGGTGTTCTAGGAGGACTGAATTGGGATAGAATCCCACACTCTTTGAGATGGTTGTCAAACTCTAAGCTTAAATATTCACTGTTTCAATCTGATCAAAGAGTTTTAATATTCTTACCTAGTTGGTTTTGTAATTCATTCATGAACTCCTTGAAATTTTCAAAGGATTTAGATTTGTGTTTCATTAAATACACATAACCATATCTACTGAAATCATCATTAAATGTGATGAAGTATCGAAAACCTCCTCTGGCTGGTATGTTCAGTAGTCCACATACATCAGTATGTATGAGGGCCAAAAGATCATTAGCCCTTTCACCTTTTCCTATCAATGAGGACTTTGTCATATTTCCAATTAAACAAGATCTGCATGTATCATATGATTTGTAATCAAAAGAATCCAAGAGTCCATCTTTATGGAGTTTGGAGATGCACCTCTCATTTATATGGCCTAAGCGAAAATGCCAAAGGTAACTTGGATTTAACTCGTTAGGTTTCATCCTTTTAGTATTAATGTTATAAATTGTCATTTCAAGATCAAGGACATACAATCTATTGTTCATTTGTGCAGTAGCATAGAATATATCATTCAAATAAATGGAGCAAAAATTGTTGTTTATATTATGAATCAAAAACCAAACTTTTCCAAACAAGAAACAAAATAATATTTCTGCTAATTGCAGGTACATAATAACAATTCTCTAACAGAATTATTAAACCACTGGGTAAATTCAATACATAGGTTCCTACAGCTAAAGCAGCAACCTTTGATCCATTGCCAACTCGTAGGTCAACTTCACCTTTTGTCAAATCTCTACTCCTTTTTAGCCCCTACACGTTAGTACAAATGTGAGAACCACATCCAGTATCCAATACCCATAAGGAAGAAGTAGATAAATTTATTTGTATAACAAAAATACCTGAAGTTGAAGTCTCTACTCCATTCTTCTTATCTTCCAGGTACTTTGGGTAGTTTCTATTTTAGTGTCCAGTCGTACCGCAATAGAAGCAACTTCCCTCCTTTGTTATGCCTCCTTTAGGCTTCAAAGCATGAGCAATAGGTTTAGGTCTGGAAACTTCCTTGCCCTTCCCTTTACCATCCTGCTTGGTTGGCCTTTTGTTCTGCTTCTTTCCATTACTAACTAATCTAGACTGGGTCAGAACCTACCCCTTAGGCGGGCAGACCCAACCCAATGTTATGCTGATGAGGCCCAACAAGGTCTAATCCTATCTGACGAGCACAAGCCCCAATAAGGAGTACACTAGACGGGCAGAGCATTCTCCGACACGGGGAGAGCTCACGCGTATTCCCCATGGACTCCACGTGCCCCCTACGCAGGGACACGTCATCAGCCTACCTTCCGAAGATCGCGGGGCAGTTGATCTAGGGCAAAGATCACGTGCTGGTCTTCACTATGCCATGTAAGCCTTAGCAGTTACTTGTGTTAGGCTTGGCAATCCGGCCCACTGCAATGTAACAGTTGGCCCTGCGCTAGTGGAACATTATAAATACCTATTTTTACTAGATAGTCAGATATTACATTCGTTACACCTTCTCTTTGTACTTACTCTCTCTCTCTCTAGTTCCATTACTCACTTAAGCATCAGAGCATCTTGCAGTTACACCCCCCTTTTCTCCTCCAACACATTGGTGAAGTTAGTGACTCACGATGCGAGGCAGGCTACTGATTCCTTTCTGATCATGTACGATCGGTGGCGTCGTCTATGGGAATTTTTTACTTCCCCATTATTTCTCATGTTCAAGCATAGAAGCTCAAGAACCAAAGCAACCTTCAACTTCCATTCTAATCATGGCCAACCCATGCAACGACAATGCTTCTGAAACCACCTTCATCCCCTTCACCAATGGAGACGGCCACTATGAGACTACATAGATTGGTTCAACCGAGAGGCCATCCAAGTGTCCACGATGGACAACATGAAGAAATTTCTAATCCATAAAGGCATAAGACGTCACTCTGACTTCGCCAAGCCCCTTGGGATTGAATGTCCCTGCACCTTGCATGCCCTTCTCCACAGATCCTAATCATACATCAAGTATGAGGAGATAGAAGCCTGGAATGCAGCTAGGGACACACGGAACCAGGAGGGCTTTAGGGGTGCCAGGCATGAGGAGGTCGCTCCTCCTTGACGAAGCGGTGAAAGAATATGCGAAGACCGACCCCTCGAGCAGAGCAGACCCGCAGGCTGGTTCACCAAGTACACGCTGCTCACAGCTTCCTGCGAGCGCATCCTGTCTGAATGTATCAATTTGGAATTTCAGAGGGGCGGTGTCTGTTTCCCAAAACTGATGCTCCCAAAGCCCAACATGGACAAATCCAAATATTGTCGGTTCCACCGAAGTCATAGACACGTCACAGAGGATTGCTTCCACCTCAAGGATGCAATTGAGATCTTAATTAAGGAAGGGCACCTGAAACAGTACACACGAAAAGGTGAAGCTCCCCAACATGAGGCCCGCGATGCCAAAAGGTTTGAGAAAGTGTCTCCTCCCTCCGACGAAGCGAGACTACAAGTCGCCCTGTGTATCTCCCGACCAGAGGATTTCCTCCTTTTTAGCAGTCCTGCCAGACCGTTGTCCGCCCACAGTCCATGGGAGGATTTCCCAGCCACCCTGATCATATTCTACGGGGGGCCCAACAAGCTATCGGTAGGGTCGGTCAAGAGGAAATTCGAGGAACTCATTGACAAGAGTTCGAAGACAAATGCTACCCTCGACAAGTTTAAAGGTCAATCAAACCCGATCACGTTTTACCTCGAGGAGCTTCCCGAGGGTGCACCCAACTCCAGTATTCCCCTCCTGATCAGGGCTCAGATGGAGAACTTCGACGTGTACCAAATCCTAGTCGACCAAGGGAGTTCGGTGGACATAATGTACGCCCACCTGTTCACGACCCTCCAGCTCGACAAAAGCCACCTAACCCCGTATGTCGGCTCTGATCTCCAGGACTTTAATGGTACCATCATCAAGCCTTGGGGATACGTGGAACTACTCGTCGCATTCGGAGCTGAGAAGACGGCTAGACAGATAAAAGTCTACTTCCTTGTAATCGAATGCCCCTCCTTGAACCAGTGCATCCTAGGAAGGGCAACCTTAGTTGAGCTGACCGTGGTACCGTCTACAGTCCACCTGAAGATGAAGTACTACACGACTAAAGGTCGGGTCGTCACCTTTCACGGGGACATTGAAGTATCCAGAAGATGCTTCGAGGCCAACCCGGACTGAGGAGAAGAAGTCACTCTCTCACGTCAACATCGTCGACCTAAACAGTCGTTTTCCCAGCAAGCAGAAGCAGAACACGGGATCTGAAGACACGCCTCTAACGGACAACGGGAAGTTGTCCCGCCAAACTCGCCCCATTCTGGATGGAGACTTCGAGCTCATCACGCTCAGGGATGACCCAGGAAGAAGCGTGAAGATTGGCACGGGACTCCTTAACTTGGCGAGGAAGCAACTTAAAGCCTGCCTCCGGGAGAATGCTGGCATGTTTTCTTGGAGCGCTGTGGAGATGCCTAGCCTCAACCCCGATGTAGCATGCCACCATCTCACCATAGATTCGGCCACTAGGACCATAGTTCAACATAGTCGTAGGCAGTCTCTCGAGAAAGCGGAGGCTGCTGATAAAGCTGTAAAAGACCTCCTATAGGCAAATTTTATATCGAAAGCCCAGTACATAACCTGGTTGTTCAACATTGTACTAGTTAAGAAACATAATGGAAAATGGAGAATGTGTGTTGAATATATTAATCTCAACTCGGCATGACCCAAAGATGCTTACCTGTTACCTAACATCAACAAACTTGTCAAAAATTCTGCATGTTTTAAACTGTTGTCACTCATGGACGCATACTCAGGATACAATCAAATTCCCATGGCTAAGGCCGACAAGCAACACATGGCCTTCATGACCGAGTCGGGAAACTACTACTACAACGTAATTCCCTTCGGATTGAAGAACGTCATGCAACCTATAAGTGGATGATGAACAAGGTCTTCCAGGGAGAAATCGGGGACATGCTCAAAGTGTACATGGACAACATAATCGTAAAATCACGAGAAGAGGTCGGTCATACCATCCACCTCAAGAAGGTCTTTGCGACAACGAGGAGGTGCAGGATGAGGTTCAACCCCGAGAAGTGAACCTTCGATGTACGGACAGGCAAGTTCCTCGAATTCTACCTGACAGAACAAGGAATAGAAGCGAATCCAGACAAGTGCAGGGCTTTCTTCGATTTCACCACGCCGAGCATAAATAAGTGCATCCAATCACTAAACGGGATGCTCACATCTTTGTCATGATTCATCGCCAAGTATGCCTAACACCTCTTCCCCTTCTTTAAGCTTCTATGCAAGGAGGCTACATTTAAATGGACCGAGGAGTGAGAAGAGGCCCTCTTCCACCTCAAGCAAGTCCTCTCAGAGCCACCAGTGTTGTCAAGGCTTGAAGTCGGGGAAACCCTATACCTGTATCTCGCTTTCGCCACAAGGTCATCAGTGCAGCCCTAATCCGCAAAACTCTCGAAGGGCAAAAGCTGATATACTTCACGAGCAAAGGCCTTCAAGATCTCGAGCTTAGATACCAGCAAATTGAAATGTTTGCTTTGGCCCTCATCAACGCGAACAGGAGGTTACAACATTACTTCCTGGCCTATACGATCATAGTCAGAACCGACCAGCCCATTAAACAGCAACTCGGGCGGCCAGATATGTCAGGAAGAATGCTCAAATGTTTGCTCGAACTCTATGAATTCGACGTCTAATGGGAGAGCAGAAAAGCCTCCAAGGCTCAAGTCCTGGCCGACTTTGTCACGGAGATGGCTTCCACAGAGTCCCCAACCCCCGGGGAGCACAAATAGACCATCTTCGTCGATGGAGCATCTAGCTTGACAGAAAGTGGAGCGGGCATCATACTAGAAAACGAAAAGGTATCCTAATAGAAGTCTCCCTCGCTTTAGCATTCCCAGAATCGAACAACCAGGCCGAGTACGAGGCGTTCCTCACAGGACTCCGTCTGGCTGAAGACCTTGGCGTGAAGGAGGTAAAGATATTTACCGACTTCCAGCTCGTGGCATCCCAGGTACAGGGAGAATATCAAGCCAAGAACGACAGCCTCGCCAGGTACCTCTCCTTGGTAAGAGAAAGAATGAAAAGCTTCGATTTCACAGAAATACGACACGTTCCATGCAAACATAACACCTGGGAAGACATCTTCTCGAAACTGGCTAGCACAAAGAAGAAGGGTGGAAACAAATTTGTAATCCAAGAGGTCCTCTCTCGCCCCATCATCAAGAGGGGCATGATAACTACTGAGGTAAATGCTATCAGCGAAAATGACTGTTGGATGACCCATGTGTACGCCTACCTCAGCACGGGACGAATGCTCAACGATTCCAAAGAGGTGTGCATGGTGTTGCACCCCAAAATTTGACCAACATTTATTCATTCATGGAGTATTTGAAAGTTGATACCTTCATCAAAAAGTTCAAGAGGTCCTCAGAGGAGTTGGTTGAAACCAGGGTTGTGTGCTTCACAGTTTGAAGGTTGTGGGTGCTCCTCAGATGATTCTGAGACTTTGAGAATGAACTTGATGTCTTGAGAAAGCTTATGAGATGCCTTGATAGCCTTCATGAAGCCCAGAGAAGTCATTATGTAAGAATTCAGAAGATTCAACCATGAATGGTAGAATTAGGGTTTTGACTGGGTCAACCCTAGACCAGCTGAAGATTTGGAGAAGGTTGAGACTTAATCCAAGGGCCATGAGATCATGGAATGATGCATAGAGATTATATAAAGATGATTCCTAGACCAACTCATCATGATTGAGGAGTTTGAGAAGTTTTGAGTTAGGGTTTCTGAGGATTGTCAGTGAAAAAACCCTAATTTGATCCCTATCTTCCAGGCAGTTTTAGCACTAGATGTGTTTGATATCTCATTTTCCCCACAACATGAATGTTTTAGAGCTTCTTCTTAGCTTTAATTTGAGTGGTGGAAGTCCTTGATAGGAGTTACAGAGCTCAAGTTATGGTTTTGACAAATTACAGGTCAGTTGATGTGTGTGAATCTGGGTCCTTGAAAGTCACCCAACTTCCAGACAACTTTTGCCCTAGTAGGTTGATTCCTATGGTTTCTTGGTCAACATGAATGTTGAAGAGGATCTTCTTAGATTTAATTTGAGTGGTAGAAGTCCTTGATTGGATTTGTGGAACTCAAGTTATGGTTTGAGCAAGGCAGGGGTATTTTGGTCATTTGTCAGTTATAGGTCATTTTAGCCAATGCCTAAAACTCCTATTTCCAAGCCTCAAATGGAAAAACTCAAAACATGAAAGTTGCTCAAAATGTGATTTTAAGTCTAGAAAGAAGGTCACAAATTGTTGAAAAAGCTCATAGCACAAGATTCCATGATTGGTCAAAAATGAACTAAAAATGACTTATAACTTTGAAAAGTTGAAATTGAAAAGTGTTTTGGAAGATCTACAAATCCAAAATAGGTCATCCAATATATCATTTTGATTGGAAAAAACATTTTGAGAAGATTGGTTTAAGTAGAATTTTCATTTGAGGCTTAAAAAATGAGCTTCCTTTGGAAATTTGTTACTTAAGAAAGAAGGCAATGTTAGAAAACCCTACACAAGCCAAGAATGCACTTGTTTTTCACACATTCCTTCTTAATAACTCATGTAAGGGTATTTTAAGTCAAAATAACAAGGCATGGCATATGAGATGACCATTATGGAATATCATGGAACTTTCAAGAAACTTCCACACCCTTCTAGATGAATCTAGAAGCATCCACTCAATCAATATTTAAAGAGGGCATCAAAGAGTGATGAGAGGTTGGTGAAACTTGAGCCAAGTCAGAGGAGAGAGAGAAGTGCATAGCCATTGGAGGGATTTCTTCAAGTTGAAGCAAGTTGAGATATCTTGCACTACCAGCCATCTCCTTCATCACCATTGCAAACAGAATACTGAGAATCATTCAAGGACCATCTGCAAGCAATTCCAAGGCTGGGAACCTCCTCTACACCACTGCACCATAACCCTTTGACAGGTTTCTTCTTCACTTTATACCTCCTTAATTATGCAGCTTCAATTAGTTTCTTAGGCATAGACATGATGTACTAGGCTAGATGATTCTTCCCCATGAGTTACAGCCTGTTCCATGAGGTTCCATGGCAGGTGTTTGAAACTTTGATTTTCAAGAACTATGTAGATTGTTAGTTTTAATCATCAAGAATTAGTGTGCATTAGTTAGGGTAATGTGTAGAGCATCTGTTAATCATTGGGTTGAAGTTTGGTGAAGTTTGATAGCAGTTGGATATGGTGGTGCCATGGTGTTGGTGCTTTCGGTTAGAGCAATCTAGGAAGAATTAAGGAAAAGTGAACGTAGGGTTGTGTAGGGCTTGAGACGTAGATGAGTTTTCATGTTGGAGTCGTGTGGAGCCGTGGCCTGTGGAGTGAGCTAGAGAGGCTCGAAAGTGTGATTGCATGAGAGAGGGTTCTGCAAAACCCTAGTTTGATGAAGACGATGAGGGAGCGCCGTTGGATCAAGTCCAATGTTTGACAAATTCACCTAATCTAACGGTCGCGCGCGTGTCTGAGAAAAGAGAGGGAAGATTCAAATTGTATGAAACGCGTCGTTTCATTAATAAGCCATTCTGGGCTTATTTTCTATTCCCACCCCCCTTTTATTTCTGGCCCAATATTTTTAACTGGCACGAATTACTTTTCATACCCCCCTCCTTTCATTTAGTTTAAATTCTTTTATTTTTCTTCTTTTATTTTTCTGATTTGTAAAATTCATTAAAAATAGTTAAAAAATGATTTTTAATTTCTTCTTTTTTCTATGAGTAGATTAAAATGAGTAGAAAATTATGAAAATAAAATTGGGATTTTATTTTTATGTTTGATATTTTTATTAGATTTTTCAATTAAATAGCTTTTTAATTGTTTCATTTTGATATTTGATTTTGTAGGAATTGTTTTAGTACTTTCCATTAATCTTTTTTACCCATTCTTTTTGGTGCAATTAGATGATTAGTCATACTTCCCCATAGGATTTTTTCTAGATTTTTTAGAATTAATCTTGATTAGTTTAATTAGGGTTGACTTAGGATAGTCTAATTAGGGTTTAGAATTGTGTTTAGGTGATGAATCATTTTCTTGGATTGAGTTTTATCTTGATTTTTAGGTAGAAGCCTTTGTAGATGTTATGAGTAGGTGTTGAGGACCCTTATGAATATTTGTTAAATTTTCTCCCCATTAGTTTAGTATTTTTAGGCATTATCTGAAGATTGCCTGATAATGTGATTTGTTCAGTGGGTTATCTGTTCATCTGTGGGGTTGCCTTGAGGATATTGATGGTGAGCATCATGAAGAGGAGCTTGTAGACCAAGATGCAGAGACCCAGAGCTGGTCTCATCTCCTGTCTGTGAGGTTTGAGAGCCTGAAGTTTGAAGGAAGTTCATGGTACTTTCCTGAGGAAGGCACTATGAATGACTTTCATCCTTCCTTCTCACCTCTTTCTTAAGTATCCAATGATGTTGGAGCCAACTTGTGAGTTTAATTTCTCCTGAGGAGGAATGTAAACTGATCACTTGTTGTTGAGCCACATGGGATGCAACTCCTAAGTGGAAGCCTCCTAGTACTTTCCTGAGGAAAGTCCTATGGGTCCATTCACTTAGTTCCACTAGTTTGCCTAGGATTTCTCAAGTATCCAATGATGTTGGAGCCAACTTGTGAGTTTAATTTCTCCTGAGGAGGAATGTAAACTGATCACATGTTGTTGAGCCACATGGGATACAACTCCTAAGTGGAAGCCTCCTAGTACTTTCCTGAGGAAGGTCCTATGAGTCTATTCATTTAGTTCCACTAGTTCAGATAGGATTTCCTAAATATCCAGTGATGTTGGAGCCTGCTTGTAAGTTTAATCTCTCCTGAGGAGGAATGTAAACTGATCACAGTGGTTGAGCCACATAGGGTATGACTCCTGAGTATACACCTCCTAGTGCTTTCCTGAGGAAGACACTATGAGCTTGCTTGCTTAGCTCCCTTTCTTTGGTAAGCTTATTCTGAAGCTTGAAGACTGGGAATGATTGCTCCTGTTTAGGGTTGTGCTTGAGAGCTTTGCTTAGGTTTGTTTAGATCCTGTGATTAGGGTCACTATTAGAGAGTAGATGATTCTTTCTCATGTGGGTTGTTTGCTTGATAGCACTTATTTCTCTTATCTGCTTTGCTTGATAGCATGTTGTTGATCTTCAGTATGATTACTGTTATTTCATGACTGGCTTGAGGTTGAGATGAGCTTGTGGAGGCTGAAACCCCACACACATTTCCTCCCTCACTTGCATTGCATGCATTTTACTGTTAAAGCTGATGTTTTTGTCTGTTTCTGTGTATCATTGACATGATCCCTTAGGACTCTCATTTCCTTTGATGAGGATTTGATGATAGACTCTTAGGTTGAAACCTATGCATGATAACATCTAGGAGCTCCCTGTTCAAACCTCAACCATAGGATGAATCCATGGCATGATAACAAATAGGACTTGATAGTCTCCCTCCTAGTTGAGCCACTTTTCTCGTAGTTTCCCGAACTACGTTTGCTCTGATCTTTCATACCAGATGAAAGTACGTAGGCATAGGATGCGACATCCTAGCGAGCAACCTTCCCCATCCTTTCCCCGTAGTTAGCCGAACTACGTTGACTCTGATTTCTCGTTCCAGACGGGAATACGTAGGCATAAAGCGCGATGCTTTGCCGAGTCATTTTTCTTTTTCAGCCAGCCTTGATAGGTAGATAGATTATAACCAACCCGTCCAAGTAAACAAACAAGCGAGGATCCCGTCGAGTACGACGGACGTGAGGGGTGCTAATACCTTCCCCTTGCGTAACCGACTCCCGAACCCAGACAATGGTTGCGATGACCTTGTCTTACCCTTATTCGTCAGGTTTTTTCCGATCGTTTCCTTTCCCGCTCTGAGGGATAAATAACGAAAGGTGGCGACTCTTCTGTCATGCCGGCACCTTATTTTCGCGCAAGCGACAGCTGGCGACTCTGCTGGGGACCGAACCCAGAATCTCTGGTTCTCCGGTTCCCTATGAGAGTCAATCCTATCGTTTGTGTGTTTGCTTGTTGGATTGCGTTTATTTATCGCATCTTTGCTTCTCGCATTTTACTTCCCGCATTTTATTTCCCGCATTTTATTTCCAGTTTGATATGATTATCTGTGCTGCTGTGGGAGAGGGATGTTACTGTGAGTGAAAAGCCGGACCTGGGCTTTGAGTACACACCTAGATATAGTTGTGGAGAAGTAGTAGACGAACCTGTCTGTTGAACAGGCACAGTTCCCTACGAAAATCTGCGCTCAGACGAGATTCTTGCAGAGGTGCTCCTTTCCGGTCCTGAGGATCTGAGGGGAGTCCAGACGTGAGGATTGTCGACTCTGGGGACCGATCATTTGGAAGTCAGCTAAGAGAGGCCTCTTCATGACTTGACGATGCCACTCCTTCTGGGAATCGTATTGTCACTCATGAATGTCTGTGACGCTGACGACCGCATAGGATGCCGTACCTTTGTCCGTGGATTAGGTCCATACCTGTGAGTGGGGTTGGGACATTGCAGGAAACTTATACCTTCAGACTACCTGGTTTTCTTGACAGTGAATCAGTTATGTTGGGTTCTCAGTTGCAGATATGTTCTTGATAGAGCAAGGGTTTGATCAGAGGATCTTATCATCAGGTGTTTGTTTGTTCTTGATAGAGCAGGTTCCGATCAGAGTATTGTTATCAGAGGTTTGTTCTGGATGGAGCAGATTTTTGAGTGAGGTCTGAAGATCTCATCAGCGGTTGTTATTTGTTCTGGATGAAGCAGATTTTTGAGTGAGGTTTGAAGATCTCATCAGCAGCCGTGTATTTGTTCTCGAGAGGGCAGATTTGTGATTTGGGGTCTGAAGACTTCTCCAACAGATATTCCTTGATCTTGCATCCAGGGTTTTCATTATCAGGCCTTCGTTCTTGTCAGAGCAGAATCTTGATCTCGATCCTACCAGATGGTTATTCACAACAGATCAGATCAGTGGGCTTACACCGGGGTTTCCTTCTCAGCAGTGACTGTTGACATCGAATCTCCACAGCAGCCTTGGATATATTGTTGCATGCCTGCATTTTGCATTAGCTTGCATAATCATTCCATTAGCGTGTGTCTGTGAGGTTGCTGTCTCCATGATTGGGCCTAGATTCTTCTCCTTATTATTGTCAGCAGATGCCAGGATCGGGGGAAATCTCTCAAGCACACAGACTCACGCATGCATTTGCATGAAGCATTCTTGCATGACATACATTCTGTTGCTTTTCCTAACCTTTAATCTTGACAGGTTTTTCAGGTACTCAGGTTCCGAGCTGCTTTCAGGATTGATCAAAGATTCATCCACCGTTACTCGACTCGCGCCAATCAAACGAGAATCATGGACCAAGTACAATCAGATGTTCAGGAGCTTCGTGAAAGGATGGATCGTTTTATGGAGTTGATGCAAGTAGTTGCAAACGGGCAAGAGCAACTTCGTACTTTGGTTCAACCTCTCATCTCCAGGGTTGACAGCAATGGAATTCTTCACGGCGGGGCCGTACCCACTCCTCCTCCTCAAGTGGATACTCCTCAGAACGTTGTTCCTGCTGCCGGGGGCAACGGTAGTGCTAACGGCAATCTTATGAATAATCTCGGACTTAACGCGGCGGGCGCCGTCAATGGTGGTTTGGGAGCCAATGTTAATGTTGGTGCAGGAAATATGGTGGTGCCTCAACCATGGCTGGAGGACCATCAGGACGACATTTTCTCTCAGAGAGGTGTAGAGGCTGAGTTAACTGCTGAAGCTAGACTCAGGTTCAAGGCACTGGAAGATAAAATGAGAGATATAGAAAATCAGAATACATTGGGCGTTGACATGTCCAAACTTGGGCTGATTGCTGACTTTAAAGTACCTCACAAGTTTAAGGTGCCTATCTTTGAGAAGTATAGAGGCACTACTTGTCCCCGTGTTCATCTCCGATCGTATTACAGGAAGATGTCTGCTTACTCTGATGATGAGAAGTTGCTGATGCACTTCTTTCAGGATAGTCTTTCTGGCCCATCGCTTGAGTGGTATATGGGTTTGGAACCCGCTGCTGTGCGAACGTGGAAAGATCTCGCTGAAGCATTTGTTCTCCACTATCAGTATAATAGCGACTTGGCTCCCAACCGAGTTCAGCTTCAGAATCTCTCGCAGCGTAGCAATGAAAGCTTCAAGGAGTACGCCCAGCGGTGGCGTGAATTGGCTGCTCGGGTTCAACCGCCGATGGTTGAGCGTGAGTTGGTACAGATGTTCGTGGCTACTCTTCCCGGAGTCTATTATGAGAAGTTGGTTAGTGGCATGTCCGGGACATTCTCGGCCCTCATCACTTTGGGCGAGCATGTTGAAAATGGTATAAAGATCGGCAAGATTCAAGGCGAATCATCCTCATCTGGAGGAGCCAGCAAGAAACCTTATACTGGCAAACGCCGAGAGGGCGATGCCAGTGCTGTCTCTAATGCTAGGAGAAAGGGCAAAGGCCCTCAGTCTCAGATCGCTAGCATAAACATCCCAGCTGCTCCCCCTCAGCCGCAGCAGCAGCCTCAGCAACAGAATAATCCGGGATATAAGAAATATCAGCATCGGGGTCCCCTGGCAAACCGTCATTTGGAAACTCCTCCTATGTCATATGCACAGCTTCTGCAGACGTTGCTTCAGCTCCAACTGGTTCAGAAAAGGACGCTAGCTCCCTTGACAGGGGCACCACCACCCGGGTACGATGCTAATGCTACATGTGAATTTCATTCTGGGGCACCTGGCCATACAGTTGAGAACTGCAAAGCTTTTAAGCATAAGGTCCAGGACATGATTGACGCCAAGATAATAAATTTTTCTGACAACGTGCCCAATGTCACCAAGAATCCGATGCCTCATCATAGGGGGGGGCGGAGTAAATGCTATTATCTCTGAAGAGAATTCAGACCTGCTGACTGATGTCAGAGATTTGAAAACGCCACTGAGTTTTGTTAAAGCTAAACTGCTGAAGAAAGGCTTCTTTCCCGGGTGTGGGGAATTTTGTATGGAATGTGCTGCACTTCCTGACGGGTGTGAGCAGTTGAGTGAAGGTATCCAGAGTCTGATGACCGAGGGTATTTTGCAGTTTAGTCGAAGCGTTGAGAATGCGTCGGGAGAAGTCGTGCTGAAGCAGGCGGACGAAGTTGCTACTATCACCATTCCTCGCCACCCTATCACCATTTCTGCGCCTCGTCCTCCTACTATTACCATCACCAGGGCTGGACCAATCCCGTTCGAGAGTACCAATGCCGTGCCATGGCATTACGGCGCTGAAGTGTATTGTAATGGCCAGAAGGTAGAGATTGAGCCGCCCAGATCGACTGCGCAGAGTCTTGCTGAGGCCAGTGGTATCACCAGAAGTGGCAGAGTGTTCGCGCCGTCAGAGGGTGCGGCAGAGAAGGTAGTCCGGGCTGATGCTGCTGACAAAGGCAAAGGTAAAGCCGTTGAAGAGGTTCCTGCGGGGGCAGAGAAAGACTTGTTGGTTAAAGACGCCGAAGAGTTCATGCGGCTGATCAGGAAAAGTGACTACAAGATTGTAGATCATCTTCACCAGACTCCGTCGAAGATCTCAATTCTCAACCTGTTGCTGTGTTCTGAAGCGCACCGCAACGCGTTGCTGAAAGTATTGAATGCTGCATACGTGCCGCAGGAGATATCCGTTAATCAACTTGAGGAAGTGGTAGCTCATGTCAACGCTGGTAATGGGCTGGGTTTTACAGATTTGGAGCTGACGCCCAAAGGAAGAGATCACAACCATGCCTTGCACATCTCAATAGAGTGCAGGGGCACGATTATGTCACATGTCCTAGTAGATACGGGCTCCTCGCTGAATGTGCTTCCGAAGAAAGCACTAATGAAGTTGGATACCCGGGGACTGCTGTGCACGCCCAGTGATCTGGTCGTAAAGGCTTTTGACGGAACCAAACGCCACGTCTTTGGAGAATTGACCCTGCCAATTCAAGTTGGTCCAGAGACGTTTAATGCAGTGTTCTATATTATGGATATCATGCCCGCCTATAGTTGCCTCTTAGGTCGGCCGTGGATTCATGCTGCTGGTGCCGTAACGTCCACGTTGCATCAGAAGCTTAAATATGCTGTTGGGGGCAGCATAGTGACAGTTTGCGGAGAGGAGGACATCATGGTAAGCCACCTGTCGTCCTTCAAGTATGTCGAAATGGATGGCGAGATCCATGAGACTCTTTGCCAGGCGTTTGAGACCGTCAAGGTGAAGGAGGTAGCTCCCGTTGTTGCAGAGAAGCAGGAGGTGAACCTCTCTTCGTTTAAGGAAGCTAGAGCCGTTGTCGAAGCTGGTTCTACCCCAGGCTGGGGGCATGTCTTGGATATACCATTCAAACAAGATAAGTTTGGATTGGGATATTCTCCGGAAGCTGAAGCTTCAACTTCTTCTGGTAGCTCATCTCGTGGAAAGGGGCCGATCCTATTCACCAAAGGAGGAGTAATATTCGAAAGTGTCAACGCAGCGTCGGAGGACAGCGGAGACAGTGACTGTGATCTCGATGCCTGGATTCAACCGAGCAAACCAGGCGAGCGCCTTCACAACTGGACCATCAAGGAGATTATCGAGCTGACAAGTGAAGAGTAATGATTTGCTTTTTACAATCTTTTGTACAACCCTATGTCCTGCCCGGGGCATAGTGGTTTTACTGTCAGGGCCTTGTTGGATTATGTGTATACATTTTATCAATAAATAAAAAGGCGTTTTCTTCGTAATCAAATATTGTGTTCTCTGTTATTCATATTTTACGTTTGTTTTGAAAAACAGCAAAATGGCAACGAGGTTCGTGCTAACCTGCATATTCCTGCTTTAAACTTAACCCTTGTTATTGCAGGATCCACGTAACAGACGACATCGACTCTGGACCCTCTACGGCTCACTACGACTTTGATTGCCCGATCTATCAAGCCGAGGATGAGATTGATGAAGACGAAGACCTTCCGGAGGAATTGGCCCGCTTGTTGAAACAAGAGGAGAAGGTTATTCTGCCTCATGAGGAGGAGATTGAGATCATAAATCTGGGTTCTGAGGAGCTTATCAGGAATGTCAGAGTTGGGGCTGCGCTGCAGAATGATGTCAAGCATAGACTGGTCGAGATGCTTCGAGAGTATAGTGACATCTTTGCTTGGTCATATGAGGATATGCCCGGACTTGACACAGATATCGTGGTTCATCGCTTGCCGTTGCGTGAAGATTGCCCTCCAGTCAAGCAGAAGCTCAGGAGGACGAGACCAGACATGGCTGTGAAAATCAAAGAAGAAGTCCAGAAGCAGTTGGACGCAGGATTTCTAGCCGTTACCACTTACCCTCCGTGGGTCGCCAACATAGTGCCTGTACCGAAGAAGGACGGTAAGGTACGCATGTGCGTCGATTATCGGGACTTGAATAGGGCGAGCCCTAAGGATGATTTCCCGTTGCCTCATATCGATGTGTTGGTCGACAATACAGCCCAGTTTTCCGTGTTTTCATTCATGGATGGCTTCTCCGGTTACAATCAGATTAAGATGGCGCCGGAGGACATGGAGAAAACGACGTTTATTACCCCCTGGGGCACATTCTGCTATAAGGTAATGCCCTTCGGTCTGAAGAACGCAGGGGCCACTTACCAGCGAGCAATGGTAACTTTGTTTCATGATATGATTCATCACGAGATTGAAGTCTATGTTGATGACATGATTGCAAAGTCCCAAACGGAGGAGGGGCATCTGGTCAATTTGCTGAAGCTGTTTGAAAGGCTTAGGAAGTTCAAGCTGAGGCTGAATCCTAACAAGTGCACTTTCGGGGTGCGGTCCGGAAAGTTATTGGGGTTTATCGTTAGTGAACGAGGTATTGAAGTTGATCCTGCAAAGATAAAAGCTATCCAAGAGATGCCAGCGCCGAGAACGGAAAAAGAAGTTCGTGGTTTCTTGGGCCGAATAAACTACATTGCAAGGTTTATCTCCCAGCTCACGGCCACTTGTGAACCGATGTTCAAGTTGTTAAAGAAAAATCAGGCGATTACTTGGAATGAAGATTGCCAGAAGGCATTCGATAAGATAAAGCAGTATCTTCAAGAACCTCCGATCTTGATACCCCCAGTGGCTGGACGGCCATTAATCATGTACTTGACAGTTCTGGAGAATAGCATGGGGTGTGTTCTCGGTCAGCACGACGAGACGGGCAGAAAGGAGCATGCCATTTATTACTTGAGTAAAAAGTTCACTGAGTGTGAATCTCGATACTCGATGCTGGAGAAGACGTGTTGTGCATTAGCTTGGGCTGCCAAACGTCTACGACAGTATATGCTCAATCACACCACTATGCTGATTTCGAAGATGGATCCGATCAAGTATGTCTTCGAGAAGCAGGCTCTTTCGGGCAGGATTGCCAGATGGCAAATGGTGTTAACAGAATATGATATTCAGTACGTCTCTCAGAAAGCCATCAAAGGGAGCGTATTGTCTGATTACCTTGCCGAACAGCCAATCGAAGACTATCAGCCGATGAAGTTCGAGTTCCCTGATGAGGACATTATGTTTCTCAAAGCAAAGGATTGCGAAGAGCCATTGCCCGACGAGGGGCCGGATAGGAAGTCTCAGTGGAAGTTGATATTCGACGGAGCAGTCAATTCCTATGGAAGTGGTATCGGGGCTATCATCACGACTCCTCACGGATCCCACATCCCGTTTACTGCGAGACTGACGTTTCCAGTTACCAACAACGAAGCCGAGTACGAAGCATGTATTATGGGTCTAGAAGAGGCAATTGATTTAAGAATCAAGAATCTAGACATATACGGTGACTCAGCGCTTGTGATCAATCAGATCAAAGGGGAGTGGGAAACTCGTCAACCGAATCTAGTGCCGTACATGAATTACGCCAGAAGGCTGCTTCCGTTCTTCGACCGAGTAGAACTTCATCACGTACCCCGGGCTGAAAATCAAATGGCTGATGCTTTAGCCACGTTGGCTTCTATGTATAAGGTCAATCTTTGGAATGAGGCTCCAAGCATTGTACTTTCGCGTCTTGACAGACCAGCATATGTGTTCGCAATCGAGGATGCCACTGACGGCAAGCCATGGTTCCACGACATCCAGACCTTCCTTATGACTAAGGAGTATCCGGCGGGTGCGTCAACCCAGGATAAGAAGACTCTGAGGAGGCTATCTGGAAACTTTTACCTCAATCCTGATGGAGTGCTGTATAAGAGAAACCACGATCTCGTGCTACTCAGATGTGTAGATGAGAAAGAAGCAAGTATGCTCATGGAGGAAGTCCATGAGGGCACATTTGGTACGCACGCCGGCGGGCATGCCATGACGAGGAAGATCCTGAGAGCAGGATATTACTGGTTGACTATGGAGTCGGATTGCTTCAGATTCGCGAGGAAATGTCATAAATGCCAGATTTATGCTGATAGAGTTCATGTGCCGCCGTGCCCCTTGAATGTCATGTCCTCCCCTTGGCCGTTCTCCATGTGGGGCATTGACATGATAGGCAAGATCGAGCCCACCGCGTCCAATGGTCATCGTTTTATTCTGGTAGCTATCGACTACTTCACCAAGTGGGTGGAGGCAGCCTCGTATGCTAATGTGACCAAGCAGGTGGTTGCTAAATTCATTAAGAGGGATATCATCTGTCGCTATGGAATTCCCGAGCGGATCATTACTGATAATGGTTCGAATTTGAATAACAAGATGATGAAGGAGCTGTGCCAGAGCTTCAAGATTGAACACCACAACTCATCTCCTTATCGGCCGAAGATGAATGGCGCCGTTGAAGCGGCCAACAAGAACATCAAGAAGATTGTTCAGAAGATGGTTGTGACGTATAAAGATTGGCACGAGATGCTGCCGTTTGCCTTGCACGGTTATCGTACGACGGTGCGTACGTCGACCGGGGCAACTCCTTTCTCCTTGGTGTACGGTATGGAAGCTGTCCTACCGCTAGAAGTGGAGATTCCCTCTTTGCGAGTTTTGGTTGATGTGAAGCTTGATGAGGCCGAATGGGTGACGAATCGCCTGAACCAGCTCAGCCTGATGGACGAGAAGAGGCTAGCATCGATTGCATTTGGTCGCCTGTACCAAAGCCGGATGAAGAAAGCTTATGATAAGAAGGTGCGTCCTCGAAGCTTTCAGACGGGTGATCTCGTCCTGAAGAAGATTCTTCCGCCACACTCCGATCACCGGGGCAAGTGGACTCCGAATTACGAAGGGCCGTATGTCGTCAGCAAGGTCTTCTCGGGAGGAGCTTTGTTGTTGTCCACGATGGATGGTGAAGATTTTGCATCCCCGGTGAACGCGGACGCAGTTAAAAAATACTTTGCTTGAAAGCGACCCGCTGGACAAAAAAGAAAGAGTCCAGGCAAAAAAGGGGCATCCCGGCGAACCAAAAACAGAATAAAAGGTTCGGGCAAAAATTAGGGATATATTGAAAAAATGTACACCCGCGAAGTCGAAAACCTACACTGGGCGGCTTCGGCAAAAAAGGGTATCCCGGTGAACTGAAAACCCGGAAGGGCGGTTCACGCAAAAGTTAGGGATTTGAATAAGCAAATGACTGCGTTCCGCGTATGGACTTTCATTGTTTAGTGGTTCGGAAGACCTGAGGGCCGTTTATCTGAATCGATCTCTTCCAAAGCTGAAGCGTCGGAGAAGTATCGAAGTCGAGTGGGTCTTAGAGGGATCAACTCATGGTGTTCGTCTACGCCTCGGTTGCCGACATTTGTATATACTGATGTATATTTATGTTTTCTTTTTTGCGCGGCTTCCTCATTCCAGGAGCTTGCCTCTGTTGTAAAAGATTTTTGCCCATTCAGGGGTTCACCATCAATAAAATGCACATTATTCAGCAATTCTACTTGTCTGTTTTGCATTTATCTGTTTTGTTTGCGAATGATAACGCCGATGTGTTTTTTTGATAAAATGCGCATACATAAACCTGCGGGCCTAAGCCCATTGATTGTTGAAACAATTAACTAACTGAACATTGTCACGAGATAATAACCCTGATAGGCCCCTTTGAGGAGGGTATCTTGTCTGTTTGTTTGTGTCGTTGCAGGTATAGCACCCGTCAGAAGATGTGTCGTGCGTATCCCCGAAGCAGGATGAGTCCTCCTTCTTCAGCAGAGTTCAGTGATCTCTCCTCCGCGGAATCAGAATCAGATAGTGAGCATTGATATGTCTTCCCCAGGTAGAGGTGATTCTCTTCCCTAAGCAGACGCATCCTGAAGGAACGTCACCTCATCAGCTGAGTTAAGCGCCGAAGAATGATTGAGTACCGTAGCTCGTTTTTCCCCAGCACCGGGTCACAAGTGCAGAGTTCATAGAAGTGTTCGGGAGCTGAAGCTCGTGTTTCCCCAGTAAAGTCGCTGAAGCAGGATTTTCCCCCGCACCGGGTCACGAGTGCAGGTTTCGCAGGAAGCTAGTCGTATGCCGAAGTATGCAGTAACTGATGGTGCCAGACTGAAGTCTCCAGCAGAATTGAGATTCCCCATCAGAGCCGTATTCTCTCCTGAAGTTGGACGATTCCTTCTTCCCCAGTAGAGTGTTGGAACAGCTGATGTTGTATTCCCCGGCAGAGTTGTACTCTCCCCCGAAGTCAGATGATTCTTTCTTCCCCAGCAGAATTGAAATTCCCCATCAGGGTCGTACTCTTCAGTGAAGTAGAATGATTTCTCTCCCCGGCTGAGTCCGCAGAAAAGCAGAATCCTTGGAGGTTGATCAGATCATGATTAATTCTCCCCAGCAGAGCATGGAGCAGCCGATGCTGTATTTCCCCAGAGTCGTACTCTATCCAGCAAAGCAGAACGATTTCTCCTTCCTCAGCCAAGTTTGCAGATGTCCAAGAGATCCGAATCCTTGGAAGTTGATCAGATCATGATTGGTTTTTCCCCAGTGGAGTGTTGAACAGCTGAAGTTGGTTCCCCACGGAATGGTTATCCCCAGAAGAGTAGCTGAGACGGCCGCGCAGTTCATTCTCGTGATTGATATCAGCAGATCCAAGTTCTCGTAGAGCTTCATCCCCTGCCGCAGTCAGCTGAAGTTGTTCCCCTGCAGCAGTTCGCGGAAGATCAGTTCCCCAGACAGAGCCTGATTGATATTGGCGTGCTCAAGTTCTCCTCAGCAGGATGATTCCTCTATCTGAGCAGTTCTTTTTCCTTGACAGGAGGATTTCCCCCTTCGGCATTTATGTTGCTGACGGGATCGCATCGTTATGCATGATTGCATAGCATTTAAACACTGCATAGCATTTTAACACGGCATAGCATTGTGCATGATTGCATGGCATTTAGCATAAATACATATCATTCTCATATGGGGCGTAGTGCAGAAGCATACACATCATAAACATGATCTAGATCATTATCATCCTTGTTTTGCAGGTGTTCCACCGAGAGACTGGTTGCTCAGGACGATTCTTGATGTTCTCCCCAGCAAGGCTGTTTTCTTAGAAGATTCTAAAAAGACCCCGGTGTGATCCCCGCAGTCGCTCGCTCAAGATGATTTTTGAGATCCCCAGCGAAGTCTTCGGTTCGAGATGATTCTCAAATCCCTCAGCAGGGCCATTTGCTTAAGACGATTCTTAAGACCTCAGTACAGCTTCCCGAGTGGTTCGCCTAGTATGATACTTGAGTTCCCCAATAGCGCCTCCAGCAGGAGTTGCCTAGGAAGATTCCTGGAATTCCCAACAGAATGTTTGCTCCGGAAAGGTTATTAGTTCGGGACGATTCTTGAAGACGCCCGATGGATCTGTTTGTTCAAGATGATTCTTGAAGTCCAGAGTAGCATGATATGTATGCTCCAACAACGATGTCTAATCTGAAGGTGGATTTCGTAAGCGCCAGAGGGCGATACCAGAAGGTTCCTGTGAAGCCAGATTTCCGTGTGGATGAAGCAACGGGTGGCTGAAGACAAGGTTCCAGGGTTGTAGATACAACAGAGTGATTCGTGTGAGTCTGAAGACCAAGTCAGTTATCCTGAGGTGATGATTGATTGCGATCAAGTGGATAGTTTCTTCTGACTGAAGTCAGAGATGTTTCTCCAGCTGAAGCGGAGTTTTGCCTGTAGGCAAAGCGTTTGAATCCCCGTAGAGTCATGAATGGCTCAGGATACCATTTCTCTGACTAAAGTCACAGATTTCTTATGCTGAAGCAAAGGTGCCTAAAGGCAAGGTTATCCTCCAAGGTCGTGAAGGACCTAGGATTCATTGTTCGGACTGAAGGCCGAAGTATACCCCTGACTGAAGTCTCGGATGCTCTATAGCAGAGGTGGAGTTGCCTGAAGGCAGATCCTTGTATCCTTGAAGGGCAAGGATCACTTTCTTCAGACTAGGGTCGAGGATACCTCCTGCAGAGTTGCCATCCTTGGAGGCCAAGGATGCTTATCTTCAGAAGTACTTGAAGATCTTTTCTAGCTGAAGCTGGAAGTGGCCAGGGGCCAGGGTTTCATATATCTTTAATGTTGAAGTTCTACGGCGGGCAGTGTGCAGCAGTATTCCGATGTTCGTTATGGTTCTGAGGGTGAACCCCGGATCAGAGTGTGCTCGGTTAAGTCTCTCATTCCCAGCGGAGTAGTTTCAGGTATGCAAGTGTATTTTGTGTTCCATTTGCCAGGGGTGAACCCCAGGTCAGATGTGTTTGAAATCATGTTTGTTTCCGGCAGCGAGGTTGGATGTTTGTTTGACGGCAATGTCAGCCCCTTTAAATCCCCAACAGAGATGATGTTTGAACGACGGCGATGTCGAGTGTCTCTCAGATTATGTTTGTTTCCGGCGGCGATGTCAGGTCAGTATTTCTCCAGCTAGTTGTTGAGCGGCTAGTGTTGCAGTATTCAAAGATTTGTTCCCCGCAGAGTACTGTGTGCTTGTGCAGTTGGCAAATTTTCGGGTTTACCGATATTCAACCGTCTCGTACCTTGATTGGTTGAGAGCCGTTCGCTTCTCACCCAGTCAGGTCCAAGCCGTTTGAATAGGGGCAGCTGTTGCACCCCAAAATTTGACCAACATTTATTCATTCATGGAGTATTTGAAAGTTGATACCTTCATCAAAAAGTTCAAGAGGTCCTCAGAGGAGTTGGTTGAAACCAGGGTTGTGTGCTTCACAGTTTGAAGGTTGTGGGTGCTCCTCAGATGATTCTGAGACTTTGAGAATGAACTTGATGTCTTGAGAAAGCTTATGAGATGCCTTGATAGCCTTCATGAAGCCCAGAGAAGTCATTATGTAAGAATTCAGAAGATTCAACCATGAATGGTAGAATTAGGGTTTTGACTGGGTCAACCCTAGACCAGCTGAAGATTTGGAGAAGGTTGAGACTTAATCCAAGGGCCATGAGATCATGGAATGATGCATAGAGATTATATAAAGATGATTCCTAGACCAACTCATCATGATTGAGGAGTTTGAGAAGTTTTGAGTTAGGGTTTCTGAGGATTGTCAGTGAAAAAACCCTAATTTGATCCCTATCTTCCAGGCAGTTTTAGCACTAGATGTGTTTGATATCTCATTTTCCCCACAACATGAATGTTTTAGAGCTTCTTCTTAGCTTTAATTTGAGTGGTGGAAGTCCTTGATAGGAGTTACAGAGCTCAAGTTATGGTTTTGACAAATTACAGGTCAGTTGATGTGTGTGAATCTGGGTCCTTGAAAGTCACCCAACTTCCAGACAACTTTTGCCCTAGTAGGTTGATTCCTATGGTTTCTTGGTCAACATGAATGTTGAAGAGGATCTTCTTAGCTTTAATTTGAGTGGTAGAAGTCCTTGATTGGATTTGTGGAACTCAAGTTATGGTTTGAGCAAGGCAGGGGTATTTTGGTCATTTGTCAGTTATAGGTCATTTTAGCCAATGCCTAAAACTCCTATTTCCAAGCCTCAAATGGAAAAACTCAAAACATGAAAGTTGCTCAAAATGTGATTTTAAGTCTAGAAAGAAGGTCACAAATTGTTGAAAAAGCTCATAGCACAAGATTCCATGATTGGTCAAAAATGAACTAAAAATGACTTATAACTTTGAAAAGTTGAAATTGAAAAGTGTTTTGGAAGATCTACAAATCCAAAATAGGTCATCCAATATATCATTTTGATTGGAAAAAACATTTTGAGAAGATTGGTTTAAGTAGAATTTTCATTTGAGGCTTAAAAAATGAGCTTCCTTTGGAAATTTGTTACTTAAGAAAGAAGGCAATGTTAGAAAACCCTACACAAGCCAAGAATGCACTTGTTTTTCACACATTCCTTCTTAATAACTCATGTAAGGGTATTTTAAGTCAAAATAACAAGGCATGGCATATGAGATGACCATTATGGAATATCATGGAACTTTCAAGAAACTTCCACACCCTTCTAGATGAATCTAGAAGCATCCACTCAATCAATATTTAAAGAGGGCATCAAAGAGTGATGAGAGGTTGGTGAAACTTGAGCCAAGTCAGAGGAGAGAGAGAAGTGCATAGCCATTGGAGGGATTTCTTCAAGTTGAAGCAAGTTGAGATATCTTGCACTACCAGCCATCTCCTTCATCACCATTGCAAACAGAATACTGAGAATCATTCAAGGACCATCTGCAAGCAATTCCAAGGCTGGGAACCTCCTCTACACCACTGCACCATAACCCTTTGACAGGTTTCTTCTTCACTTTATACCTCCTTAATTATGCAGCTTCAATTAGTTTCTTAGGCATAGACATGATGTACTAGGCTAGATGATTCTTCCCCATGAGTTACAGCCTGTTCCATGAGGTTCCATGGCAGGTGTTTGAAACTTTGATTTTCAAGAACTATGTAGATTGTTAGTTTTAATCATCAAGAATTAGTGTGCATTAGTTAGGGTAATGTGTAGAGCATCTGTTAATCATTGGGTTGAAGTTTGGTGAAGTTTGATAGCAGTTGGATATGGTGGTGCCATGGTGTTGGTGCTTTCGGTTAGAGCAATCTAGGAAGAATTAAGGAAAAGTGAACGTAGGGTTGTGTAGGGCTTGAGACGTAGATGAGTTTTCATGTTGGAGTCGTGTGGAGCCGTGGCATGTGGAGTGAGCTAGAGAGGCTCGAAAGTGTGATTGCATGAGAGAGGGTTCTGCAAAACCCTAGTTTGATGAAGACGATGAGGGAGCGCCGTTGGATCAAGTCCAATGTTTGACAAATTCACCTAATCTAACGGTCGCGCGCGTGTCTGAGAAAAGAGAGGGAAGATTCAAATTGTATGAAACGCGTCGTTTCATTAATAAGCCATTCTGGGCTTATTTTCTATTCCCACCCCCCTTTTATTTCTGGCCCAATATTTTTAACTGGCACGAATTACTTTTCATACCCCCCTCCTTTCATTTAGTTTAAATTCTTTTATTTTTCTTCTTTTATTTTTCTGATTTGTAAAATTCATTAAAAATAGTTAAAAAATGATTTTTAATTTCTTCTTTTTTCTATGAGTAGATTAAAATGAGTAGAAAATTATGAAAATAAAATTGGGATTTTATTTTTATGTTTGATATTTTTATTAGATTTTTCAATTAAATAGCTTTTTAATTGTTTCATTTTGATATTTGATTTTGTAGGAATTGTTTTAGTACTTTCCATTAATCTTTTTTACCCATTCTTTTTGGTGCAATTAGATGATTAGTCATACTTCCCCATAGGATTTTTTCTAGATTTTTTAGAATTAATCTTGATTAGTTTAATTAGGGTTGACTTAGGATAGTCTAATTAGGGTTTAGAATTGTGTTTAGGTGATGAATCATTTTCTTGGATTGAGTTTTATCTTGATTTTTAGGTAGAAGCCTTTGTAGATGTTATGAGTAGGTGTTGAGGACCCTTATGAATATTTGTTAAATTTTCTCCCCATTAGTTTAGTATTTTTAGGCATTATCTGAAGATTGCCTGATAATGTGATTTGTTCAGTGGGTTATCTGTTCATCTGTGGGGTTGCCTTGAGGATATTGATGGTGAGCATCATGAAGAGGAGCTTGTAGACCAAGATGCAGAGACCCAGAGCTGGTCTCATCTCCTGTCTGTGAGGTTTGAGAGCCTGAAGTTTGAAGGAAGTTCATGGTACTTTCCTGAGGAAGGCACTATGAATGACTTTCATCCTTCCTTCTCACCTCTTTCTTAAGTATCCAATGATGTTGGAGCCAACTTGTGAGTTTAATTTCTCCTGAGGAGGAATGTAAACTGATCACTTGTTGTTGAGCCACATGGGATGCAACTCCTAAGTGGAAGCCTCCTAGTACTTTCCTGAGGAAAGTCCTATGGGTCCATTCACTTAGTTCCACTAGTTTGCCTAGGATTTCTCAAGTATCCAATGATGTTGGAGCCAACTTGTGAGTTTAATTTCTCCTGAGGAGGAATGTAAACTGATCACATGTTGTTGAGCCACATGGGATACAACTCCTAAGTGGAAGCCTCCTAGTACTTTCCTGAGGAAGGTCCTATGAGTCTATTCATTTAGTTCCACTAGTTCAGATAGGATTTCCTAAATATCCAGTGATGTTGGAGCCTGCTTGTGAGTTTAATCTCTCCTGAGGAGGAATGTAAACTGATCACAGTGGTTGAGCCACATAGGGTATGACTCCTGAGTATACACCTCCTAGTGCTTTCCTGAGGAAGACACTATGAGCTTGCTTGCTTAGCTCCCTTTCTTTGGTAAGCTTATTCTGAAGCTTGAAGACTGGGAATGATTGCTCCTGTTTAGGGTTGTGCTTGAGAGCTTTGCTTAGGTTTGTTTAGATCCTGTGATTAGGGTCACTATTAGAGAGTAGATGATTCTTTCTCATGTGGGTTGTTTGCTTGATAGCACTTATTTCTCTTATCTGCTTTGCTTGATAGCATGTTGTTGATCTTCAGTATGATTACTGTTATTTCATGACTGGCTTGAGGTTGAGATGAGCTTGTGGAGGCTGAAACCCCACACACATTTCCTCCCTCACTTGCATTGCATGCATTTTACTGTTAAAGCTGATGTTTTTGTCTGTTTCTGTGTATCATTGACATGATCCCTTAGGACTCTCATTTCCTTTGATGAGGATTTGATGATAGACTCTTAGGTTGAAACCTATGCATGATAACATCTAGGAGCTCCCTGTTCAAACCTCAACCATAGGATGAATCCATGGCATGATAACAAATAGGACTTGATAGTCTCCCTCCTAGTTGAGCCACTTTTCTCGTAGTTTCCCGAACTACGTTTGCTCTGATCTTTCATACCAGATGAAAGTACGTAGGCATAGGATGCGACATCCTAGCGAGCAACCTTCCCCATCCTTTCCCCGTAGTTAGCCGAACTACGTTGACTCTGATTTCTCGTTCCAGACGGGAATACGTAGGCATAAAGCGCGATGCTTTGCCGAGTCATTTTTCTTTTTCAGCCAGCCTTGATAGGTAGATAGATTATAACCAACCCGTCCAAGTAAACAAACAAGCGAGGATCCCGTCGAGTACGACGGACGTGAGGGGTGCTAATACCTTCCCCTTGCGTAACCGACTCCCGAACCCAGACAATGGTTGCGATGACCTTGTCTTACCCTTATTCGTCAGGTTTTTTCCGATCGTTTCCTTTCCCGCTCTGAGGGATAAATAACGAAAGGTGGCGACTCTTCTGTCATGCCGGCACCTTATTTTCGCGCAAGCGACACATGGTTAGACATTGAGCCTGCTTGTATGTCTTGATCGAGGAAAAACTATGCAAACAGGGATTCTCCATCCCTCTCGTCAAGTGCATCGACAAATCCAAGGTACCAGGCATACTCCAAGAGATCTACGAAGGGATTAACACCCAACAACTCAGCAGAAGATCACTTGCCTGTAAGGCTCTACGAGTAGGATATTATTGGCCCATCATGCAGTAAGACGCCAAAGAGAATGTCAAGAAGTGCGACAAATGCCAATGGCACAAAGACATGCACCTGACCCCGCCAAACAAGTTCAAAACACTTTCATCGCCATAGCCATTTGCATGGTGGGGATCAACATCTTCGAGCCCTTCACCATAGAATCCTACCAAAGTAAATATTTGATAGTCGGCGTTGAATACTTCACTAAATGGATAGAGACTGAACCCTTAGCAAAAATCACAGCTCAAAACATACTCATTTTCTACAAACAAAACACACTTGCCCGATTCGGCGTGCCCTAATCCATCGTCACCGACAACAGGATGCAGTTCACCGACAAGAACTTCCAGGACTTCGTCATCAGGCTGGGCACGAAGCAACACTTCACGTTGGTCAAACACCAGTAGACGAACAGGCAGGATGAAGTCGCTAACAAAGTGATTCTGCATGGCCTGAAGCAAAGGCTGAGAGATGTCAAGAAAAGATGGGTCGAAGAGCTACACATCGTCCTCTGGGCTTACAGAACCACCCCACACTCGACAACCGGGGAAACCCCATTTTGAGTGACCTACGGGACTAAGGCGGTGATTCTAGTGGAAATAAGGGAACCTTCCAGGAGAACTAAGTCCCTTTCTCGGAGGAGGAAAACGACGAGGCACTAAGGGAAGAACTCGGCCTAGTCGAGGAAATCAGGTTCGGGGCCTCCCTAGGGAAGCCCCGCTAAAACAAAAAATAACCTTGCGGCGTGACAACAAAGTCATCAAGCGCGATTTCCAGGTGTGAAGCCTGGTCCTACGGAGGAACCAGAAGGATTCATGTGAGGGAAAGCTCGTCGCAAACTAGGAAGACCCCTATCGTGTCCGAGACAAAATGGGCAACGGGGCCTATTATCTCGAAAACCTACACGGGTAAGAACTTGTTCGACCATGGAGCACAGAAAAACTTAAGCAATACTACAGTTAGACACTGCCCGCGACCGGTTGGCGTCGCGACCACAGGGGCATGACATAGTTCAGACGCGACTTCTAAATTTAAAAACAAAAAGACAAGAGTTAGTCCCTTGCGTATACGGGAAAGACCTTTGATCCAGCGGGGACCCCTCAACCGAGTCCCACCGCTTCTGTACCATTGGGGCAGAACATCTAGATCACGATGGGAAGTTCACAAATGGGAAAAAGACCTCTACCGAGATCTTGGCCCCATCATCGATTGGATATCAACTGCGATCACCCGACCAGTTCTCCGTACAGTCGGTCACCAAACAGGTCAAGCAAGAAAACAAACAGAAATACAATTCATACATAGAAAACAAGGAAGCATAGAAAATAAAGCACACACAGCATAAAAATAAAGTTAATACATTCCCAAAATAGCGGGCAAAGCCCATTGTTCAAAAATTACAAGAATGGCACACATGCCAGAAACTGATACATCAAAAATAGGCACGCAGGCCAAGAAAATAACATATGCACTCAGGCTAGAAACGAATACATCAAAAGTAGGCACGCGGGACAAGAAAATAACATAGGCACGCAGGCCAGAAAGATAAAAACAAAACCAAGAGACTTCATTCTCCTCCTGTTCATCACCCACCTCGATTGGGCCGTCTTCTTCCTCCTCGACTCTCGCCGCGACCACGCGACACTCGACGACCTGATGGATGGGCCCCATCCCTTTGGTGATAAACGGAACGTCTGGGTTCACGATTCGGAGTTGCTCCACGACACTGTCGTAGCCCACCTCGAGAGCCCCTAAGCAATCCTGCTTGAGCTGCCAGATCCTCGACACTAGAGTCGCCCAAGACGCCATGAGCTTTTCCTCGACAATCTCGTCCTCCGCAGGATGAGAAGTCGCCTCCAATTCTGCAATATGCGGAAATAACCTTATCCTCTCTTCACCTACAGCCTTCAACTGCTTTTCTACCTCGCCGTGGAGCTTAAGCTGGGCAACACTCTTTTCTTTGACCTGGTCGAGATCAGCATCCAGTTTGCTCCTCTCTACCTCGACAGTCGCAAGGTCATCCTACAATTTGGAGAGGTCAGCTGAAGAGCAAGCCTCATTGTTGAGGACCAGAGTCGTCTCAAAGACCCGCATCACCGTGGCCAAATCTACCGTCAGAGCCTACTTCCTCGTCTTCCGATTAGTGCCCAAGATGGCTTTGGTCTCCGTGGCATCCACCACTAGGGAGTTGGCCCCACAAAAGAATACGGGCTACAGATGACAGGGTGGGAGCAAGAACCTCTCCACGATACTACCCTCGGTGAGGTCGACAGTCCCGGGCTCCTTAACCCGCACCCTCTTAGGTGTCCCCTGCAAGGAGGGGGATTGGCTGCCCTAGGGGGAAGAAGAGGAGCCATCGGGCCCCTGGTCAAGACCAAGCATCTGCTATACCTGGGAAATCCTCCCCTTACCAGATTTCTTCACGCCCATGTTGGCTGCCAACCTCTTCACATGCTCGTGCATGCTCGACATCTCTCCTGCAAAAGAAAAATAAACAAATCCAGCAAAACACAAACCAATAACAAATACACAGACAAGGTTCGAGAAAAAAGCGGACCCACTACCTAAGAGACGCAAGGCTTCCTCATCGGACGTACACTCGAGGAGGGCCCTCGTATTGATCAATCGCGACTCCTTAAGAATTTCCCTGTTCAAGTCAAGGATAAAATTCTCGTACGGCGTCACGCACTTTGCAAGGGTGAAACTAGCCACAAAAGTGACCAGCTTCTGGTAGGCCACCTAGTCGTCGGCATCCAACGAGCCTACCTGCATAATGTAGCTGTCAATGTCCTTGTCGAAATGTTCCTCCGTTCAAATCAGCAGAATCTTCGGCACTAAGACTTCCTCGGGCTGCCCGTCTTTTTCCTGAACCTCAAGGTTGAAAAGCGAGTCCACGGCCATGTGCGTGACGGGCTTGACAATTTAATATCGGTCCTTGAAAGTTCGGATGGAATCCATGTACGCCCAGAAAATCCACCTCGGTTACTTCAAGGTCACCTAGTTGTGTTGACCATCGAGCGTTTGTCTTTGAAGGGGGAAGATGCGGAAGAAAAGGGTGAGATTGGCCCCGATGTTGAGATGTCGACAGATGAGCTCATACGCCTGCACGAACACAATTGCGTTAGGATATAGTTGCGAGGGCACCAGTCGAAGCCAGTAAAAAAATCCTTGTTGGAAGTCGGTGAAGGGCAGACACAATCCCGCTTCCCGGAAGGTAAACTCGTACATGGGGAACCTCATCCCCTTGTACGCCGAGCATATCCAATGGTTTGCTCGTGGTTTTTACACCTTTTAGTTCATGGGGGAACCTTCATGGAGGTCCTCGACATTAGCATAGGCGTCGTACTCATCCACGATAAAGCGATAAGATACACTCAGGGGCTGCTCCCCAGCCCAATCTGCGGCAGACCTTCTTCGCTCTTCATCGACCTGCGCCATCAGGGAGTCAGGCTCGTCATCAGTTTCAATAATCCCATGTATCCAAGCAGCCATTTACACCTGAAAAGCATAGGAAATTGGTGAATTCGATATTCCATATCAAATCCACCCTTTCACCGTAGACCAAGTGAAAGGGCGGAGAAGGGATACCCCTAGGGACAGGGCCTCTCCCGCCTTAAAAGACCATACCAGACCCCCGAGACTTCCAGCACTTGTCCCCAGGAAGTTCGTACAAAACTATCCTACGTCCCTGGGGACTTCATCGTTTTTCCCCGAGAGATTCATCCAAAACTATCCTATGTCCCTGAGTGCTTCATTGCTCGTCTTCGAGAGCTTCATCCTAACCCTTTACTAATTCAAAGAAGTTCTGACGTATACGCCGGAAACTTCACGGTCTCCCCGGGGAATTCACCAAGTCCCTCAGAGAAACCGCCGGAAAACAGGAAGAACGAGGGTAGGGTAGCAGATACTTACTTGGTACGAAGGTTCTGGTAGGACGATACGGCGGCGTACGACAGACGTCTCGGTGCTGAAAGTTAAGAAGCTTAAATGAGAAGAGGAAGCGTCTTGAACGATAGAAGCAAAAAGTGAGAAATGAAGTGGACTTAGTCCTATTTATAAGCCTAGCACAGGACTCGAGGCGCCCCTAGGCACTCAACACCCCTGCCCTTAACCACCTTAGCTAAGCAATGATTTCCTGACACATGAGAGCACCAGAAGCTTCACATCCATTCATCTCTCTTTCAGGCTCGGAGAGCGGGCACATCCTTCGCGCTGTCTAGCTCCTCAACATGTTGTCCCGTCGAGCATCCTTCACTCCTGACTTGGTACACGACTCCCAATTCTATGCGTCGGGGAAATACCTCCCCCTGAAGAGGTCCTCGACATTTTTGACCTGCTCTTAAGTCATTACACCTCCACCTAGAAGCAACGACTTTGGGGGCTCCTGTTCTAGACTGGTTCGGGACCTTCCCCTCAGAAGGGCAGGCCCAACCCAATGCTAGCTGATGAGGCCCAATCCTCTCTAACGAGCACAAGCCCCAATATGGAGTACACTACTCGGGTAGAGCATTCTCTGACACACGAAGAGCTCATACGATTTCCCCACAGACTCCACGTGCCCCCCACGCAGGGACACGTCATCAGGTAACTACCCACTTCTAAGAGAGTTGGTCAGCCCACCTTCTGAAGATCACGAGGTAGTTGATCTAGGGCAGAAGACCATGTGCTGGTCTTCACTACAATACGTAACCCCTACAGTTACTTGTGTTGGGCTTGGCAATCCAACCCACTGCAATGTATTATTGGCCCTGCACTAGGGGCACATTATAAATACCTTCTTTTTCTAGAGGGTCTGGTATTCCATTCATTACACTTCTCTTTGTACTTGCTCTCTCTCTCTCTCTCTCTCTCTCTCTCTCTCTCTCTCGTCTCTCTCTCTCGATCTCTCTATATATATATATATATATATAAATATATATATATATATATATATAATATATATATATATATATATATATATATATATATATATATATATATATATATATATATATATATATATATATATATATATATATATATATATATATATATATATATATTTTAGTTACTCACTTAAGCATTTGAGCATCTTGCAGGTACACCCCCATTTTCTCCTCTACAACACCGGTGAAGGCAACACTCACGATGCGTGGTAGGCTACTTATTCCTTCATAGGACCAGGTTTCCACCTGGAATTCGCAATTGATAACTTTGTTGTCGTGCCGCAAGTTTATCCTTTGTTTTAGCGAGGCTTCTCATAGGAAATCCCCCGACCTGATTTCCTCGACTAGGGTCAAGTTCTTTCCCTTAGTGCCTCGTCGTTTGCCTCCTCGAAGAGGGGGGACTCGGTTGTTCTGGAAGGTTCCTTTATTTCCACTGGAATCACCGCCTCAGTCCCATAGGTCACTCGAAACGGGGTGGTTTTGTAAGCCCAGAGGATGTTAGTGTAGCTCCTCGACCCATCTTTTCTTGGCGTCTCCCAGCTTTTGCTTCAAGCCGCGTAGAATCACTCTGCTAGCGACTTCGGCCTGCCTGTTTGTCAGGGGAGTTCAATCGACGTGAAGTGTTGCTTCTTGTCCATCCTAGTGTCGAAGTCCTGGAAGTTCTTGTCGATGAACTACGTCCTGTTGTCGGTGACGATGGCTTGGGGCACGCTGAATCGGGTAAGTATGTCCTGTTTGTAGAAACAGAGTATGTTTTGAGACATGATTTTGGCTAAGGGTTCAGCCTTTATCCATATAGTGAAGTAGTCGACACTGACTATCAAATATTATATTGGTAGGATCCGATGGTGAAGGGCCCGAGGATGAGCAATAGGTTTAGGTCTAAAACTTCCTTGCCCTTCCCTTTACCACTCTGCTTGGTAGGCCTTTTGTTCTGCTTCTTTCCATTACTAACCATCAGAATGGACTTCTCTTTGGACTTCAGATTCATCTCAGCAGCTCTTAACATGCTTGGCAGCTCTGGAAGACTTTTCCCAACTCTTGCTTCTAAACGTATATAATCTTATTATAATTCGTTTAGTTAAGTTTGACCCATTGTTTTAGAAATTGGATATTACATTTATCCCATCACATCTTACCAATATAGGACATGCACCTCGCGTTAGACGAAACCTACATTATTCGATACTAGTCTTGATGAGTTCTAAAACTTGGAAAGCATAAACTTAATTTTCAATTTTGAAGGAATTTTTCAATTAGTTTGATCTCATTGGCTTATTTATCATATAAATTGTAACACCCCTTCTATACCCCCAAATAAACAAATAAATAACATAATAAAATTTCATCAGAGTAAATTTGAAACATGGTATAAAAGAAGTATGCCACATCATTCACAAAATAACATACAACACCTGCTCTATAAAAGACCATGCAACAGTGGGGTAGTTCAACAGAGGAACTTAGTTCTTACACCCACATCTCAATATTTAGAATTAAAGCGGAAAATATAAACATTGAATCACTTAAAACATGTAATCATATAAATACATATCATTCAGTTGTTTCATCACATCATTCCTGTTTACATAAACATTTACCATCAGATACATATACAAAAATGTATCTCAAAAGAATACTATACAATCCTAACTACTCGGTGCTACATATCAGAGCTGACCGACAAAAGAATAAAGTTATACTTCATAAAAGACCTCCAACAACCTAATCTGCAATGCTTCATAGAGCATTATAAAACAGCAGAAGGGTGAGAAATATTATCATAATAATCAATGCATATAATTTATATATATATATATATATATATATATATATATATATATATATATATATATATATATATATATATATATATATATATATATATATATATATATATATATATATATATATATATATATATATATATATATATATATATATATATACACACACACACAAACATAATATACATATATTTCACATTTCTCACCACAATTCATTCATCACTCATCATACATTTCACAACATGTAGAAACACACATGGATAATCACAAAACATGTTTCATCATGCATACATCCATAATTCTCAATTCAATACTTCACATACGAGTATACTTTCATAGAACAATACACATTAATCATATGACTCAATGCAACTCATGCCATGTGGTACCAAAACTTGTTATCATTTTTCGGTTTTTACACTTAAACCGGGTCCACCCTTCTAGACCGATAACAATAAAAGCCCGTTCCCTAAGCTTTCAAACCCACCCTTCTAGGTTTGGGACAAGTCACTAGTCTCCACGAAACTAGTAAACATTGCCTCTTGACTAAATGATGCATATGCAATCAACCACCAAATGCACTTAAGACCGTTCCCGCATCTAATCCCATGCATTCAAATAATTCATCACTCAAGAATTATAATAATGATTGCACACACAACATACTCATATTCAATATCATCAATATATTTACCAAGCAATGCACACATATCCACAATATGTTCTCATGCATTCTCACAACATCGCATACAAACAATATGCATTCACAGCATCGTGCTCACGGCAACGAATTCAATAACATTCATCATGCATTTTAATCAATTAAACAATGCATTATATTTGTCAAAAGATCACAATCATAATCTAGGATTCACGTCATACGGCTACCCACAACATATACTTCACAACACACAAGTATTCATTCAAACAACGATCGAACACAATCGAACCAGAAATCAACATGGAATGGAATCACAGAGAAAACCAATTGTTGTCACGCTCGCTGGCTTGCTCGCCTAGCGAGTCCCTAGCGAGTGCTCGCTATCTGTTCGCCTAGCGAATAAGCTCGCGAAGGCAAACAAGAAGCTACTGACTTCGTTCGCTTCCCTACTCGCTGCAGCGAGGTCCTAGAGAATCCTTCGCTACCTTACTCGCTACCCGCGAACCACATCAAATACATTTCTGCCCAAGTCTGGGACCACTCGCTAACTTGCTCGCCTAGCGAGTTGCTAGCGAACGTCCGCGACCCTGTTCGCCTAGCAAAGGTGCTAGCGAACGTCTGCGATCTAAAAGCTCTCACTGTCATCAAGTCCTCAACTCTTCATAAAACCGACCGATTCTCACCAAACAAGTTCCATAGCCTTAGTCTAACCTCCCTCGGCTAAATTATACCACTTATTCTCATTTTTACCATTAAAACTCGGTTTCTATCGATTAAATCCACTTTGCCCTAAAATGGAAGTTGTAGAAAAACATCCAACAATCTAACCCAAGTATACAGAATCATATACATTGACAATATAATGATATTTCACACCCTTACCTTGGTTAAATCGAAGCTTTGAGAGTTGTTCTTGAGCTTTTCCAACTTTTCCTTCTTATCCTACTCTTTTCTCCTCTTTCTCCTTCTTTCTCTTATGTTTCTATCTTTTCCTCTTCTTTCCACTTTCCTTTATTTCTTCCATATATTCTCCTCTCAAATATCTACCAATAATTCCCAATAATTAAAATCATCCAAATAAATCAATTAATTAACATGAATAATTAATTATTGAAAAATTGGGTTGTTACATAAATCGTCTCTCGTATGCATCAACATACATAACAAAATGAAACAGTTATGGCCCCTAGCGCAATTGTTCACCCAAGCCAATGAGAGAACCTAAGCTAAACCTAATAACGTTCTATACTTCTCCAAGCAATATCTACAGGTTGTCCTCCTTTAACATTACATTGCATCAAATAAAATACTCGTTTTACATACGAGGGAGTGAGATGAGAAAAGAAATTACATCAAGAGATTAAAAGAGAGGCACGACACACAGGTCGTATTTTAAAATCCCAAAATAAAATAAAGGAAAACTAAGTCCATAACTGAAACACCACAAGAGAATAATAATAAAACATTTTATTATTATTAATTTAAATGTTGTTAATTAAATTAAATCAAATTAAATTTCGACGAATGGTCACACTACGCAGAGATAGCGGGGGGTTGTGAGGGGTAGCGCCCCCTATAGGGTTGTGAGAGGCAGCGCCCCAACGCAATATTTTAATGAACAATTCATTTGCAATCGGCGTTCTTTTTCGTATCAACACTTGATACTTCCATAAACATTAAAGCACAACTTTGTGTCATTGCAACCCTAATCGCATACCTCTTTGACAGCACAATCCTTGTGCCGTCATAAACCCTAATGCAACAATTTCATTCTGTCAAAATACCATGATCGAAAATTAAATATGATTGATCGACATGCCATTGCTTCACCATACCAATTTCGGATTCCAAAGCAAATGAACATGGATCGCTCAAAGGAATAACAATCATTACATGATTGAATGGACGAAATAGAAATAGTATATCTAATATACCATCTTTGCATCAGAGTTGCTTATATCACATAAAAATTTGATCGATCAAATTTGTGTAACTTAAGGACTCGATCGATATATCACTTCTTCACCATACTAATGTCGAATTTTGAAGCATAGTCAATATCAATCATCCAAATCGTACACAGCCTGATGCCAAAATTCAATTACTCGATTATAGTTAATTTATTATGCGTTTTAATCGAGTTAAAACATAGAGACATAAGATAAACGATTATCGATGCATGGTTTTGTAAGTGGATCTAATACCACTGAAGGGAAATATGAAATCAAAATGCAGCGAGAAAATAAAAATTTCCCTTTAGTGATCCTTACAAATGGTCATGATCAGTGATAGAACACTTACCTCTTGTGGTGATGAAACCTTTAATTATGAGTCGGAGGAGTGATCGCGAGCGATGTATGATGAACAACGTCTTTACTCAGTCCACACGAATAGTTTCCTTCAGTCTTAGTGCTAGATGTTACAATTGAAGGCTTTGAGTGTGTGTGTGTGTGTGTGTGTGTGTGTATGAGAGAGAGAGAGAGAGAGAGAGAGAGAAGAGAGAGAGAGAGAGAGAGAGAGGAGAGAGAGAGAGAGAGAGAGAGAGAAAGAGATAGAGAGAGAGAGAGAGAGAGCGAGGGGAGAGAGAGAGAGAGAGAGAGAGAGAGAGAGAGAAGAATACGGCTAGGGTTTCACAGTTTAAGTTTTCATCAAAAGTGTATGCTTTTGACAAGGGATCTATTTATAGAACCACTTGTGTGGGCTGCAAGCTAAAAAACCCACTTAAGTGTATGTGCACCATATCTTATCGTGTACTGTATTTCACCTAAGCATGTGATACCTTACCATATTCTATATTCTACTTAAGTGAATTGTACCTTATGGTGTTCTACATTTCCTTATTTACTCGAAGGATCGTATACACCACTGTCACCATGAGAGTAACTTATGACACTTTGTATAACATTCTATGTAGTACTCTCATAGCGGGTCAATCTAGTATAAATATTATTCATAATATTCATAACTATATTAATACTGATAACTCCTTATCCATGATCCATGAGATGTAAGCATTAGTCTAGCTATATAATATTCTTAATGCATTAAGGTTATCCGGCTTTACAATAAAGCTCGACTATGTATACTTTAAGAAAAGTGTCCTTATGTTTAATGGGATCTCGTGATTAAGTCACACTTAATATTTCATTACATGGACTACCTATTTTAGAGACTTTATTATCTTGAAAAACCAACATAATAAAGAAATGCAGTTTATTATTAGTAATTAATTCGATACAAGTACCAAAAAAATAGCCTCTAGGACTTACACCAACATCTACACCACAGAAAGTATGTCAAAGAAATACCCAAGAGATTTAGGATGGAAGACACGAATCTTGCATCCTTACTGTCGAACCAAATATGAAGCTAAAGAATCATGGTGAGGGAGACAAAGTCGATGTCACTTTATTCAAATAAATTGTCGGATCTCTGAGATATGTATGCAAAAGTTAACCTGATATAGGTTTCTCAGTTGGATTAGTGAGCATATATAGGGCCTACAAGAACAATCCTGAGATACTTAAAAGGATCGACAAACTACGAAATTATATTTCCACGAGGATTCTGAAAGGAAAAGAAGTTGAGATTAATTTCTAATCATATGGTGATTGGTATGGAGACAAGAAAGATTGAAGAGGCACAACTGGTATTTATTTCAACAATTTGAGGCCCTAATCTCATGGTGCTCAAGAAAGCAACAAGTGGTTGCATTATCATCATGTGAGGCTGAATATATAGTAGGATGTTATGCTGCTTATGAAGCAAATCGAATTAGATGTATGTTATAGAAGATGGAGGTCTAAGTGAAGAAACATCTGGCGCTGCAATCGACAACAAGTCAGGAATTAATCTTGCAAAGAATCCAGTTCTGCGTGGAAGGAGCAAGCACATTGAGGCTATGTTTCATTTCCTAAGGGAGAAAGTAAAGCAGGGTGAAATTGAAGTGAGACATTGTTTGAGTGAAGCACATTTGGATGACATTTTCACCAAAGGACTGAATATCGAAAGACTCCTAACTTTTAGAAAGAAATTAGGAATAGTTTAGATCGATTATGATTAGTTTGTGTTCGACAACTTAGATTATAAGTGGGTATATTGTGATATAATCCAAGTTGTACCCCAAGCCCAAGTTAGTTAGGGTTAGGGGTTTGTTATGTTAGTACTTAGCACTCAAGTTACTTAGTTATATATATACACATAATTGTATTTCAGTTACAATCTCATTCAATAATAACAATCCTTATTCTTCACTCTCTCTCTCTCTCTCTCCTCAGTAAAAGTGCCACATGCACTAACATGTTTCTCTTTATAATTTTTATATTGGTTGTTGTCCTAAACATATGATATCAGATGGTGATTAACACTTATGCAAAATTAAAAGTGACAAGATTCAACAGGACGGGTAATTTTGGATTATGGCAAAAAAAGGCTCAAGGATGTTTGCTCAACAAAGTTTACCAACTGGGAAGAGATGAAGGAAAATACCACATAAATGATTTGTCTTTGTGTTTTATATGACGCGGTGTATCATATCTTGGGCCTAACAATGCCGAAGGAGGTTTAGGACAAATTGGAGAGTTAGTATATGTTAAAGACGTTAATAAACAAAATGTTCACAAAGTAGCAAATACAATATGAAGATGGCATGAAGGATTGAATATGCAACAATAAGTCAATGTTTTCAACACATAATCACTGATCTAGTGGTGCTTGGCATGAAATTGATCACGAAGGTAGGATAATCATCTGGTTGGTGTCGTTACCAAGTTCTTATGACCACTTGGTGACTACTCTTACCCAAGCAAAAGAGAGTATCAACCTTTATGTGATAAATGATATACTTTTGTCTCATTCTAAAAGGAGACAAAATATAGAGGAAGAAACTCAAGGTGACAGTCTGCATGTGAAGTGGATCAAGGTCGTGGGAAGAACAAAGGTAAAGCAAGTTCTGGAAAGAAGAGGTTAAATATAAGAATTAGAAATCATTTAAATGTTATAGTTGTAAACAAATTGGGCATAGGAAGAGGATATTGTTCAAAAAGTCCCATCTAGTTATGAAAATGTTATTCAAATCAATAGTAAGGAAGTGAAACAGATATATTATGTGTTTTATCCAGCAAGTGCATAGTGCGCGGATTCTTGACTTTGGTTATTCTTACCATATAACATCGCACACCAGAAATGGTTCACTACATTCAGGCCATGTAACTTTGGATTTATTAATTTGGGTGATGATAAAACATGGCTTATCATTGAAATAAGAGAAATTCAAATTTCCATGGAAGATAGTGGTGTGTGAACATTGAATGATGTCAGATAAATTCTATAATTAAGGAAGAACTTGATTTCCTTAGGCATTATACGTGAAAATGGTTTCTTCTACATGTTTAATGGAGATAGGGACATTTTGAGGGTTATAAAAGGTGTCTTGAATGTGATTAAAGCAAGAAGGATTGCATGTAACATCTACAAAATGTTGGGAAACATTTTTCTAGGTGATGTTGCATCAGTTGAGTCTGATAATAATGCAACCAAACACTAGCATATGTGTCTATTCATTGAAGTGATTGTGGGATAATGGAACTTCATAAGAGAGATCTATTGAAGGGTATTCGTAGTTGCAAGATGGGTTTGTGTAAGTATTGTGTACTTGAGAAACAGTGTTATGTTCGTTTTAAGACCATAAAGCCCATAATAGTGATAATTTTAGAATATATCCATTCAAATGAGTGGAGGCTGTAACACCCTTTTATACCCCACAAATATAATGGCAAATCACTCACATTTATCAGAGTAAAATATTAAACACGATAAAAATCACCTCAAAGGGCGTGCATTTCTCAATAACTCAAATAAAAGTCAATGCTCTATAAACAATAGGTTTTCCCAAAATTACTCAAAAGACAGCGGAACTCAAAAAGGAAAAATCTAAAGTTTTCCTTGCACAACAACATAATCAAAATAACAATAATCAATAAAACATGGTTTAACTCAAAGACCCCAACGCGATGTTACACTATCAGAGCAAGACCCTCTAAGTCAACCAAAAGTCAAAAACTCCAAAAAGTCCTCGACGGCATCCACGGCTAAACCTGGTCATCCGCACGTTACCCACGTGGAGGCAACATTCAAACAGGCAGGGTGAGTAAAATGATTCATAATAATTAATATAGGTATCAATATATAAAATAGCGTCATTTTTGTATTCAACATCATCATAATCATCATGGAAACATTAAAAATCCATAATATCATAAATTACACCAAATTGTCACATAAATGCAAATGCAACAAGACTCATGCATGTGGTCCCAATTCATCAAAGTTCGATGGATACTGGGTCATCAACCCTCCATAGATCCCCATCAACAGGATCGATTCTACACAAGAATCAGAGCACAATAAAATACTTCACATCCGCACAATGGGATTGAAGCCACAAGAATCAAACACTAGACCAAAGTCCTGAATGCTATGAATGCATGATGCACACGTCAATATCATCATCATAATAAAATCATTAGGTGCATCATTATTCATCAAAATCATTACAATAATCATGTCATCATAAAATCACCAAAGCCTCGTGAAATCAACATCATAAATCATCACAATTACTCATAGGAATTCATTATACAGTCATGTATTATTCCCATAAAATTCACAATTATACTCACGGTAATTCATCAAGAAAAGCACAACATCAAAACATCAGGACAACATTGAACAAGAAACAATTCGCGAAACACTGCTATGTTCGTTGCGATGCTCGCTTTACGAGTCTAGGACGAGTACTCGCTTCACGAAGAATTGTTCCCTTTGTGAACTCGCGATTACAGCAAATCACTGTTATGCAACGGTAGCAAAGTTAGGCCAAAAGTATATAAGAATTCCTTCCCCAACGTCCAAAAACATCCCCAAATCATTCCTAAGGTATTACGACGATAAAGGCACAAAATCTACGACTTATTAGGCCAATCTCGTATCTTATTTACACCTTCAATTCCCATAATTTCTTACAAATATCCCACAATCATTAAAGTTCTCACAATCACTTACCCTATACGATTAAACAACCTCAACAACAGATTTGGCCATGAAGGCCTAATTTCCCTTACTCTCAAATCAGCCTCAAACCTCTCAGAACATCAGTTCAAATCCCTCAAACTCACTGAACTCATCACCAGAAAGGCAACAACAATCCAATACTCAAAAATTCCTAAACCTTTAAATCAACTTTAAAAACATCGAATCATATATTGCAAACAATGAAGGCAATACTCCCCATACTTAAACAACCTCAAAAACAGATTTGGTCACGAAGGCCTAATTTCCTCAAACTCAAAAACCTCCTAAATCCTTAAATCGACTTTAAATACATTCAATCATATATTAAAAAACAATGAAGGCAATACTCCCCATACCTTAATTGCCGACTCTATGTCTTTCTCCTTGATTCTTGGAAACCTCGTGAAGCTTTGCCTCAATCCTCTTCCTCTGAGCTCTGGCCTTTATTTCTTCCCTTTTCACGGTCTAACAAGAATGAATCCTAATTCCCTAAAAATTCCTTTTTGTTAAACCTAACTTTGGGCCTTTAAAATGGGTTTTCCAATTTCACCCTCACTAACTCCTCAAATGTCCACTTTGCCCTTAAATTAAATTATATTTATTTAAATTAATAATAATACCAAATATATTCATATTATATACTATTATTTAAATAAATAACTCAACTCCATAATTCTCAATATTCACACCAACCACCGAAAACCACCAAAAATACGAATATTCATATTTAAATAAATAAATAAATATTCTAAGAATTTAGGATGTTACAACTCTCCCCCGCTTAAAAGAATTTTTGCCCTCAAAAATTACCTTAAGGAAACAGATTCGGATACGACTCCCTCATCTGATCCTCACGCTCCCAAGTCATGCTCCCTCCAACTGGTCCTCCCCAAACTACCTTTACCAAGGAAATCTCTTTACCTCGCAGTTACTTCACTTCTTGTTCATTAATTCGTACTGGCAATGCCTCAACAGTCAAGTTATATCTCACTTGTACATCATCCATTTGAATCACATGCGATAGATCTAGATTGTACTTCCTCAACTAAGACACATGAAACGCATCATGCAAATTCGTAAGGGACGATGGCAAAGTGATTTGATATGCTACTTCTCCCACCCTCTACAAAATCTGATACGGACCAACAAAATATGGTGTGAGCTTTCGAGATTTCAAAGTTCGGCCAACACCAGTTACCGGCATAACTCTCAAAAACACGTGATCTCCCTCCTAGAACTCGAGTGCTTTCCTCCTCTTGTCGTGATAATTTTCTTACGACTTTGCGACGCTTTCATATTTTCTCTAATCATCTTGATCTTTTCAGTCGTTTCTTGCATAATCTCAGGTCCGAGCATAACACTCTCGCCTGACTCATACCAACACAAAGGAGTCATACATCTCCTACCATACAATGCCTCATACAGTGCCATTCCGATACTAAAATGGTAATTTTTGTTATAGGTAAACTCAATCAATGACAAAGGACTATCCCATGATCTACCTTGATCCAATACACAAGCTCTCAACAAATCCTCTAAAGACTGGATAGTTTTCTCTGTTTGTCCATCCGTCTGCGGATGATAGGCAGAACTCAACCTCAGCTTAGTACCCAGAGTTGTCTGCAAACTCTCCTAGAACCTCGATGTGAATCTCGGATCTCTATCAGATACAATGCTTGAAGGAATACCGTGTAGTTTCACAATCTCATCAATATACAATTCGGTCAGCTTCTGCAACGAATAATTGATCCTCATCAGTATAAAATGACCCAATTTTGTCAATCTATCAACAATCACCCCAAATTGAATCCTATCCCTTCAAAGTCCTCGGTAGACCTGTCACAAAATCCATAGAAATGCTATCCCATTTCCACTCTGGAATATTCAACGGTTGCATCAGACCCAACGGTCTTTGATGTTTAATCTTCGACTTCTGACAAGTCAAACAAGCATACGCAAACTTTACAATTTATTTCTTCATCCCTGGCCACCTAAACAATTTCTTCAAGTCTTGATACATTTTTATGGCACCCAGATGAATACTTAACCCACTTCTGTGACCCTCCTCAAGAATGCTCTTTTTAACTTCTGGCACATCTGGAACAAACACCCTATATCTGAACCTCGTCACACCATTCTCATCGACCCGAAAATCACCCCTGTTACCTTGGTTGATTAATGCGAGACGATCTACCAAACTCAAATCAGATTTTTGACCTTCTCTGATTTCTTGAAGAATACCACTAGTCAACTTTAGCATACCTAACTTCACACTGTTAGGAGTCTCTTCACACACTAGACTCATATCTCTCAATTGTTCAATCAGTCCTAACTCTCAAATCATAAGCATCGACATATGCAAGGACTTCATACTTAATGCATCAGCTATAACATTAGCCTTAACAGGGTGTAACTCAATTCAAAATTATAATCCTTCAGAAGTTCAAGCCATCTCCTCTTCCTTATATTCAACTCTTTCTGATCAAACAATACTTCAGGCTCTTGTGATCACTGAACACTTTGAACCTGGACCAAAAAAGAATAATGTCTCCAAACCTTTAACACGAACGCCTCAACGGCCAACTCTAAGTCATACGTAGGATAATCCCTTTCATGAACCTTCAATTGTCTGGAAGCATAAGCAACAACCTGACCATTCTACAATCTGTACACCACCAACACCTATTTTCGACGCATCACAATATACCACAAAAGACTCACTCGAATTTGGCAAGATCAGTACTGGAGCAGTCGTCAATTTCTTCTTTAGTTCTACAAAACTCCTCTCACATGCAACATCCCACACATAAGCTTGACCTTTTCGAGTCAACTGAGTCAATGGCAACGCCAACTTTGAAAATCCTTTTATAAACCTACGATAATAACCAATTAAGCCAAGGAAACTTCGAATCTCGGTAGCAGACTTCGGAGTGTCCCACTGCAACACATCATCAACTTTGGACAGATCAACAACAATCCCTCCACTAGAAATCACATGGCCAAGGAAACTCACTTCCTTCAACCAAAACTCACACTTGGACAACTTGGAATAAAGCTTCTCGTCCCTCAAAATTTGCAATACAACTCTTGGATGTTACGCATGTTCTTCCTCGGACTTCGAATATATCAAGATATCATCGATGAATACTACCACAAATTGATCCAAATAAGGATGAAAAATCCTATTCATATACTCCACGAATACACCAGGTGCATTAGATACACCAAACGGCATTACAATATATTCATAGTGTTCATACCTCGTCCTAAAAGATGTCTTCAGAATGTCATCAGGCTTAATGTGAATCTGATGATAACCAGACCTCAAATCAATCTTACTAGGCACACAAGCGCCTACCAATTGATCCATCAGATCATCAATCGTCGAAAGTGGATACTTATTCTAGATCTTCACTTTATTCAACTGTCGATAATCCACACACAATCTCATGCTACCATCTTTCTTCCTCACCAACAACATAGGAGCACCCCACGAAGAAACACTCGATCGAATAAACTTCTTCTCAAGCAACTCCTCCAATTTTTTCTTTAATTCTACCAACTCATATGCAAGACATATGATAAGGAGCCATCGACATAGGGACTAGTGCCCGGTATCAAGTCCATAGTAAACTCTACCTCATACTCAGGAGGTAAGTCACTTACGTCGTCAGAAACACTTCTAGAAATTCCCGAACAACTGGTAGCTCCACGCTCACTGCTTCATAATCAACTTAAAGTGATGCAAACAATGCAAACATCTGATCCTCATATTCTAAGAGTTTTTCTACTTGCTTAGCCGATACAAACATCAGCCTCTATAATTACTAAACTCTGGGAACCTCACAGTCTTGTTGTAGCAATCGATATGAACATAGTTGAACTTCAACCAGTTCATTCCAAGAATAACATCAATTCGATGCAAAGTTAGGCAGACCAAGTCCATCATAAAATTACTATTATAAATGGTTAAAGGGCAGCTCAAGCAGACTAATGCAGTAGTCACAGAACCATTAGTCGGGGTATCGATAACCATACTCCCAACCATAGAAGATAATTTTAAATTCAACCTCGTAGCACATTCAAGCGAAATAAACGAATGAGTAGCACCAGTATCAATAATAGTAATTAACTCAACATTATTAATGAAACAAGTACCTCTGATCAAGTTATTTGTCTTGGGTTCTTCTGCACCACTCAAGCAAACACTCTGCATTGGTCTGATCAGCATAGCAGTTTTCTTCGGCTACTGGCACTGGGGTATTGATATGACCTTTCTCTCCACAGTTGAAGTAAGTCGGAGTTTCATCTTTGCAGTCAGTAACTCTATGACCTCTCCTACCACAACGATGACATCTCAGCATATTATTAGTATAAACCTCAGCACAGTGACCTTGCTTGCCACACTTATAACACTTGCTTTAAGCAGTATCTTCTCCCCCACTTCACTTTTTCCCATCTAAATCCTTCTACTTACCTTTATCACCAGAAGCCATATACGGGTTTCCCTATATATTGTCCTTTCTCTTTCTTCTCACTCAGTTGCTTGTAGTGAGAAGATCGAGCTCGGTTATCCTCATCATCAATTCTGCTCTTATCCACCAGTTCCACAAACCGACGAATCTGCTGGTACCCAACTCCCTGCTTAATATCTGGTCTCAATCCAATCTCGAACTTGAGACACTTCGACATCTCTGCGTCAGCATGATTGTAATACAAACAAAACTTCACTAAAGCCTCAAACTTTGCCGCATACTCAGCCATAGTCATAGTCCCTTGCTTCAGCTCAAGGAATTCCACCTCTTTCTTGCCCCGAACATCTTCAGAAAAATACTTCCTCAAAAATTCCTCCTTAAACATAATCCCAAGTTATTGCAATTCCAGCACCTCCCAATCTCTGACGAGTGTTATCCCACTAGTCCTCAGCTTCCTCTGCTAGCATATGCGTACCAAACTGCACTTGCTGAGCATCAATGCACGCCATAAACCCGAAAAATCTTCTCAATCACTCTTAGCCACTTCTGTGCACCATCGGGATCATGAGTGCCCACAAAATTCGGTGGATTGTTCCTCTAGAACTTCCCCAAAGCACGAAACTCATCTGGAGGTCCACCATTATGGGCCATCACTTGGGCAAGCGATTCCAGCGCATCAGCAAGAGCACGATCATTTCTTTCAGCCATCTGCAGCCAACAACAAGGTCAAAAGAAAACAACTCATCTAATAGTGTTCTCACACTATTGACTGACAGGGGACTAACAACATAAGAACTTGGTCGGATGGATCGACCTGCTCTGATACCACTAATGTAACACCCTTTTTTTACCCCACAAATATAAGGCAAAATCACTCACATTTATCAGAGTAAAATATTAAACACAATAAAAATCACCTCAAAGGGCGTACATTTCTCAATAAGTCAAATAAAGTCAATGCTCTGTAAACAACGGGTTTTCCCAAAATTACTCAAAAATTGCTCAAAAGGCAGCGAAACTCAAAAAGGAAAAATCCAAAGTTTTCCTTGCGCAGCAACATAATCAAAATAACAATAATCAATAAAACATGGTTTAACTCAAAGACCCCAACCCCGATGTTACACTATTAGAGCAAGACCCTCTAAGTCAACCAAAAGTCAAAAACTCCAAAAAGTCCTCGACGGCATCCACGGCTAAACCTGGTCATTTGCACGTTACCCACGTGGAGACAACATTCAAACAAGCAGGGTGAGTAAAACGATTCATAATAATCAATATAGGAATCGATATATAAAATAGCATTATTTTCGTACTCAACACCATCATAATCATCAAGGAAACATCAAAAAGCCATAATATCATAAATTACACCAAATTGTCACATAAATGCAAATGCAACAAGACTCATGCATGTGGTACCAATCCAATTCATCAAAGTTCGATGGACACTGGGTCATCAATCCTCCATAGATCCCCATCAATAGGATCGATTCTACACAAGAACCAGAGCACAATAAAATACTTCACATTCGCATCATGGGACTGAAGCCACAAGAATCAAACACTAGACCGAAGTCCAAAATGCTATGAATGCATGATGCACACGTCAATATCATCATCATAATAAAATCATTAGGTGCATCATCATTCATCAAAATCATCATAATAATCATGTCATCATAAAATCACCAAAGCCTCATGAAATCAACATCGTAAATCATCATAATTACTCATGGAATTCATTATACAGTCATGTATTATTCCATAAAATTCAAAATTTTACTCATGGTAATTCATCAGGAAAATCACAGTATCAAAACATCAAGACAACGCTGAACAAGAAACAATTCACAAAACATTGTTATGTTCGCTGCGATGCTCGCTTTGCGAGTCTGGGACAAGTGTTTGCTTCTTGAAGAATTGTTCGCTTTGCAAACTCGCGATTATAGAAAATCGCTGCTATACAACAGTAGCAAAATCAGGCCAAAAGTCTATACGAATTCCTTCCCCCAACGCCCAAAAACATCCCCAATTTATTCTTAAGATATTACAGCGATAAAGGCACAAAATCTAAGACTTATTAAGCCAAATCCTATTTACGCCTCCAATTCCCATAATTTCTTACAAATACCCTACAGTCATTAAAGTTCTCACAATCACTTACCCTATACGGTTAAACAACCTCAACAACAGATTTAGCCATGAAGGCCTAATTTCCCTTACTCTCAAACCAACCTCAAACCTACCAGAACATCAATTCAAATCCCTCAAACTCATTGAAATCATCAACAGAACGGCAACAAGAATCTAATACTAAAAAATTCTTAAACCTTTAAATCAGCTTTAAATACATTGAATCATATATTGCAAACAATGAAGGCAATACTCCCCATACTAAACAACCTCAAAAATAGATTTGACCACGAATGCCTAATTTCCTCAAACTCAAAAACCTCCTAAATCCTTAAATCGGATTTAAATACACTGAATCATATATTGAAAACAATGAAGGCAATACTCTACATACCTTAATTGCCGACTCTAAGCCTTTCTCCTTGATTCTTTGAAACCTCGTGAAGCTTTGCCTCAATCCTCTTCCTCAGAGCTCTGGCCTCTATTTCTTCCGTTTTCACGGTCTAACAAGAATGAATCCTAATTCTCTAAAAATTCCTTTTTATTAAACCTAACTTTGGACCTTTAAAATGGGCTTGTCAATTTCACCCTCACTAACTCCTCCTCAAATGTCCAATTTGCCCTTAAATTAACTTATATTTATTTAAATTAATGATAATACCAAATATATTTGTATTATATACTATTATTTAAATAAATAACTCAAAACTCCATAATTCCCAATATTCACACCAACTACCAAAAATATGAATATTCATATTTAAATAAATTAAATAAATATTCTAAGAATTTGGGGTGTTACAGTGGCCTACCAAATAAATTTCCTTGGGTAGTTCCCGGTATTTTTTTAGTTTCGCAAATGATTTTTATAATAATGTTTGGGTGTATTTCTTAAAGTAGAATTCTAAAGTCTTTACCAAATTCAAGTTGTGGTAGGCAAAGATAGAGAATCAAGCAAACATAAAACTCACGTAGTTATAGACAGATAATGGGATAGAATATACTAATTTGAATTGTAAGGATTTTAGTATTGAATATTATATTCAAAGGAATTTCTCAGTTTGTAAGACACCACGGCGAAATGGTGTGGCAGATAGAATGAATAGGTTTTTAATTAAAAGAGTGAGATGTCTCTTTTAAAATATTGGACTATCAAAAAGTTTATGGGTAGAGGAAGTTAACGTGTTGTATTATCTATCTTATCAATAGGTCACCATAGGCTTCATTGGAAGAGAAGGTTGCAGAGGAGGTATGTGCATGTAATCCAATTGATCTTGACAATTTAAGAATTTTTGGGTGTCTAGCTTATGTGCATATGTCCAATGAAGATCGATCCAAGTTTTATCCAAAGTTGAAGAAGTGTGTTCGTCTGTTACGCCAAAGATGTGAAGTAGTTCAAGATATGGGATCCGATTAAATAAAAGATAGTAATCAAGTGAAATGTTGGTTTTGATGAGCATTTAATATCAAAGCAGTCAGTTGCAACATATGTGTCAACGTCTGAAGAAGAAAATCCAAATAGGTGTTTCATGTAAATGTTGATTTGTCACTAGTTAACAATATGCTTGCAGTGCTTGAACACAATAGGATTAGGATGTGATACTCAAATTTACCACATATCAAAAGTTTCATGTGGATTACGTAATTATATTCGAGTATGTGTCATAGAACATCTTTCAACCAAGTCACTATAAATATATGGGTATGAAGACTTTGCAGCCTACACACTTCTTACTAGTTCTAAAGACCCTTCCATCTTTCGAGAAGCTATTTATAGCTAGAAGAAAGATACATGGATGAGTTCAATGGTAGAGGGTATGGATTCCTTGAAGAAAAATCATACATGGGAGTTTGTTCATCTTCCTAAGGGTAAAAAGACCATCGGTTGTAAGTGGGCGTGTAAGAGAAAACTAACAGTAGCATAAAAAGAAGGGGAAAAAGTTCAAGAGCCTTCTTGTAGAAAAGGAGTACTCATAATAAAAGAGGATGGAATATTATGAGATTTTATCTTAGATCAATATACATACTTCTATTAGGGTAGTGTTATTCTTGGTAGTCAACAAAAATATGCATTTATAGCAAATGGGTGTGAAGACAACAATTCTTCACGGTAATCTAGATAAAAAAAAAATTATATTGGGAAGCTAGAAGGGTTTGGTGACATTGGACATGGAAGACTAGTTTGTAAATTGTATAGGTCTTTGCATGGTTTAAAGCATCCTTTATGGAAATGTTACAAGGAGTTTGATTCATACAAGCTTTAGATTGGTTGCATAAGATGTGAGTATGACTATTGTGTTTATGGTAGAATCCTTGATGATGGTTCTTTTATTTTCTTGTTAGTGTATATTGGTGATATGTTGATTGCAGCTAATCATTTACATGACATGACATAAATTAAAAATCATGTTGGGAAAGGATTTGACATGAAAGACTTAAGTGTTTCTAAGAAGAATCTTTGTAAGGAAATTCACAGAGATAGAAGTGTTGTAAAATTATGGATATCTTAGAAAAACTATGTTGAAAAGGTGATAGACAAGTTTGACATGATTAGTTCTAAGGTTTTGAGTACTCCATTTGCAAATCACTTTAATACCTCATTGGATCAGTGATCAAAGACAAGTGTATAAACTAAGTATATGTCAAAGGTTTTTTATGCCATTGTCATTGGTTGTTTGATATATGTTATGGTCTGCACTAGACCAAATTTTGCACAAGTTGTAGGTCGAGTTTGTAATTTTATGTTGATATTGGGTAAGCGACATTAGGAAGAAGTCAATTGGATTATCATGTACTTGAAGGTACAACGGTTCATGGTCATTTTAGCTATGAACAAGGTGGTCCTTCAATTGTAGGATATGTATTTTGTACTTGCTAAAAGTATAAATGCATGACAACCCCTAGTGATTATTAGATGTCAAAGGCTTTAAGTTTTTTTTGTGAACTTGGGAGATAACTCTCATGGAGTGAGAAGCTTTGTATGCATATATTTCTGTGTTTGAGTTAGGTTGTCCTCTTAATCGTGATGATGAGATATTTATAGCTATATTGGGTCTGGATCCAAGGTTTCCATGGAAATACAAACCACTTAAGAAATTTACAAATTCTTTATAATATTCAGAGGGACGTAGTCACCTCTCCCATGACTTCCTCCATGTCGTTACAGGATGGAGACACATCACTCACAAATTCTCATGTTAGGAGAATTATCCTAAAGGATGGAGAGTTATCTGATAAAATGCTGATACATATGATAAAAGAGGTGACCGCCTAATTCTTTGGTGATAAAAAGATTTCATGTTGTCTCTTAAGACCTCCTTACAATTATACTGATACATTGTCCCTCAAGTACGAGGGCTTAAAAAGGGGCAAAGTGATTTAGTTTCCCCATCCCCATTCAGATACTCCAAGAGGGTATTCAATCAGATAGTTTCAAATTGAACTCCTAGAGGGAAACATTAGTTAAGTCTCTCCTGTGAAACGCTAGTTGAGCCCCTCACACGAGACACTAGTTGAGTCCTTCGGGCTTAAGGTGGGTTACTTATATCAGGTGGCTCTGGTATATGCATCCAAGTGTCAGGAATGTGGCCTGCAAATCAACTTAGTGGCTCCTAACGTTAATGAGCAGAAGGAAATCAAATGCCATTCATCTAAAGGAAATCAAAACATCAATTTGGTAAAGTATGCATTGCATTAATAGCAATCAATTATGATCCTTCTTGGGAAGTTGAACCTAGCCTTTCCCCTAACAAGCATCTCTAACGCGGGGAATCTTTCCCATATCTTGCAACTATTGAGTTGCTCAGTAGATAGTGTTATGTTACCCATATGATCGAAATTTCCATCCTTATAAAAGGATTACATGTTCTTCTTTAATCTCTTCTCCCACTTCTTAGGTGTTTATTCATATTGTCAACAACCTCCCTGAGTGAATAGTGAGTTTTATATGAAAGTTCTTGATTGTAGTTATAGGTATGACTTTGTTTATCCCCTCTTTGTTTTTTTCTTAGCGGCCATTATCAACCTTTAGGACATTTTAAGAGTAGTCATGTCATCAACATCATACGCTAGGATTCGTGAGGAGTAAAGGCACAAATGTTTTTCATAGTAACTATCTTGTTTTCCCTACTTTACCAAGAATCAGTGACGGGTGATAAAGTTTTGGCATACAAGATTTAGCACCCTTGTATTCCGACAAAGAAAGGGTATATAATCTTGGATCCTTACTCTGAAGGATAGATAGCCAACATGGCCATCAAGGATGATTCATCCACTCTCGTTTTCTATCTTTAACTTCCCATCCTTCATGATCTAAGTGTTTTAATCCTCTTCACACTCTTTTAAGGTTGAATTCTTATTGGCCACCAATGCCTCCCCTTCTCAAATTACACCTAACATCTAGGACATCATTAATGCGTTTGAAATCCAATGTTAAAGTTTAGAAGTCATTCCTACAGTCGAGGAATTATTTTCCACTCATGGTATTTTACTAACCCCCGTAAGTTTTTGTGTGACCCTGTATGGCCTCCGAGGGAAAAATATACTGAAACCCCACTTCAGTTGATATATGTGTTGGAAAGATAAGTTAGTAATGTTATGGGGGTGAGATCGTGCTTCAATGGTCATGGAAAGGGCGAATGGCTATCCCGTTTTCCCTTGTCTTGGAAGAGTGGTCTGAAGATCATTATCGACTTTGTGTCTTCCGATCTCAACCCCTTGAGCAAGAGGTGGTTCAAGAATTTGTCAGCTTCAAGTTTATGAGCTCTCGTACCTTGATCTCTCTAGATTTGGGGGTTGATAATGGGACATACGAGTATTTAGGTGAGTGTACATTTCATAAATGTCTTTGTTTAAGTTTGTTTCCTAAATGTTTTCCTAACTCATTTTCTTTATGTCTCTCTCGCGGAAAAAATGTCAACACTTCCACTAGATGAAAGGAAATAACATTTGGATAGGAGGAGGACTGAGCGTCATGCGTCACCCTAAGTCGCCCGATTGAGTGGGTTTTGGTGGAAGGTACAACGCGCAATAAGGATCGGCAGGTGATTGATGAATGTCCCTCCAAGATTTAAAAATAAGGAGAATGATCCTCTAAAACTTCTAAAGGCGGACATTTTCCAGTTACTAAAGACGAAAGGGGGGCCCAATTATCTAGAGTTCTTGCCCTTGGGAGGGACGTCATGTTTGATGCTAAAAATTTCACTGAGAGTCGCCTCTCATTCTCGAATATTTTCATTATGACTACAAAAACATTCAGCATAGATCATCTATTGAGTTGCCCAATATCACATCAGCTTATTTGTTAAGGATCCTCTTGATAGAAAAGGTCTAATGGGAGAAACATGCTAAAATTTATGGTAACTTAGGATCAAAACTAGAAATGGCTCAGGAGGCTCTTTATTTCTCTCAAACACCAAGAAACCTTGGTGTAGGAGAGAGACAATTTGAAGGATCTTTGTTTATACACTTATTTTGTTTGCATTTATACATTAGGCTTTTTTATTTAAAATTTGAAATTTAATGGGTATGTACTTTTACACCATCATTGAATAGGAATTCATCACCCAGTCATGTCATACAATTAATTTAAATATTATAATATGATTTGGTGAGATACATGATGGTGATAGATTAATAGTGTAAAATTAATTTACATTGATAGTGCATATTTCATTTTCTCCAAAAATTATAATATAAAAACTTAAAATTTTAATATTTGCGTCATGAGACTGTTTAATTTAAAAATGATATAACATAATGATTGCTATGTAATGAGACGTGAACCTAAAACCTTATAAAGAACACACTCTCATATTTCATCTAATAGATCAACCTAAAAATTAAAAGTTAAAAAATATTAACTTATACCTGCATCATAACAAATATAATTATTTTTAAACAAAAAACATTTAAAAAATTGTAACAAAATATCATATCAACTTAAATACAAGTTAAAACATAATATGTTATCCTTTTCAAAATAAGTAGTTTAGTTAATCAGCTCACACAAATTAAAAATATATATAAATGAAAAAAACAATTTTTTAAAATATATTTAGGTGTATTTATGTTATTATAAATGTAAAAAAGAAAATAATCAATTAAAAATAATACAAATAACATTAATTAAATTCTACAATTGAAAAAATAATGAATATTGATATAAAGTTAAATATGTCATTTAATGATTATTTTGGTGCAGAGTGTACTATACAACACACTTCCATTAATGTTGCTAAGAGACAATTGCCATAAACACACAATACATCATCCATAAGTAGTTCACGAGTTGACACAGAATGAAACTAGTCATCACCAAAAACAGGTTTAGAATTTAAGTTTTCATAGATTTTTAATTTTATATCATCAACATAATTAGTGGTTTCAAAAATCCAACTTTTTCAACATCATTATTATTACATAACAATAACAATGTATTAAAAGTTGTAATGCAGCTAATGAAGTCAAAAACTTGGTATAAATTAGAATAATATAAAAATAATATAATGAAAAGTCACTATTGATAAAATAGAAAAACATGAAGATAAAAAAAAAACATAAATAACATGCACAAATATCACTAGTTTCAAGAATACTTTGAATATGAAGATATAAATGCATGAGACACATATGATAATAACATACTAACATGAAGTCACTATAAACATATAGATTGAAACTCACATGGGCAACCAGAGTATAAGTTTTTTCATAATATATGTCCTCTTCTTATTTATATCTTTGAGCCACTAGTTAGGCCTTATTCCTTTGTCGCGGTGAGAATTGGATGTCAAATTATTAATTAATTTGAATCTTAATTCATTGGTTCACCACCGGTCTTTTATTTGTCCAAAGGAAGGGAAAAAGATCGAATTACCCACAATGCAATGCAAATGCAAAAAAGTTAGAGAGTCTAAGATTCAAGGGTTCACTACGCCAAAATTGGTTTTTTGTATCGCCTACTTTAATAGCGCTTTTTATATAAGCGCTATTAAAAAGGAAACAAACATATTTATAATAGCGCTTTATAGTAAAGCGCTATTAAAGAGTACATAGAATATAATTTTGATAGCACTTTGTAAAAAAGCGCTATTATAGATATTCACTAAGATAGCGCTTTTCTAAAAAACGCTATTAAAATGTTGTATTACAATAGCACTTTTATAAAAGCGCTATTATTAAAAGCACTACGATAGCGCTTTTTAAAAATCGCTATTAAAATATGTAACTACAATAGCGCTTTCTATGAAACCGCTATCGTTTCTATAATTGTGTTTTAAGATAGCGCTTTTTTAAAAAGCGCTATTAAAATATTCTACTAATTAAATTAATTAAAAATATGAAAACCTTTTTTGGCCCAATATTTTTCGTTTTTGCGTAAAATTCCTTCTTCTTCAGTCGGATTCCCCTCTCTCTCAATCTCGTTTCACTGGCTCTCTCTTTCAAACTCTCTCCATCTCCTCTTATTCTATTTTTGAATCTGGTTTACGTTTGTTGATGATGATTATTTTGAACGGTTTGATTTTGATGATGGAAATCGATTGAAGTTTGAGGTTTACGGCGGAAGGAATGGAGATTTGGATTACTGAAAGAGGGGTTAGGGTTTGTGATTGGGTGTTCGGTTGTTTCACTTTGAATCTCTCTTCCACTTTCGGTTCTGGTTTTGGGGGTGTTTTGAAATTGGATTTACGGATGAAATGGGTTTGAAGCCAGTTTGAAGTGAGGGATGGATTAACGGTCGGAGGTGAAGATTTCTGGAAGGGGTTCCGATGGAGGTTTTGAAGGAGTTTTCCGGCGTTTTGCGTGTGGTTCTGTTAATGGTGAGAGATGGAATGTGGATTCTGTGTTGAAGATTTTCGGATGTTGAAGTTAGGGTTAAAAGAGGGGTTTAGGTCCGGTTCTGTTTTGATGTTAACGGAGGGATGTTTCTGGTGTTTAACGGTTTCGATGGGTTTCTGATGTTGATAGCGGCGTCGGCGGAGTAAGGTGGGTCGAAGGGAGGTTTGTTGTTCTTCAGGTTAGGTTTGGGCGTTGAAGGATTGAGACATTAATCTTGTATTAGATCGCCTTTTGTTTTGTATATTAAGCTTGCTTTCAACTGTCAGTAACTGTGGAAGTGCAATATTGTGCAATCGCATCACATTTTGAGCTCCGTTTTTTTTACTTAATGTAGGCTCGTATGGAGTCTGTTGAAGCTGTAAACAAAATACTGGAAGAGGATAATAAGCGCATTCAAGCAACTGGAACTGGTACCTCAATAGGATTAGTATTTTGTGCTTTTTAAACTTTTGTCTCTCTACCCTTCCCATCAAATCCTCTGCTTCATGGACTTGCATGCTTTGTTTTATTAATTCTTCATATTTTATGTGTTCATTATAAAATTTGTCAAACTTTGAAATTCTTGCGGCTGATGACTGGTATTACTAGGTGAATTATTTGGTGCTCTTAGGGGCCGACTCTATGATAGCAACAAAAATATAGTCATGGCTACCTTGACAACAATTGGTAATGTTGCATCTGCAATGGGTCAAGCTGTAGAGAAGTCAAGCAAAGTTAGTGAACTCTGTTCTGCTTTTGTATTTTCTTTCCTGTTGCTAATGTTGCATTTCCTTTATTAAAAGTTCAACTTTTTCAAAATGGTTTATTTCAGGGCATTCTGTCTGATATATTGAAATGTCTCGGTGACAATAAGAAGCACATGAGAGAATGTGTACTGAATACTCTCGATTCTTGGCTAGCAGCTGTTCATCTTGATAAAATGGTCGGTCCTGATTTTGTATTCAATTATTCTTGTGCTCATTTGTTGTCTTTGTCCCTGAACTTGATGTTAACATAGGTTACATATGTTGCAATTGCTTTGGTGGATTCCAAACTTAGTGCGGAAGGGCGTAAGGATCTTTTTGATTGGCTATCTAGGCAACTGTCTGGGTTAAGTAGTTTTGCTGAAGCTGCACAACTGCTAAAGCCAGCCTCGTCTGCAATGGCAGTACGTTCTGATTACTCAATTATGTCCTCGAGTGTCTGTCATTATCAAATCAGTTCTATTAATAATTTCCTTAAATTTAAATTTTTCTATGGCTCCTTTGCAGGATAAATCCTCTAATGTTCGCAAGGCAGCAGAGACTTGCATTACTGAGATACTGAGAGTTAGTGGGCATGAAATGGTATGTGTGATAAAAATGATGTTTTTTCATTCCCTGTTTCCTCACATTCATTTGATACCAAGAATAATTAAATTGTTTGTTCTATTAGATTGAAAAGATAGTCAAAGACATTCATGACCAGCTCTGGCACTTGTTCTTGAGAAGCTAAAACCATATGGAGCTTTTCAAGGTGGTTCTTCGTCAACAGTTTTTTTAATTTTTTCTTACACGTGAATGATTTTATCATGGTAACTATTTTGCCTCTTATACTTTCTCTATCTTACACCCTGCCCCCCAATGTGTGTCCCCAGAGTCATTCGAGTCAGCCAGGGTAACTTCTGTGGGTATAACATCGAAAGGTGTTACTAAGGTTGGGAAATCAACAGCAAATGGTGTTTCAAAACCTGGAAATAAAGTTGTATCTTCGGTATGTTTAGTTTTTATTATTTATTTATTTATTTATTTATGTCAATTACTCTTTTATTGTGTTTGGATTTCTAACTGTACGTTTCATCATGAAGAGGGCCGGGGCAATAAAGGGCGCAAAGTCTGAACCAATATCTGTTCAAGATATAGCAGCCCAAACTCAAACCTTGCTAAATATCAAGGATTCGAATAAGGTATTGTTGACAGAAGTATTTACCCAACATTACTTCAAATTTTCAAAAGATGTATGCTTGAACTGTCAGTTGTCTTCCATGCAGGAAGATAGAGAGAGATTGGTTGTTCGAAGGTTTAAGTTTGAGGATCCACAAATTGAGCAAATTCAAGATCTTGAGGTTGACCTGTTCTTTGAGGACTTCAAGTTTTTCACGTTTAATTTAAGTTTCCTAGTTATTGAATTGTAATAAATGCTGCAATTCGCAGAATGATATGATGAGGTATTTCAGAGAGGATTTACACAGGAGACTCTTAAGTGCAGATTTTAAGAAGCAAGTTGACGGACTTGAAATTCTGCAGAAGGTGTTGTTCTTTTTATATTCTTAATAAGTTGCGTGCTTTTCAATTGTTGACTGTACTATTAGCTATATAATCTTCTATCGCACTTCGCAGGCACTTCCATCCATTGCTAAGGAAGTTATAGAAGTTTTGGACATTCTTTTGAGGTGGTTTGTGTTGCAGTTTTGCAAATCAAACACAACATGTCTATTAAAGGTACAATTTAGTTTTCCCTTTTGTTTTCATTGTTCCTTCAGTTTTCTTCTTTTCCTATCTCATTTATGAAGTGTATTGCATTCCTGCTTGGATAAACAACTTGATTAAGCCCTTATAAACATATATCATTTAATTTCTTACGTATACGTTTATAAGCTATTTCTCTAACAGATTTTAATATAAAATCAAAATGATTTTAGATCAGCTGTAAGTTGTTTTCATAGCTATCATGGCGAGATGATGGAAACAACTGAAACCAACCCATATATTGGTCCCAGTTAACGCTTATGCAATTTAATTGCTCAGGTGCTGGAATTTCTTCCTAAACTGCTTGACACTTTGAAGGATGAAGGTTACACTTTGACAGAGTCTGAAGTGGCAATCTTTCTTCCTTGCCTTGTAGAGAAGGTTTGTATTAACAGATTTTAATAGGTGGCATCACCAGTAGATATCAATTTTTCAGCAAATCTCTGTTTTTATTAGAGTTAGTGTCCTTTCTTGGGTGCTATGGAAAGTGGCTACTTTAATTCATAGATAAAAGTAAGTATAAGTTCATGGTATTTTATAAATGTTACAGTTAGGGCATAACATTGAGAAAGTACGTGAAAAAATGCGGGAGCTGACTAAACAATTTGTTGTCGTATATTCCGCATCATTTATTTTTCCTGCCTGTCTATTATTTTTCTTTGGTTGAAATTTATTTGGAAGAAAGTATATCTGCATCATTTTTAAATGTTTATTATTTAAACTACACGACTCATTCATTTATATCCTTGTCTATGGATGGGGTGATTGTTTTTTCCACTTGAATATTTTAGATGCAAAAATTGGGTTTAATTTTGATTATAATAACTTTTGGTCATGCTGAGTTGTTTTCCTTCATAATCTTGCTATGCAGGTGAAGACATATGGAGATTTGTTGGGAAACTAACAGATGCTCAAAAAAGCATGTTAGATGATAGATTTAAGTGGAAAGTAAGTTCTCACCTTTCTCATTTTTCCATCCCCTTTCTGATATACTGCATTGCTGATGAATGTGGTGTAATTTGACAGGTCCGGGAAATGGAAAAGAAAAAAGAAGGAAAGCCAGGGGAAGCGAGGGCTATTTTACGACGTTCTGTCCGGGAAAATGGGCAAGTCTTTTCATTTTATGTTGTAAATTTAATTTATTATATATCTTTTAAGCTTTGATAACCTGATTGTGATCACCAATTATAAAATGAAAACAGCAATATAACACGATAACTGGATTATTTTGAACCTGGATTCTTTAGTTTTGATGATTGACAATGAGACCCAGAAAAGGCCGGAAATTGTACTCTTGAAATATTTTTGTTTCATTAAGGTGTTAGTTTTTTCTGTAAATTATCAACTTTAGAAGTTAAAAATTTCTGTATTGATGTGAAAAGGCTGGAAATTGTTCTTGTGAAATCTTTTTCTTTTGTTACGGGGCTAGTTTTTTGTTTAAATTTTTTGTATAGACGAGAAAAAGCTGGAAATTGTACTCTTGAGTTTGTTAGTATCTATTTCCATGTTTAACATTTCAATTTAATATTCAAGATGTTTTTGCTTAAATTACCAGGTCTGATGTTGCTGAGCAAAGTGGAGAAATGGCTAGATCTCTTGCTGGTCCATTATTGAGGTATTCAAATGTTTTTATTGAATTTTTTCCTTTTCCCTTAAATAACCCCCACCAATAAAACTGCGTTGTTGCTATTACTCTTAATCATCTTTCTTATTAATGCAGGAGAAATTTTGCTCAACCCGGTAGTAACATTGAGAGACAATTGATGCCCCGTCCCGTGGCTATTGCCAGCGCCCCCACTGATTGGAATGAAGCACTTGAGATTATTTCTTTCGGTTCTCCTGAGCAGGTATATGACGTAGCATCCTCTTGTTACTATTATGAATATCTTAATCATGATGTGTGGGATAATAATTCTTGCATTAGTCATCCACTTTGAAAATTGACAATGTTGTTCACAAATATATAGATACAACGTTGGAGTTTTTTCCTGTTCTCTTTTCCAGTTTGAAAAATGGAGCTTTTACATATGTTTTCAAAATAATTTTGTGATGCAGTCTGTTGAAGGAATGAAAGTTGTTTGTCATGAGTTGGCTCAGGCCACTAGTGATCCAGAAGGCAATGCTAGGAATGAAAGTTGTTTGTCGGATTAAACAATACTTTTGAAAGTTCATCAACTTATCTAGCTCCACTACTTGGATTGACCTATGGTTTACACAAAACTTTTAGGGATCTGTATGTGCTACAAGGCGTACTGCTAGTTTCGTGCGAGGAGACGATGTCATCCACAAATTGTTTACAGAGCTGGCTTAACGGTACACGTGAGTATTAAACTTGATGTAATTTCAATCACCAATTTATGACTGTTAATTGTGACACTGAACAGACGTTGTGTTGTACAGGGATAGATCTGGTGGGTACACCAGGTTGCTTCGGACTCGTATTCGAGTTGGCGATGCTGCACCAATGGCCTATATTGAGTAAATCTCTTTATTTTCTGATAGTCACTAGTCTAACTGACCTTGTTAGTTCTGTTATTTTTGTATCCCAGCTTGATTTCACTAAAGAAGTCATTTCTTTTCATTATTGGTGCAAACAATTACCGATAATTGCGCTATCAGGTTATGGAAGTTACCGAAGGTTGTGCGGGAAGGCTTCAGCTGAGAATTAAACCAATCAAACCTGAAAAGGTATAACTTCAAATCACATTTCCGCTACTTGTTCAGTTGTCTAAATGGTTGCAAATGTGAGCTTTTTTTGTTTGCCACTTATGAATCAAATATTGTAACAGATGATTGAGCAATCACCTCTCTCTGCAGCATATAGAGCCTTGATTGTTTCGATGTCGTCATAGCTACCAAAAAATATCAGAGACCGTTCGTGAATTATTGTTGGAATTTAATCAAGTGCCCTTTGTTTGTTGGTGAAAGACTGTCCTCTGGCTTGTTCCTCCATAAAACAACGTGTGATGAACATCAGTTACCATAATTCAAATATATCTTAGAGACTTGGTTGATAAACCATCTGTGAGAAATTTTCACTTTACTGTTTTTTTATTAGTTTAGAGAATATGTCTAGCTAAGTGATTGTACTTTTTGTTTGGAATTTGGTTTGAAGTACTCTTAGCCAAATTAATAACTACATGACAAAATACTTTAGTTGTGTTTATAAAATATTTTGGTTTGAAGTACTCTTAAGCCAAATTAATGGTATCACATTTGTCATTATTATTTTAATTTCAAGTATTTTAGCTACTTAGTTATAATTATTTTATGAATTCTAATGACGTAAAATGCAAATGCCATATATATATATATATATATATATATATATATATATATATATATATATATATATATATATATATATATATATATATATATATATATATATATATATATATATATATATATATATATATATATATATATATATATATATATATATATATATATATATATATATATATATATATATATATATATATATATATATATATATATATATATATATATATATATATATATATATATATATATATATATATATATATATTATAAATGATTTGGTGTAAAAAAAAAGTGTATTAGAATAGTGTTTTGAAGAGAGCGTGCTATAATAGCGCTTTGTTAGAAAGTGTTATCAAAATTAAAGGAATTTACCGGTATTTTAATAGCGCTTTGTTTGAAAGTGCTATCGAATATGTGGATTATAATAGCGCTTTTTTTGAAAGTGTTATTAAATATGTGTCTTATAATAGCGCTTTCTTTGAAAGTATTATTAAATATGTGTATTATAATAGCGCTTTGTTTGAAAGCGCTATCAAAATTAAAGCAAATTACCGGTACTATAATAGCGCTTTGTTTGAAAGCGCTATCAAATATGTGACTTATAATAGCGGTTTTGGAAAAGCGCTATTAAATACAGGTACTATAATAGCGCTTTTGAAAAAACGCTATTAATTACTAGTGCTATAATAGCGCTTTTAAAGCGCTATTAAAAATTTTGTTTTACAATAGCGCCTTGATTAATAGCGCTTTAAAGCGCTATTAAAAAGCAAAAAAAGCGCTATTATAAAGCTTTTTTGTAGTAGTGTTGGTTAAACTTAGGGAAGGTACTAGCATCCTAAGTTTCTGTAGTACTCTACAGGAACCTCTTATTTTATGTTGTTTATTGCTAAGGGTAATCTGCTTACGGGATAAAAGACCTAGTGGTTTATTTTTAAGTATACTCGTCAAGACGTCGCATATTGTGCCTACATATACTAACGGGAATGGAATCAGAGTATTTGTAGTTCCCCTAAAAGGGATTGAGGAACCATTAACTGTTGGTCAAAGTTCCAAAGGGATAAGGTTTTATTGATTGAGTCTAGGAGAAAAGACGAGTCGTCATCTTAAGGGAGAACACTCGACTTAACCACCACAACTTGTAGGAGATGGTCTTTGCGTCACATTGAGAGAAGGGTTCAAACACTCGGATTTATCGACGAGTATGTCACTATCTCTCTCAATCGAAAAAGATTTTACATCTCTCGATCGCGTTATGGGGCAGGAGAGTTATATCTCGACGGTTAAGATGACTAACGTCTAATTCTCTTATATGGAGAATAGTTGATTGAATTGAATATTGTTTATCTAAGCTGTAAAAGAAAAAGGTCCTCTTTATGGGGTAGGAACTAAACTTAAGTTGATCGACTTGAAAAGACACTACAACAGAAATGACTTTTAGCAGCGCATTAAAAGACAACGCTTTCTGAAAAAGCGCTGCTAAGAGAGTCTTAAAAAAAAAGAAAAAAATTGCATACCTACGACAACGCTTTCTAAAAAAGCGCTGCTAAAGGGGGAGTCAAAGACAGGGCTTTAAAAAGCGCTGCTAAAGGAGGGGCCTAAGACAGCGCTTTAAAAAAGCGCTACTAAAAGAGGGCTCTAAGAAAGCGCTTTCAAGAAAAGCACTGTTATAGGCTGGGTCTAAGAAAGCGCTTTTAAAAAGCGCTGCTAAAGGCCCTGTCTAAGGAAAACCTATAGCAGCACTTTATAAAAGCGCTGCTAAAGGCCATGCAAAAGCGCTGCTATAGGTTTAAGTAGCATAACTTTTAAAATTCCCAGTTAAAGTGCAGAAACATAACAGTATTCGTCTTCTTCTTTCCCAGACGCGAAAACAAACCCTATTCACTCCGTCGACACTTTCCTTTCGTCCTTCCGTCCGTGCTTCCGTCCGTGCCTCATTCCGCTGTTGCCCTAACTCTCATCCGTCGTCGCTGCATTTCCACCACCGTCCGTCCATTTTTGACGGTCGTCTCTGTCATCCGTCTGTCCATTTCCACCACCGGCGCATTTCCACCATTTTTAAGGTATTTGAAGTTTTTCATTTTTCATTTTTATTATTCTGATAGTTGAATGCATTATTGGAGTTTGATGATGTAGTATGTTTGATAACCATGAACATGAATTAAGTAATTTGTTATTGAAGCTGTAGTTTCGGGAAACTCTATATTCAAACAAAAACATGAACAATGATTCATCATAATGTAGTACAGATCCGGAATTATGAAATGGAATGTGATTCTTGCAAATGGAATGTGATTCTTTCTATTTCTTGCAAATGGAATGTGATTCTTATACCATTGTAGCTAACAAAACAAATCATGAAATGGAATGTGATTCTTTCTATTTCTTGCAAATAGAATGTGATTCTTATACCACTGTAGCTAACAAAACAAATCATGAAATGTGTTTTTTTCCTTTTCATTATGAACTGTAGCGCATAGGTTAGTTAGAAGAATTTGAAGTGTGAGTTAGAATGTTAGGTTAGTGAACGAAATGTTTTCTACTAGATGATGTTATGCACTCTAACTGTTTGAAGTTAGGATCTATATTGATAATTTCTAAGTGACCTTGTCAACAAAGCTATGTCAAATATTGATTTAAGCAAACTGTTAGTTGAAAAATTAAATTACTCGAATAATTTCATATATTTGTTAATTTCGTATATTTGTTAATGGTATTTGTTGATGGAAACTTGAATTAAGTAACGATAATATTGTTGTTGATGTTAATGATGTTGATGTTGTTGATGAAAGTAAATGAATTATTTATGTCTGTTAATTTTGATTGTTTCCAAGAATTATTTAATGTTGATGATGTTATTAATTTTTTTCTGTTATAGGGGTTACTTGTGAAGAGCAAGGTTGGGATCGTTTCCAAGCATCCTACTGTGTAGCTTTCTTAGAAGTTAGTGATTTCTTTACAGGTATTCTCTGTTTTTGTTTAACTTTCATAGTTTAGTTTAGACTACTTAATTAGTATGGATAAAAAATGGATGTCTGCTAATCGATTGTCAAAAAAGTACGAGAATGGGGTATCGAAATTCGTTAAGTTTGTTGTTGAACACACCAAAGACCCCAGTAGGATCGCATGTCCTTGCTTAGGTTGCTGTTATGGGCGTTGAATTGACGTTGTTCAGTTGGAATCTCATTTAATGAGACATGGAATTGATCAAAGTTACACATGTTGGACATTACATGGTGAGATAAGTAACGAGAATGTTGAACCCCAGAATAATACGACTTGTGCTTCAAAGGACAATGGCAGGGATACATATGATTGTGATCGAGTCGAAGAGATTGCAGAAGCACTTGAAGAAGATCTTCAAGATTGTCCCAAGATGTTTGAGAGGTTGGTAAGCGATGCAGAGAAATTGTTGTATAAAGGTTGCACTACTTTCACAAGATTGTCCGCGGTATTAAAGTCATACAACTTAGAGGCGGGTAATGGATGGTCGGATAAAAGTTTCACAGAGTTGTTAGCCCTACTTCAAGAGATGCTTCTGGAGGATAATGTTCTTCCCAATCGAACCTATGAAGCTAAAAAAATGTTATGCTCTATTGGCATGAGCTATGATAAGATACATGCTTGTCCAAATGATTACATTTTGTTTTGAAATGAATATGCATCATTAAACGAGTGTCCTAAATGCGGTGTATCTCGGTATAAGAAAAGGTTGTCACCAGCAAAAGTCTTATGGTATTTTCCTATAATTATGAGATTCAGACGCATCTTTCGTAGTGAAATAGACGCAAAACACTTGACTTGGCATGCAGATGGTAGAATTATAGATGGGAAGTATCGACATCCGGCAGATTCACCACAGTGGATGAAAATTGATAATGATTATCCTGATTTTGGAGAAGAAGCTAGAAACCTTCGCTTGGCATTATCGACTGATGGAATGAATCCGCATGGTCTGCAAAGTATATCACATTCCACCTGGCCTGTAATTATTATGATTCATAACCTACCTCCATGGCTATGTATGAAGTGTAAGTACATGATGTTATCTATGTTAATTTCTGTCCCTAAACAACCAGGGAATGACATAGACGTATACCTGGCACCTTTAATCAAAGACTTAAAGAGTTTGTGGGAGAACGGTGTGGAGGTTTATGATGGATATAGGAAAGAAAGTTTCAATTTGAGGGCGATGTTGTTTGGCACAATTAATGATTTTCCAGCATACGGAAATTTATCGGGGTATAGCATTAAAGGTCAATGTGTATGTCCTATCTGTGAAGAAAACACAGATTGGACGCGGTTGGAATTTGGTCAGAAGAATGTCTTTCTTGGAAATCGTAGATTCTTAAATTCTAGTCATCACTACCGTGGGTGGAGAAAAGCATTCAATGGAAATTCAGAACAACGTAGAACTCCACCTACATTGACCGGCGAACAAATTTTTGAAAAGGTGAAAGATGTGAGTACTCAGTTTGGCAAGCCTTTTGCACATACTATTGTCACACGTGGGTGGAAGAAGAGGTCAATTTTGTTTAAGTTGTCGTATTGGAAGTCGTTGTATGTAAGACATTTTCTTGATGTTATGCATATTGGAAAAAATGTATTTGGAAGTGTTATTGGTACGTTACTCAATATACAAGGAAAGTCTAAGGATGGCCTTAAAGCAAGAAAGGACTTGGTAGCAATGGGAATAAGAAATGAATTAGGACCCTTGAAGAAAGGAAATCACACATATCTACCACCTGCTACTTATACTTTATCTAGAAAGGAGAAAAAGATATTGTGTAAGTTTCTGAGTGAAGTTAAAGTTCCAGAAGGATACTCTTCAGATATTAGAAGAATTGTTTCTATGAAAGACCTCAAGTTAAAGAGTTTAAAGACACATGATTGCCATATTATAATGGAACACTTTCTACCAATAGGTATACGTTCTATTTTTCCAGAAAACGTGAGAGGCACAATAACTAAATTGTGTTTTTTCTTCAGGTCAATTTGTAGTAAGGTGATCGATCCTGCGATCTTACCATCATTGCAAAAAGAAATAGTTATTAGTTTGTGTGAGCTTGAAATGTATTTTCCTCCATCATTTTTTGACATAATGGTACATCTAGTTGTCCATCTTGTGAAAGAGACACAATTGTGTGGACCAGCTTATATGAGATGATGTACCCTGTTGAACGTTATATAAAAATATTGAAAGGGTATGTGAAAAACCGAAGCCGACCAGAGGGATGTATTGTTGAACGATACATTGTTGAAGAAGCTATTGAGTTTTGTACTGAATATTTGTCCAACGTTCAATCCATTGGCCTCCCAAAATCTAATGTTGTTGAAAAAATAGTAGGTAAACAGTTAATTGGAAATAAAGTTGTGACAGTTTCAAGGGATGAACGGGAGCAAGTGCATTTGTATGTTCTGCACAATGACATTGAGGTTGAGTCGTATGTTGAAATGCACAAGGACGTTCTCCGAGATTTAAATGTGAATCAAAATGAAAATTGGATAATACGTGAGCACAATCGAAGTTTTATAACATGGTTCAAGGATCATATTTTTTTAAAGTTTTATTCTGATTCCGCTTCAATAACAGAAAGGTTGAAATGTTTAGCATATGGTACAAGTTTGCATGTGTTTTCTTATAGCACATACGCAATTAATGGATACACATTTTATACCAAAGAACAAGATGATAAGAGTACAATGCAAAATAGTGGTGTCACCGTGCTTGCCGAAGCAATGCACATTTCAAATGTGAAGGACTTAAACCCCAAATATGTGAATCTGTCGTATTTTGGTGTTATCGAGCGCATTTGGGTGTTTGATTATGAAAAGTTTCAGATTCCTATCTTTGGATGCAAGTGGGTTGAAAATAATAGTGGCATACGAATGGATAAGTCAGGATTTTTGCAAGTGGATCTTAATAAGGTGGGGTACAAAGATGAGCCTTTTATTCTAGCCACGCAAGCTAAACAAGTGTTCTATGTCACTGATCCGACAAGTACGAAATGGTTTATAGTTCTTTTTTCCAACAAAGTAATCGATGATAACATTGGAGACAAGGGGGATGTTGATGTTGAGAAGGAATCTTATATTATAGATGATCCAAATGAGAATATTAGAGCGGACGAATCATATATTAGAAATGACCATAACGAGGGAATTTGGGTCAATCCATCCGTCCGTGTTGTTAAGAGACAAGTAAACCACGTTCCAACTAAGAAAAGAAAGAGATCTTAGTGACAAAGGTACTTGTTAAATTACATATTGTCTCATTGAATAAAATTACATATTTCTATCATGCAATACAATTACATATTATGTCATTCAATAAAATTATGTATGTGTTTCTCTTATTTATACATTTCTTATGTATATATTTCTTATTTACATATTTGCATGTCATTCATTTGATACTTTGGTTTTTCTGAATTACAGATACTATGGCCAACAATGAGGAAACATCGCATGATGGAAACGAAACAACAAAAGACATTGAAGGCGATATCAAAAGAGGAATAACGATTATGAAAAAATTATCCGTGCGAGAGATAAGGGTGTTAAGTATGATGTGCATTGGAATTAAAGAGATCAATTAGTTGAGCCTAACGGTGCGATGCTGACAAGTTACATTGGAGCACTTGTACGTTCGCAAATTCCGATTACTTGCGATAATTGGAGAATTCAGTCGCTACAACCGGCTAAAGACAAAATTTGGAGCGAGATACAGGTATGATACTTGATTATTTTTAATTATGTTGACGGTTACATCTTTAAATTAATTATACTAACATGTTATATGTATGTGTATTTGTTTGCAGAGATCTTTTAATATTGATGATTGCAGAAGAAAATATTGTCTTCAATTGGTCGGTAAACGACTGAGGGGATTCAGAGCGTTTTTAACGAACAAGTTTCTCAAAGATTTTGATGGAAACTTTGTTGACTCGGAGCGTCCAAAGAAGTACGCTGATCTGATTTCGGAAGAAGAATGGGAGATATTTATTGCGAAGCGAAGAACCAAAGAATTTTTAGTAAGTACAACTTATCATGAATAATGTATAGTATATATACTTCTTTCACAAGAGTTCTGATATGACTTAAACTTGTTTTTTCAGGTTGTGAGTGGCGTTAATCGGCAACGGGCATCAAAACCCGCGTATCCATACAAAAAAGGGCGTTTGGGATATGCACGCTTAGAACAAAAAATAGTAAGTATATATAAATGCTTTAATATGATATAGTTACCAAAATTAGTAAGTATATATAATAGGATATGAATGCTTTATTATCCGTCTTAATGCGTAGATAGAAGAGGAGAAAAGTGATGCGACATCTCTTCCGGACCATGTTGTGTGGAAGGCTGCCTGTGTGGGAAGAGATGGAGTCGTTTAGGAAGAAGTTCAACAAGTGTTTGAAGGATGTGTAAGTACAACATTAGTTTTGTCAGTAACTGATCAAAAGTGTATAATATATTTATATATGCTTTTATATATATTTCAGGAGACTCTATCCCAGAGTATAACTCCAGCTGAGGATGATGATTGCGGGAGCATACTGAGTCGGGTGTTAAATATCCCTGAGTATTCTGGGCGTGTGAGGGGTAAGGGATTTGGCGTCACTCCATCACAGCTGTATAAGAAGCCAAAGAAAAAAAATCCTAGAAATAAAGAAGTGATGGATACGTTGGAGGAATTGAAATCTCAGATTCGGGAATTACAGAAGGACAAAGAAAGATACATGTCGGAAAGGCGCGGTCCAGAGGGTAAAGATGCTAGTGAAAAAGATAGTATCGGTTGTCCGCAGAAGCTTCCAGAGGTAATTGTATATATTACATTGAAATTAATTTAGCACAATTTTCTTAATTGACACATTAATCGGCATCATTATTTGTTTAGGGCATTTCACCTTGTCGGCTATATTTATCGTCACTGACTTATCGCATGGTTGGCAAGGGAAAGGTGCATAACAATGTGGGAGAATTACTTCACCATAGACCGCTCCCTCCTGGATTTTTAAAAGTATCGGTTGATATTGCGTTAGAGGGGGGTGCGTTGTTGCCTATACCAGATGAAGTTTCAGACGCAACAGTGGTGGGAGACGCAATAGGAGCGTATGTTGCATGGCCGGCAAATCTCATTTACATAGATGATGAGGTATGTTGAACACTATTATGAACCTAGCTTGTAATATTCAAATGTTTTACGACCCATAGATGAAAGTCATTCTTACATTTACATTTTCTTATTTACATGATGATCTTAGACTCCTACAAAATCCAAATCAAAAGATGAAAGAATTATTGTGCGGGATACCGATTCAGCTGCATCAAAGAAACAGGTACTAATACAGTTACATGGTTATATTATTATATATTAACTACTGAACTTATATATGACTTTTAGGTTCATGATCAGCAGTTGCAACAAGTCAGCAAGGGTAAGATGCCTGAAACTTCCAAGGTGCCCAACAAAAAAAAGACCGAGTCAAAAAAGCATAAGTTCCTCGATTTAGGATGTGCCTTAAAACATATATAGGAACAAAAGATGTGACTGAGGGTGGCATCCGTCAAATACCTATGGAGGAAGGTATTTTCGGTTTTGAATATCCCGAAACACTTGCTAAGGAGGATTTTGACCAGGTTTTCCAACATTCTGAATTGGGCGTCGGTGTTATGCATCCCTACATCAGGTACTCCGACCCATTTTAATTAAATAATTGAACATTTTAAAATTTGCTCATTTAACTGAATATTCTAATATTGATTATGTTTTTCTTTTAGGCTCCTGTATGACAAGTTGTTGGTCCCGCATGATTTGACTTCCATATTCACATTCTTATCTGCTATCTGTATCAACATACGGGCAATAGAGCACACACCAGATGCAGTCAAAGATTACATAGTCCAAAGATTTATGGCCGCGACTACAGAGAAGTTGTTCTTGTTGCCATATAATACTGGGCATGGGTTAGATTTTATTCTAAATTCATTTATTATAATTATTCGATTTTTGCCATTAATCTATATAACATTTCCGTCTAAACTGTTGTCTTATTTTATAGTGGACACTGGTTGTTGGTCGCGATTAATCTGATGAAAGAAATAGTGTATTATATAGATTCATTGGATGGCGATACAACAAAATCTCCTGATCTGAAGAACATGGTTGATACGTAAGTGATGAGATATATTGTTCTGAATAGTTATATATCTTTATTTATTATGTGACATTGTTCTAAATATGCGTTTATATTATGTTAGAGTTATACAAATATTCAGAGCACAAAGAGATGCAACAGTGCCAAAAAGTAAGGCTAACAACATCAGCTGGATCAGAGTGGAGGTATATTTTCCCATGTTTGACTGTTATAGTGGTTCTACTTGATAAAACTATTTAAACTATATATCATGATAAATGTTCGTTTGTTTTTTCCATTTACAGTGTCCTCGTCAACGCAATGGGATTGACTGCGGATATTTTGTATTGCGCTTTATGAAGGAAATTATTCTTTCAGGTCAAATAGAGATTCCAATCATGGTATGGATCAATTCATAAGTTGTATGATTCATTTTTATAATTAACTGATATTTCACCTGAGTAATTAGTTTTAAAATTAAATCGTGCATGTTCTGTTATATTATGTAGTACTTTGATGAATACAAGTGCGGGTACTTACTCGAAAGCAAGATTGGAAGAAATTAAGGAGGACTGGTGTCAATTTATTCTTGAGTTGAGAATTGTATAATGTATCTATTTGTAAAGTTATCGGATTTGTAATTATATGTAAATTGAATGTATTTGTGATGTTGTAAATTGAATGTATTTGTGATGTTTTAATATATTTAAGCAGGTTTATGTGTATTAAAATGGTTATGGGCAAAGTGATGAATACACATAAATAAGGCCAAAGTAATTGTTATATATAAGGCCAAACTGTTGAATTAAAGGGCTAAATTATAAGCAGGGAATGTAATTGTTATAAGTAGGTTTATCGAAAAATATATAAAAAATGTGATTATTTAAAAAAAAAATTTAAAAATCGTGAAGAATAGACAGCGCTTTTAAAAAAAGCGCTGCTAAAGGGGGCAAAGAGAGGCCAAAAAAGCGCTACTATAGGTTGGAAAAGGGGGGTCTAAGAAAGCGCTTTAAAAAAGCGCTGCTAAAGGGGGGGTCAAAGAAAGCGCTTTAAAAAAGCGCTGCTAAAGGGGGGCCTAATACAGCGCTTTTAAAAAACGCTACTAAAGGGGGAAGGGGAAAGCGCTGCTAAAAGCGTTGCTGAAGGGAGGGGAAGGGGGAATAGGCAGCGCTTATAAAAGCGCTGCTATAGGGTGACAAAAGCGCTGCTAAAAGCGTTGCTGAAGGGAGCCTTTTGGCAGCGCTTTTAAGCGCTGCTAAAGGTCTTTTTTGGCATAGTGAGATCAAGGATCGAGCGGAGAAAAATGATGCAAATGAGGTGCAATACACACGACTTATGAAGTCATGAGCAGGTTCTTCCTTTGAACATTATGCGATGCGATAAAATAAAGACAATGATAAAGACGATGATAAATAAATCCACACAACGGATAAACGTGCTTAAATAAGACAAGCGCTTAACGGAAGGATTACGAGTGGAATTGCGAATATTCAAAATAAAACGAGGCTGAGAGATGGGAAGAGCTAGAAATGTGTTGATTAAATTTATGCGAGGTTGATTTTAAGAAAAAATTGTCTAAGATAGATTAATTATTCTAGTAAAAATAGATTATAAATTAATTAGGTTATAAATAAAATGGGTTTTCTTAAATAAAAAAAGGTTTTGGTTATTATAAAAAAGAAGTTTTATTAATTATCATTAAGGGGATTTTATTAAATAAAAAGTTGTATTAAAAAATTAAAATTGAATAGGTTTTATTTATTAGATATTAGATAAATGGGCTTTAATAAGAATTTGAATGGTTTTATTATTAATAAATATAAGTTATTTAAATTATTAAGTAGTTTTAGAGATAAATATGAATTAAGTTTTAATGAGAGGTTATTAAGTTAGAATACGATAGATTGAAATAAAGTAGATAAATTAATTTATTAAATAAAAGGAAAATTGATTAATCAAATTAGAAAAAAAAAAGATTATTTAAATAAAGCAAAAAGGGAGAAAGGTAAATTAATTGTAATAAAAAGTTATTAATTATTTTAATAATAAAAAAAAGGCTGATTTAAGAAAAGTTAATTAACCGACTAATTAATTAAATTAGTAATTAAGTGAGGATTAGGTTAATTAAAGGATTAGTTAAAGGGTTAAATTAATTAAATGGTAATTAAGTGGACAGATTAAAGGGTTAATGGGATAGTGGGGGGGATGATCCAGTGCGTTGTAGGTCGTGAGGGTGCATCGCGAGGTGCAATGTGGAGTCGTGTGATCGTTGATCAGGGGGATGAATGGGTGATGATTGTGATGGTGCATGATAGGGGTGTGTATGCGCACGCAGGTGATTATAACATATAAAACAAAACAAAAAACTGAAAACCCTAAATTACTCCCCCAAACTCCTCCGCCGCTACCCCTTCTCTCTCTCCCCTCTCTCTCTGATTTTTGCTCCTCTCTCCTACCTCTTCTCTCATCGCGATTTTTCTTCTCCATTTCCTCCCCATCGTCTTCTTTTGACCTCCGTTCTCTTCTTGTTCTTCACCATTCCCTCTTCTTCTTTCTTTTCCTCTAAACTTCGCCTTCTTCTTCTTCTAGTTTTCTCCGTCTTCTTTTTTCTCTACAAACAAAGCAATCAAACAAACATTATCAAAGTAATCGAAACCTTACGATTTTTGTTCTTTCTTTTTTTTACAGGTTTCAAATGGAGTCTTTCGGCGGTGGCGTGAAGATAACGTGTTGAGAGGGAGCTTTTTTTGCGGAGAATCGCGGCGGTTTCACGGATGGAGATGGCAATTCAACGGCGAACTGAAAAAGTTAAGGGCAAAGGGAGGTTTACGGCGGAGGAAGGGTTTTCAAAATTTCAACGGTGGATGAAGATACGTATTTCCTTCACTTTCTTTTACAAATTCTTAGGGTTTTGATTTGGGGATTTTTGGGGTTTCTCAAACATTAGGGTTTTTTTTAATGCTGCCCTCTTCATATCAAGTCTTGAATCCTCTTATAGGATGTTTTGAGCCGACAGATGTTAATTGACAATGAATCTCCTTCCTCTTTTGGTTTGAAATTGTCTGATTATATTGGTTATAATTTGAAATTCGCCTTGTGCGATTTAATAACCTTCCTTTTTAAACTGATCATGTTAGGTATTATTTTGGCATGTGATGATATGTTCTTTAAAGCACATGTGGTTGTAGAAAACTAAAGAGCATCGACACCTGCTCTTGTTTAAAATCCGCTGCTTGTACTTGGGTTAAAACAAAAAAAAAAGGACTTCACTCTTGGACAAGGTGAATTTAATGACACTTCTTTCTTTCATACACCACGCGAAAAGCTTATGAACTGAATTGCTTTTGTAACAGGATAGGTGTCTCGGTTTTGTTGCTTTGAATGAGCCCAGCACAATTGCTTCCCCTGTTTCAACATGGATTTTTCTTCTACAAATGACATTGTAGCAGCCACCTCCTTCTCCTCTCTCAGAATATTTCAAAAATGGTTCAACATTCCTTGCGAACGGGATTGCCAAGAATTTTGCGCTTACTAGTAGCTGGTAAATTCAAAAGTTCATAATTTCCTTTACCTGATTTACTTTGAAAGTTGATTAAAACGAACTAATGAGTTTTTTCTGCTTCTCACTAGCTCGAGTGTGGAACCAGTCTCCGTTTTCCAACTAATGGTCCCGCGTTCTGCTGTCGACATGGAGGCTGCTGCTGCTAAAGACTTTTCGCAGTTTCTCAAATGCTCCAATGGTGGGGAAGAAATGTCGTTGTTGTCGTTGTTATTCTAGCTTTTAGGCCCGGATTCTCCTCCTTATAACCCTTGAAATAGGAATGAAATTTGGTGAAGCTTGCTTATATGAATTGTAATTTGAAGTACTGCGGTGCTCATAAATGGTTGTGTATTATAAATATATAAATATGGGAAATTGTATGAAGTGTTTCATGGCGAGTAGTATAATGTTATGTTAGAACACAGATTAGTGTTTAATGTATCTCTATATTTTGATGATAACACTAATGAAATTTTGTATTAAGAAAATATATACTCTAATTTTGTTCAAGTGTTTTTGTTTCAGATATTAAATTAAATATTCTTATGGAAGCAAAAATGCATATGAACATTACTCTACGCAAAGCTCTGAAGTATCAGAAGCAAGTCATCAGAAGACTCTAAGCGCTGCCAGAAGAGACTCTGAAGCAGAAGCTGCAGAAGACTCTGAAGCAGAAACTGTAGAAGACTCTGAAGCGTAGTTGAAGAATTTGTATGAAGAGTTTCAAGCATTGTTTCAAGAAGACTCTGAAAGTACTTTTCGCTGCAAGTACAGAGGCTTTATTATTAAAACTCTGCTCTGATTGATATTCACGCTGAAGCACATTGGCTGCAAAATTCTGATAACATCAAGACTCTGATGTTGATAACTTTGAGACAGAAGCTTGTTGAAGAAGATATTATTCAAAGATATATCTGTTGGCATATTCCAAACAACTCTTTCCTTATTCATGTATGGCACAGGAAACCAGACAAAAGGGATTTGTCTGAACATTCCTCTTCTAGGAAAGCTAAAGTCAATAGAAGACAAAAAGGCTACAGCTACTCTGCTACGCACAGTTTTCAAGCATTGGACTTTCTGCTCTATAAAAAGATGTCTTCAACAACATTTCAAAGTTGACGAATTGACAAATCATAGAGAAATCAAATTGAAAACTACTCTTAAGCTCTCATACAATTTACTTCATAAGCTGAATAGTTTTTATTCGTTCTTAATCTAAGTGTAAAAATCACAGTTGTGATATAGCTTTTTAGAAGCATCTTAAACACTTGTTAGTTTACATTTAATTCTAAAAGGTTCCTTAAGAAGACCAAGTTGTGGTCAGGATTTCTTGAGAAGACTAAGACAGTTGTTCTTAGTGGTTGACACTATAATCTGTTTGAATATAGTGGATTAAGTCCTTATTGAGAAAGGCAAATCACCTTGGTAGGGTGGACTGAATTAGTTGAGTTCAACGAACCAGGATAAAAATACTGTGTTGTTTTTATTGCCATAATTATTTCAAAACCCTTATTCAACCCCCCTTCTAAGTGTTTTTCTCACCTTCATGTTACGTTGGGTTGAAGCCTATTGAATTCTTAAGCATTAATTCAACTTGTGATGAATTTTGAAGTTCATTCTTGTAGTCCTCCCATAAATTGAATTTCAATCTCCTATTTTGTAGTGAGCTTGTATCGTGAAACTAATCATGAAGATGAATCTTGCAATGCAGGCTTTCCTGAAACTTGAATTTGACGTTTAATTTGCAATCTAGAACCCAAATGGACCTAAGAATAAGCTCGTTTTTAAGAGAAGATGCTTGAGTGGATCTTGAGATGGAGACTTGAGCATAAGAGAATTGGGAAACTTGTTATGTAATCTTACAAATGACTTCACTTTGGATTAGTCAGGACCTATGTTTTTTTCAAAATACCTCTTAAACTTGGGATTGAATTAACCCTTGAACGATAACCCTAAATCCTGGATTTTGGCATGATGTAGTAAGCAATTCTTTGAAAGGTCGACTTGCACTAATGGCTTGAATGAATAATATGAATCTTGAACTTAAGCTTGTAAATAATGGAGTGATGATATAATTTGACTATCTTGAATTTTAATCTGAAGCGATAATCTTACTTAGAATCTTTGAAGTTAGAAATCGGTTTTCGAACTTCTTGAATTCAAAATAAATTGAATTAAGAGTTTGTATGAGTATTGTCATGATAACCGCCTTGGATGTAAAACCTGGATTTATGCTGCATATTGAATGGCATTTCTTGAACAGCAAATGAGTTTTGAGATCCTTTAATTTCTCACTTCATAAAGAGCTTGTGGTTTTGAGTCCCATTCTGTTTGTCATGGAAATAAATAGAGTTCATTTTGTGAAGCCAGTGAGTTTTTGAACTCTTCTTAGACACATGAAATCCTCGGCATAAACTTGTGAACCCAATCTTTGAATAAGACGACTTGGACAAATTTTCTTGGTCTTACAATGAAATCTTGAATTTTCACTTTGTGAAAAGAAAAACTTGAGATCTCTTTGAATTGAATCCGTAAGCTCTCAAACTTGAAGCTTGAATCTTATAACGCCTTTAACCTTAAACTTTGAGTTTGCGTTCTATATGAATCTTGGGATTTCTTTGCACACCTCTAAAGGACGCCTTGGAGAAATTTGAATTCAAGTATGTCTCATAAATACAAATATCACGTCTTGAATTCTTTGAACTTGTAACTTGAGTCTTTAAACGACATGCCTAATCATGTGTACCCTTATATAAGAAACTATGCTCAAACTTGATCCAAGTATGATGTGGCCGTCCATTATCTCCAAGGGATTCAATATAACCTGCACAAATTGGTTAGGATAAACAGCACACAAAAGCAAAAAAACAAGGAGATGGGATCTTAAGGTCGAAAATTAGGGTGTGACATATTCCCCTATTTAAGTTTCTTCTATTCGGAGATATGGAGATTGGAATCTTCGTCTCGACGTGATAGGAGGGACTTAAATATAAACATTGCACAAATTTTTGTCCATAAGATACCACCGAATGCATATGATATGTAATGATATGAAAACGTAAGACAGAAAGTCTTGTGGAGACATGATGCCACAGGGGCAAAACTAGACACAGCACGCGAGAAACACAGGAGCAATGAAAGAAAACAGGCTCAACAAAGCGAGACTCCACGGGGAAAGGAAACAACCAGCATTGGGAAATCTCCAAAAATAAAGATATAATATAATACCACCAAGAGTACGGTGATTTAAACAACTGGCGAGAAACTTGAAAGTGAAAGATAACCTACTACCAATCTTGGTAGCCTAAGCAAAGGTATCCAGTTGAAACAGAGAACGTACGTTACCTACTATCATCCAAATGATAGCCTAAGCAAAGGTAACAATCAAAATGAATTTTCTTGATCGAAACATAATTCATCTTTTCTCATTGAGTATCTAATTAGAAAAGAGTAGAACATAAACTTCCCCCCGCTTCAAGGTTTGTATGCCAAGAACGGGTCTCAGTTTCTTCTTCGAACGTGAAAAGAGTAAAAAATAAACCTCCCCATGCTTCAAGGTTTGTGTGCCAAGAACGGGTCTCAATTTCTTCTTCGAACTTGAAAAGAGTAAAAAATAAACCTCCCTACGCTTCAAGGTTTGTGTACCAAGAACGGGTCTCAGTTTCTTCTTCGAACTTGAAAAGAGTAAAAATAAACCTCCCCATGCTTCAAGGTTTGTATGCCAAGAACGGGTCTCAGTTTCTTAAAATAAACCTCCCCACGCCTCAAGGTTGTCTACTATGAACGGGTCTCAGTTTCTTAAAATAAACCTCCCCACGCTTCAAGGTTGTCTACCATGAACGGGTCTCAGTTTCTTAAAATAAACCTCCCCACGCCTCAAGGCTGTCTACCATGAACGTGTCTCAGTTTCTTAAAATAAACCTCCCCACGCCTCAAGGTTGTCTATCATGAACGGGTCTCAGTTTCTTAAAATAAACCTCCCCACGCCTCAAGGTTGTCTACCATGAACGGGTCTCAGTTTCTTCCTGGAATGACGAATACTCGTGAGAGCATCTTCATATAGCAATTGGAATTTTACTGGAGATAAAAGACTTCAGCGGTAACCCATAATATACTGGAGATTGTAAAACTTCACCGGGGATCTTTAGAAGAGATGTAGGTCGGTTGATTTCGCAAAGTATGTCTTCTCAAATAATGTAATAAACTTCACCAAACTTATCGGGAGAGATGCCATTTGATGGAATCAGACTTGTGTAACGGACTCACTGGGGAATGCGTTCCTGAAGAGTATTCATATTGTAGCTGTAAAATGTATGAATCCTCTGTAGTGAAAATTCTCAAATAAATATCTGTAAAATCTTCGACAAACTTCTCTGACGAACTTCCTAAGAGATGTCATTTGATGAGTTGATAATCTTGATAAGTCATTGAGAATGGACAAACTGTCTTGAGGAGACTGCCATCTGTCATTTTAAATGAAATCCTGATCAAAACGAGTTGCTCAAATAAAGACATTGTTTGTAGTCTAGGTATAAATTATTGAGAAAATCTTGTAATATTGTCGGATAAATATTCGTCTTCAATGATGATCTTCATAAAAATTCTCTTGGGGAGTAAAGATGCAAAATAAATGCACACTTAATCCGGACTCAAAAGTCGGAGATATCCCAAAAAATGTGATTGTCGGGGACCAAAGTTCAATTCAGGAAATAACTGAAGAGAAACTGTCAAGCAAGACAAACATTGAGGTATGAACTCAAATGGGATTTAGCTAAAACAACCGTCTTCCACGAGGATTGAACTCCATGAGGAAATAGAAATATTGCGCTTTTTCTGCCTAGTGCTGACAACTCTACTTGAAGGGAGAAGACGCACCCAGTCACTCGGGGATAAACCCGACCAAAGTGACAGAACAAACAAACACAAAGATGCAAAAATGCATATGCCAAGCTATTTATATGTTATGCGTATGCTTATGCTGACAAAACAAACGACAAGAGGCAACCGGAGATGAAATAAACATCTCGAAGCAAAACATTCGTCCAATCTTCAAAGATAGAAGTATCACTGGGGATAGGTGGAGAACTGAATATGGGATCACAATCCTGCTTTATGGCTTAAAGGTTCATCTGGGGAATAGAAAACACTCCACTTGGGGGGATAATATCTTGATCTTACTGAAGGATTTTCCAAGATAATCTCAGTTATCATAAAGATCTACTGAGAGCAGATCAAACTCATAACTGGAGAAAATTTATGGATAAAATAAAGATCCGCTTCACTGGAGAGACTCTTACTGGAGTTGTAGATGGAGATACTCGAGCTGCGGTTTTACAGGGGTTAAAATAAATATCCACCTTAATAGGGAAACTTGGGTTAACATAGCAGTTGAATATGTTGGAGTCAAAACTTCATGGGGATGAAATAAACATCTGCTTTGTTGGAGAAAAACGGCGTTGTAAAAGATCCACTAAAGAGTGAAATACATCCATTTCGCTGGAGAGGTGAAGCTAATCAGCTCGCTGGGAATTCTCAGGTCACCAACTAGATATTTCTTGCATGGAAAATATTCGTCGCAGAATTGTCACGACCACCTTCGATTCTCAAATGCCCCAAGTCACACGGTTCATGAGAAAAAAGTCATCTCGAGAGGATTTTACAGAAAACATGGCGTCCAATGCCCCACTATTTTCAAACTCTTGGAGAGATGCGTCGAATCTCGATGTAATTTCCCCTAATTGATGGTATCATGTATAACTGAGTCTTCAAACTTGTGCTTTAGGTATGGTTGAACTTGTAAAGAACAGACCGCTTGGAAATAAACTGGCCCCAGGTCAGCAGAGTCTTCAAATTCCAATAGAACAAACTTAACACTGATGTTCACATGTAAGCTTTCTAAGATATCAAGCGAAACTAGCAAGTCGTAAATGTTAATTCTGAAACTGTTAATGCATCACGCATGTTTGTCTTGAAGTTTTTTTTTTTGAAAAAGATATCACAATAACTGGTGACTGAAATCACAAGTTAGGATATGAAAAAAAAATTATAAGGCCAATACCACATTTGAGCATAGCTCATAGGAGTCAGGAAATGTTATCTTATCAAGTATGCTTTCAAAATTGAACCCCACCTCAGTTAGGACTTTCGAAGGTTGTATTTGGGCTTAGTTTACGATTTGTAAGACAAAGGAATAAGGGTCAAAGTATATTTGTGCCCACCCAAAAATTTTTGAAAGATGCTCATTCTCTTCTTTTTTTGGTACCCTGCCCCAAGTTTAAAACGAGGTTTCGATTTGGGGAAAAAAACGGATCCTTCATCAAGGCTTAAAGGAGTTAAAAAGGGATTAAGTTCCTTATATTTCTGGTGTCTAGGAGGTTTGAAACAATGCCTTACTTCATCAGTAGGGTTTTTATTCAAAAGCATATAACAAGAGATCATGTGTTTTACTTTGTCATCCTCCTTCCAATTATTCATCAAAGTGAGAAAAATTGGGTAGATTCGGCATTATAAAATTATGAAGAATAGTTTACGAGTGAATACGAATGGATTTCTTCAAGAAAAACACTTCATTGCATTAATTATTCAAAATAACGAGTTCTTACAAGCCAATCATGCTTTTAATCAAAGAAATAAAAGTACATATAAGCAAACAAAATGAACTGTCTAATGAGCCCTTCTCAGGATTTTTAAGTCTTCAGATTCGTCAATGCAACAGCGTTCCATTCACACGCGGGCCTCTGCTTTTGAAGGTCAACACTTTGTCTTCGATCATCTCTTGAACTTTCTGTTGGAAAACTTTGCATTCTTCAATCGAATTCCCCATTTCTCCATCATGAGATTCACAACTGGCATTTGAGTTGAACCAAGGTGGGCGAGACTTCATGATTCTAGTCCTTCTGGGTGTCATCATCGAGTTTCTAGTAAAATAAAACCATAGTTGACGGTAAGTCATCAGGATAGGACCAAACCAGTGAATTTCTTCTTTCGGAATACCCAGAGGTATCTTCTGATTACGAAACCATCTTCAAAACTGTCAATTCTGATGTTGATCTGGAGAGGTCAACCCCTGCTTAGGAGGTAGTTGTTGTTTGCATTGAGCAGGCACTGCATACTGACGTTGAGGATAAGGTATCGGAGTTGGATCCGGAAGTGTTCTTAAAAACATCTTATTTAATTCTTTCTCTTGAAGCGGTGGATGAACTTGGGTTGCCAATTCTTTCCAGCGTTGTGCATATTTCTCGAAAGATTCGTTGTCATTCTTACTCATGCTCACTAACTGATTATTGTCTAGAGCCTTATCCAAAATGTAACTGTATTGTTTCATAAAAGCAACGGCTAAGTCTTCCCAAGACTGAACGTGGTTAGTTTGTAGCTTCATATACCATATCAAGGATGCCCCACATAAACTTTCTTGAAAGCAGTGAATCATCAGTTTGTCATTGTCAATATAAGTAGTCATCTTTCGACAAAACATCGTCAAATGGTATCTTGGACAACTAACACCCTTGTATGGTTCGAAGATAGGTGTCTTAAACCTTGGAGGAATAACCACTCCTGGAACTAGACATAGGTTATGAGCCTTGAGACTAAATGTATCAGCCCCTTTCACCATCTTCAATTGTTCTTCAAGATCACGAAATCCTTTCTCATTTGCTATAATTCTAGTATCGTCCACCTTCATCTGAAGATCCGGTGAACACCGCAGAAACTGGGAATCTCCTTCAGCAACTTGAACACACGGGTTGTTTTGCAGAGGTTGTGTAGGAACATCCACTTGTTGAACATTATTATCAGAGGGAAGATCAAATACCGGATTAGTCCTTGCTCTAAAACCAGTCATGGAATCCATATCTTTCGTTCTCTTTGCTATCCTTCAGTAAGTACTTCAAGCTTGGTCAGATGGTCAAGATGTCAGCTGACAAGACAAAGACATGAAGTTGGATGAGCTACAGCGGAGAAGAGGCACATGCACATGCAAATGTTAAATGAGGGATGCAACATGCAAAATGCGGAATGCAGATGCAAGAATTTCATGGAATTCCCATATTTATGAACATTGTGGTGAAAAGAAAATCATTTATTATTTTATAACGGATTACAAATAAATATTCCTTAAAAGAATGTCAAATAAATAGCTAAATAAAAGCTAATAAAGTCCTAAGGAAGCTCCATATTCTACTCCTGGATATGTTCCTCTAGCTGGGCCTTCTCAAAGACAGGCTTGTCCATAACCAACTTCCAAGGGGTAGAATGAGGGTTGGAGGAAAATAAATTGTCCTGGGCTTTTTTCTTCCTGTAAGAAAGTGATTCTTCATTCTTCGACTGAAGTTGCTTCTGAAGTTCAACATTCTCTTTGACAACCACCTGATACTTGTTCTTCCATGCTTCTGACTCTTGTTGTGCTTTTCTCAAAGCGATCTTCAACTTTCCAGCTTCAGACATGAAAACCAGAACATGTTCTCTTCTTAGAGGTATAGGATCTTGACGAGGATAAGACATATTCAGCTTGATTGCTCTCTCTCTCTCTCTCTCTAACCCAATAAATATATGGCTCCAAAGACACACAATTAGGCTTTCCCATACTTTATTTTCCTTTCTTATGCAAGTGACGCCAAGAAGCCACAATCTTCTCTTGAAGTTCTTTGTCGTCTTTGAAGAAAATACTCTCAACATGAACACTCTTGGGTGGTTCCTTCAATGGATATCCTAATTGTCGGCGAGCTAGAACAGGATTGTAACTGATTCCTCCATTAAAGTCGAGTAAGGGCATATTGGCAAAGTTTCCACAGCTATCAATAATCAGTATCCCATCATACACATAGTTATACCAATCAATGTCCGAGTGCGTTAGCATCATAACCCTTAGTGACCAAAATCCTTTGTCAAGACTCAAAAAAGAAGTAGACTTGGGCAAGTGCAAAATAAACCACTTGTATAACAAAGACACACAATAGGTAATCATCCCCCCACCGTGAAAGTTTCAGAGATGCACAAAATGGTAAATGTTAGCCAGTAAAGTTGGTACCGAATTATTCTTCATGAAGATTTTGATGGCGTTAAGGTCGGAAAATCCTTCAAAATTTGGGAAGAGTAACACTCCATAAATAAGTAAGGCAAGAATTGCCTCAAATGTAACCATGATCATATGATTAGCATAGTATTGGGCTTTCTTGATTAAGAAGTTCGTAGGCAACCCAAAAGTCCCACCTTTGGCAATCATATTGTCCTTGATATCGGATAACTTCAAATAGATGGCTCTAGCAATGTCTTGTTCTTTAGGGTTCTCCTCCAAGAAAGGGAAAGGAGATTCTTCCAGAATAAGTAAACCAACCAGATGAGAGTATTCTTCTAAAGTATGCAAGAGCTGATAGTCTGGGAAGGTAAAGCAATGATAATCCGGATCATAGAACTGTAACAAAGTAGAAAGAAGTCCCTCGTCCACTTGGAGTCTCAACAAAGATAACAGTTTTCCATACTTATTTCTGAATCTCTCTTGATCTTCAATCAAAGCTTCTAACTTCCTTAAGTTACTCAACTTAAGGCTCTTAAAAGAATATATCAAAGTATTTCTCCTGTTGTAATCCATAGTGCCCTACAATGTTCATAAATAAAGGTGAATTCCACGAAGTCCAATGCAGTATGATGCTTTATGGATGCACAAACACAGGTAAGCACATAGAGACACAAAGACAAACAGGAAAGCCTAGGTTTGCAACGAACATGGAGCAAAGGGTATACCCATCCCGAAGGGTGTGGATAAAGGTTAATTGTACCTGCAGAACAAGGTTCTAAGAGGGTGCCCAAAATTATTAGTCCATCTCTCGGATATTATCAATTTCCCTACTACTCAGTGGTTAATAATATTCTCAAGAGAACCTCTTTTGAGTGTAGCATCGCGTAGCAACTATTTCGGAAATACTCCCTCATAGTCCTTGCACTACGTCCTAATAAAGGTTAAAGTGGGGTTAAAGGTAACTACGGTCCCCATTATCACAGACTCCAAGGTCAAAAATAGGGAATGTTTTCATGATTTACTCGTTCAACAGTACCGTTTTCGAGAGAACCTCAACTGAGAGGTGATTCTCAAGTCAGCTTGGTTGGGATTCAACTCCCTATAAGCCTCGTCGAATATATCACCTTCTTATAATACATTTACTCAAGTCCGGGTGTAGGACTTTGTCTCACCACTTAAGGATATCAACCTAAAAATAAACAAGAGCAATTACAAATAAGCAGATAAACATAACAATAAACAAGTAAAATAAAACAAGTTAGGGAAACCCACAAGCGAAGGTCCCTAGTGAAGTCGCCATTTCTGTCGCGGTGAGAATTGGATGCCAAATTATAAATTAATTTGAATCTTAATTCATTGGTTCACCATCGTTCTTTTATTTGTCCAAAGGAAGGGAAAAAGATCGAATTACCCACAATGCAATGCAAATGCAAAAAGCTAGAGAGTCTAAGGTTCGAGGTTGGTTAAACTTAGGAAAGGTACTAGCATCCTGAGTTTCTATAGTACTCTACAGGAACCTCTTGTTTTATGTTGTTTATTGCTAAGGGTAATCTGCTTAAGGGATGAAAGATCTAGTGGTTTATTTTTAAGTATACTCACCAAGAGGTCGTATCTTGTGCCTACATATTCTGACGGGAATGGAATCAGAGTATTTCTAGTTCCCCTAAAAGGGATTGAGGAACCATTAACTGTTGGTCAAAGTTCCAAAGGGATAAGGTTTTATTGATTGAGTCTAGGAGAAAAGACAAGTCGTCATCTTAAGGGAGAACACTTGACTTAACCACCACAACTTGTAGGAGATGGTCTTTGCGTCGCATTGAGAGAAGGGCTCAAACACTCGGATTTATCGATGAGTATGCCACTATCTCTCTTAATCGAAAAAGATTCTACATCTCTCGATTGCGTTATGGGGCAGGAGAATTATATCTCGACGGTCAAGATGACTAACGTCTAATTCTCTTATATGGAGAATAGTTGATTGAATTTAATATTGTTTATCTAAGTTGTAAAAGAAAAATGTTTTCCTTATGGGGTAGGAACTAAACTTAAGTTGATCGACTTGAAAAGATCAAGGATCGAGCGGGAAAAATGATGCAAATGAGGTGCAATACGCACGACTTATGAAGTCATGAGCAGGTTCTTCCTTTGGACATTATGTGATGCGATAAAATAAAGACAATGAAAAGACGATGATAAATAAATCCACACAACGGATAAACGTGCTTAAATAAGACAAACTGTTAACGAAAGGATTACGAGTGGAGTTGCGAATATTCAAAATAAAATCGGGGCTGAGAAATGGGAAGAACTAGAAACGCGTTGATTAAATTTATGCGAGGTTGATTTTAAATAAAAAATTGTCTAAGATAGATTAATTATTCTAGTAAAAATAGATTATGAATTAATTAGGTTATGAATAAAATGGGTTTTCTTAAATAAAAAAGGTTTTGGTTATTATAAAAAAGAAGTTTTATTAATTATTATTAAGGAGATTTTATTAAATAAAAAGTTGTATTGAAAAATTAAAATGGAATAGGTTTTATTTATTAGATATTAGATAAATGGGCTTTAATAAGAAGTGGAAAGGTTTTATTATTAATAAGTATAAGTTATTTAAATTATTAAGTAGTTTTAGAGAGAAATATGAATTAAATTTTAATGAGAGGTTATTAAGTTAGAATAAGATAGATTGAAATAAATTAGATAAATTGATTTATTAAATAAAAGGAAAATTGATTAATCAAATTAGAAAAAAAATTATTTAAATAAAGCAAAAAGGGCGAAAGGTAAACTAATTGTAATAAAAAGTTATTAATTATTTTAATAATAAAAAAAGGTTGATTTAAGAAAAGTTAATTAACCGGCTAATTAATTAAATTAGTAATTAAATGAGGATTAGGTTAATTAAAGGATTAGTTAAAGGGTTAAATTAATTAAATGGTAATTAAGTGGGTAGATTAAAGGGTTGATGGGATAGTGGGGCGAACGATCCAGTGCGTTGTAGGCCGTGAGGGTGCATCGCGAGGTGAAATGTGGAGCCGTGTGATCGTTGATCAGAGGGATGAATGGGATGGAATCAGAGTAATCGTAGTTCCCCTTGAAAGGGAGGTTAGAAACTTCTTGATTGTGGTCAAGGTTTCAATGGGGAGTAAACGTATCTTAAGGACACGCTTACGTGGAGTCTTCTGAAACTCCTATTTCTACGTTGAACTTGTAATTGCAATTAGGGTTAAATTAGGGTTGACTATATGTTCCACAGCGGGAAACCCTAAAATAGAGTACGGCGACTATTTGACCTAAAGCTAGGGTAAATGGCATTTTCGTCCACGGCGGGACACCTAGGCTATTAGGGTTTGAAATGTTCAAAGGGTTAAGACTATTGACTCGGCGGTCAAACGGTTTAGACATAATCCTTCGGAAGGCTAATAATGGTAAAAACATGCAAAAATGACAAATTATTATATGGCAGAATTAAAGTGCGGAAAGTAAATAAAGCGGTAAAGAACGCGTCGCGACAAACACTCGTGTAAATTACAAATTCCTAAAAAATGCAAAAATAAAAGCAACTGCGATCATGACCTCCCATAAATTACATCCATGCCAAAAAATAATACGAATAAATGAACGACAATAATCTGAAACAAAAAACTACGGGCATTAGACGGAAAGTGAAGCGGCTAACTGAAGAACTCTATTCTTTTTTTTTTGGATTTCTGTTTAAAGGAGAAGTGAATTGTGAAAATTAGAGGAGAATTTATTTTAATTTTTATGATTTTCATTTAAAAATTTTGTGTTAATTTGATTAAAGAAAAATACTTTAATCTTGAATTTATTACGAAAATATTGGCTTCAACTTTTAATTATGAACAAAATGTTTTAAATTTTGAAAATGAATCCTAACATTAGATGTCTTAACTTTAAGAACAAATGTCTCAAAATTGGAAATAAATTTATTAAACCAACGATCAAAAGGCAAAACATCAAATGTTAATCATTCCCTAAAAAATGATGAGGGACCCCTTTTTATTCCAGATATTTCAATTTTTTGGTTTCTTAACTTATTAAAGGAAGGTAATTAATTAGTAAGGTGAAAAGTTTCCACTAATTTCTATTATCAAATTAATAAAGTAATTAAATAATAAAAAAAACAAAAGTAAAACCAACAAAAAGAAAGGCTTGGGCGGTATCTGCAGCCCATTCCATTTAGAGTTTTCTCAACCCTTATTCTCTTCCTTTTCTATTCCGTCGACAGCGGAACTCCATTGACACCCCAGAAATTTTCCGTCGGTCCTTCTCTGGGCTTGCATGTCGCTTCTCGTCCCCCTTTCGTTCACCTGAAAATACAACAGAGAGAAAACCATTTGATATAATGGATCCTTACCTCTTTTTTTATCACCGGAGAGCTTGTCCGGCGTTGAAACCTCAAACTTTCCGCCGCCGCCTCCCAGCTTGATCGAAGATGAGGAGTTTTCGTTGATGTTATTTGCAGTTCTTTGGCTGAGAACGATGATGAAGAGGCGAAACCTCGTCCTTCTGAGTTCCGAATTCGCGGCGCTGTTAGCGTTCTCGGTGTTCTCGTTTTCGAACTTCCTCTTCTTTTCTCTTCTGGGTGATAATGATGAATCCGGAGGGATTCTCTGAACCCGCTCCGATCCGTGATGAGAGTGATTAAACCCCAACGGGTTCTGACTCTGAGATCTCGCGATCCTCGCCGTTTGCGGGTGATCGTGATTTTCTGGGCTCCCCCCTTGTTATGGTATTCATTTGCTTTTATATTGTGGTTCTTCATGTGATTATTCATGTTGGGATTGTTAGGGTTCTTGCGGCGAAAATGATAGCTATATTGATGGGATTGTGGAAGAAAGCCTTGCGTTTCTGTTGGCTTCGCTATGGCCGATTCTTGAGGGAAATTTGTTCGGTTATTTTGTTGAGTTGTTGCATTTCGCTTTGACGGAGAACTGCTTGTTGTTTGACCATATAGTTGTTGCTACGCTTTGGAGAATTTTCCGTACTTTTGGTTTTACATGTTGGATTTGATTCCAAACTGTTTGCTTGAACTGGTTTGAATGTTGAACTGCTTCTCTTGAACTGGTTTTTTTCTGAACTATTTCCACTTGTTGGATTGTCGGAATTGATTTTTTTTGGAGGATTGGAGTTAAGGTTCCAATAGGGCAAACTGTCCTCTTGAGAAGAAATCACTTCTCAAACTGACTTTTCAAATAAGCTCTTTTGACCAATAGCTTATTTCGAAACCACTTTTCCTCTTCCTCTTTCGGTGCCTTCGATAAGAACAGAAAATTGTCTAATAGGCCATTGGCCGAGAATCGAACCCAATGATGATACCACTCTGAGGGTATCGAAACTAACCGATTAAAGTTTATTTTTTTGTCTTTTTTTGCAGGTACGGAAGAATCGGGGAAAGTCGGAAAAGATCGGATAATCGAGAACTTTAGGATTTTTAAAAATTGTATTTTTTATGTAAAATATAAATTTATTTTTCATGATATTATGTTTTATTATTTTTGTAAAGATTTATTTACTATTTTTTTGTAAAGAACTAAAATTATTAATAAAATTCTTTATTTATTTATCAATTTTGTAAAGAATTAATATCAATAATAAAAGTCTTTAATTAATTTATTTATTTTTTGTAATTTTTGTTTATATTTTTGTAAATAATAAATGTAACATATTTTTTATTTATTATAATAATAAAATTATTTTTTTTATATATTATAGTGAAATAATAATAAAAACGGAATAAGATTACTATCCAATATAAATAAAGATTAACATCATTTTAACAATAAAACTGAAAATGAAATTTTGTTTAAATGCAATGAAAATCAGATAAAAATGAAATTAATAAAAATGAAATTAATTTTAAAAAGATAAGATATGTGTGACTAAAAAATGAAATTCGAATGAAATGGCAAACAGGTTGTTGAAAACTGAGATGAAATTGGAAGAATTGAAATAAAAAACAATTACTAAAGAAATGAAAATATTTTTATTATTTTGATTTAGAAAAATGCAATGCAAAGACTACTAAATGTTATCTTTCCATCAATTCCCGATTCATCCCAATTATCTGAATAATCCGATCTCCGACATAGTTTCCGATTAAACTTTCCGGCAAGTCAACATGAGCAACCTTATCCGAATAAATTCAAATCGTCTGATTAAGCTCACATGACCATACTCTGTCGACTGACTTCAGTCTGACACCTTGAATCAATTTAATTTGAATAGCCCGAATCAAACCATTCCAACAACATCCAACAGCTCAGATCTCTGACTATAGCTCAGAATTCGCAAATTGACGGCCGACTGCAACCAAATGACCGTTTTATCCCTCATGAACCAAAGAGGCGCGCCACAGGAGATTTCCCTGCAAAAATCAACCAACTGCATGGCCCGTTAGTGGTTAGTCAAACGCAATCTGAAATGAAATGGAATGGGAGGTGAATCGACTAATCTTAGGGCAAAATTTGGGGTATTACAGTTGCCCCTATTTAAATCACTTCACTGGATGATTTGAGCGACGGAGGCTCGAGAAATCATGGTAAAAGGGATTTAAATATAGATAACCGAAAATTTTCCCCTTAGATGCAGTGATATGCAATGCTATGGACAAAACAAAGCAAGAGATAATGCTAACAATGCCATGAACTTAGTATGGTGCGTATAATGGAATGGTAAATGCAAATATGCAGACGACACGACGACACAGGGGACAGACGCGACGAATGAACCACACTAGGGAATACGATGCACTAGGTGACAGCACGACACTGGGGAATTATAACGATGATGGTCAACTGGTGCTAGCATGACCAATTGTCACTTTTAGAGAGGGAATGGTAAGAGTGGGATCCTCAATGGAGATGGCACCGGTGAGACAGCCTCCACTGGGGGGAACACTGAGAGTAATTGTTCAACAGGTTCAAGTGTGACCGGCTGATACTCTAGGGTAAAAATAAAATTGGATCTGTACGACTGTAGGATTGATTAACAAGACGCTGGAGCATTGAGCAAAGAATAACATCCGAGCCTCTAGAAACTATCCCTTGTGACAGGATCAAACAGAATTTTCAGGAATCCGTAGAAAATATACAGGGTAAAAACCGCCTGTATGCCAAAATAAATGGACTTGAATGGGAAACGCCCTGATAAGCTTTCTCGAGAGAAAACTGCCACTTATCATCGGAAGGGACTTATATACCAAACTGGATAAGCTCTCAAATAAAGAGATTGTTGCCTATCTGTGGATAATAGAGGAATAATTGATTGATATCATAAACTTCTTCACATCTCAAGTCTGTGCTCCCTGGACATGATTCAGTTTCTTCTTTTGCTAAAGGATAAACGAACTTCTTCATACTTCAAGATTCGTGCTCTCCTGAATATGATTCAGCTCCTTCTTTTACTAAAGGGTAAACGAACTTCTTCATACTTCAAGATTCATGCTCTCCTGAATATGATTCAGCTCCTTCTTTTACTAAAGGGTAAACGAACTTATTCATTCTTCAGGATTCAAGCTCTCCTGAATATGATTCAGTTCAAAACCCCCCTCACTTCAAAATGAAAAGGAAAATGGAAGCCCAGTTGCTCGATGAAGATGGTCATTTACTGCAGGTCATAACGAAGATAGGATAAGCTCCTCAGGCGAGAAATACCGCTTATTGATAGGCTTCTCGGGTGAGAACTGCTTGTAGAGGTGGTACCAGATAATGTAAATTGTAAAGAAAGTTATTGTGATGAGCTTCTTGTACGAGAAGATCGATTGTAGAGTGTAATGTAAAGTGTAAAGTAGGTGATAAGCTCCTCGGCTGGGAACTGTTGCTTGTCTGTTGTGCAATGTAGTGATAAGCTTCTCAGGCGAGAACTGTCGCATATCTGCAAAGGATTGTAAATGCTTTCCTTGAAAGATAGTGCAAAATAAATGCACGTCCGGGTAGGTTCAGTGACCCACGGGACTGAAGTTCGATCTAGGATTGGACTAGAAAAACGGACAAACAAAACTCCATTGAGGAAACGGACTCGAATGGGGACTACCTTATCCTAACGCGGAAAGGTAACGGAAATAACCATCATCCACGAGGGTTGAACTCTGTGGGGAAACTGGAAATAAGTAGGTATTTTATGCTTAAGGCTGACGATCTACTTGGAGAGAGCGGACGAACCCAGTTACTCGTCGGTAACGACAAAGGATGACACGGACGGAAAAACAATGTGCATGCCAAAGTGTATACTAATATGTATGTTAATGTGTATGAAAATGTCATGCAATGAGTATGCAATGATTAAGCTTATGTATATACTGACAAAACAGACGAGAGAGGAGACATGAGATGAAATAAACATCTCGACAGGAATAACCAGAGACCTCTGCAACAGTACGTCTATCGAGGGATAAGAAGAGTTGATGGTAGAACCAAATCTTGCTTCAAAAATTCCAGCTTCCCTGGGGAGAAAATATGATGACTTCCACATGGGGATATGATACGACTTCACTGGAGAGTATGATGTCCTAACTTCAACTGGGGATCCTTGATCTCTGCATGAGGATACGATGTCATGACTTCACGGGAAGGATTGCTATCATGAACCATAATCAGCCCAAGAACTCTTGGATCAGAGACTTCCGGGGATAAAATAAGTATCCACTGCATGGGGAAACTGTGGAGCTAGGCAGCTTCATGAATGAAAGTGTAGCAACTTCCTGGGAATAGTACCTCGGCTTCCTGGGGAAAAGGTACATCTGACTGGGGATAACATATATCAAACTTCCCTGCGGAGAGTTCATCAGACTTACTGGGGAGAATTCACCGAGACATCCCTGGGGACAGTATCTTGACTTCTTGGGAGAATATGGAAATCTCCTGGGGAATATTCTTGAGGAAGGTAAGGCAATCTTCACTAAGGCACAGATAATTTTGCTGAGCAATGGGTCTTCCAGAACATATATCACTCGGATGATACTGGGATATCTCTGCAGTTTTGAGAGTCACTGGGGATTTATCGGATGGACCCCAAAAGTGTTGCCCTTAAAGTTTCGCTGGGGACTATTACTGGGAAGATGCTGGTATGATTTCTGTAGTCTTGGAAATTACCGGTTCGGCCCAAAGTGTTGTCAGCTTATAGTCTCGCTGGGGACTATGTCTGCTTAAAGTCTCTCTGGGGACTGTATCAGTTTAAGGTCACTATGGGGACTGTCTGAGGCAATGTCTTGGATGTACTTCTGCAACGATGACTTACTGGGGAATGAGGACCGCCGGGAGTAAAATCCATCGGGTGCATAAAGAATGTCATGAGACGAAGCTAATTTTGATCTCAATGGACTTTGTAGTAGTCGCCATTTTGAAAAAATACCATGCCCCAGAGTACTTGCTTTGTGAGACAGTCATCTCGAGAGGATTTTACAGAGCAACATGGAGTCCAGATGCCCCACTGTTTTCAAACTCTTGGAGAGATTTGGTCAGATCTCGACGTAACTGGCTCAGATCGATGGTGTCATGATCGAGTCATTTAAGAAGTAGATCTCAAGAAAGTCAGGCTTGCATCAACAATCGACTTGGTAACCACCTGCCCCTGTTTAGAAAGATCTTTGAGTCCATTGATGACATCTATATGCACGTTTCTAAGATATCAGGCAAAACCAACACGCGTAATCTGCTAATCCTGAAATATCAATGCAACAGTATATCTGTCTTGAATTTTTTGTTTTTATTTTGTTTTGAAAAAGATATCACAGTAACTCGTGACTGAATCACTAGTTAGGATATGAATTTGATTTACAATGCCAACATTAAATTGAGCATAGCTCATAGGAGTCAGGAAACGTTATCTCGTCGAGCATGCTTTCAAAAGAATTCCTACTTCAATTAGGTCTTTGAAAGGTTGTATCGTGGCTTGGTTCACGGTTTTAAGAAACAAAAGATAAAGGCTCAAAGTTATTTGTACCCACCCCCTTCGTGACGTTCTCCAATCTTATTCAGTTAACGGGATACCAGCACTCATATCTCAATCGGATTTGATTTGGTCGAGAACTCATCAAGGCTTTGGACATGGCAATTACTCACCTATTTTCTTTTGTGTTTGATCACACGAATTTGCTCTTTATTGGGGATTCTTTATGGTAATCCCTTGTTTTTTTGTTTTTTTTTCATTCCCTAACTCTTGCTTGGACGACGTATTTTGGATTTGACTTTGGAGTCCAGCGGGATGCCCCGGTTCTTCCTAAGTCTCTTTCATAGGTTTCGACTTAGCGGGCTATATATATATTTTTTCGACTAGGTCGTGTGACTCTTTTGAAAGGCTTGTGACTGCCCCACTCTTTTAGTAGTAGAGGGATAGTCATTGACTTCTAACTTCCTAAGATGCCAAGGATAGATCCTCTAAGGTTCGCTCCTCCTTTTTGAGAGTCTGAGCGCTCAATCGATTTAACTGAAAAACTACCCTGCCCCAGGTTAAAATGAGGGTTTTAATTTGGAAAAGAAGGAAACTCCTACTTCAAGGCTATAAGGGGTTAAAGAGGGATTATCTGCCTTATATCTCCATTGTTTTTGGGGTTTGAAACAATGTCTTACATCATCAGCGGGTTTCGATCGAAAGCATACGACAAGAGATGAGATGTTTTTGGTTCATCATCCTCCTCCCAATTCTCTATCAAAGTAAGATCGGGTAAAGTTAGCATTATAAATTATGAAAAATATTTTTTTTTAGTGAAACGAATGGATTTATTCAATACAAACATATGCATTGCATTAATTAATCAAAATAACAAGTTCGTACATGTTAATTATGCTTAATAAAAGAAAAAGAATATAAATAAACAAAATGAATTGTATGACAAATCCTTCAACAGGTGTTTATGACGACATGGGTCATCTTTCTTGCCCTAGCTATGTTGATCTGAGCTCCATAAGAATAAGACCTTTCAACGGACGAGTCGTCAACAGAATTAACAGCCCCATGGTTAGGCGGAGGGTTGCTTTTGTCATTGGGTTGCGGATCATTGAAAGACAAGATCTTTTTTTCCATCAGATCCCTCACAATATTCTTCAAAGCATAGTAGTTCTCTAAATTGTGACCTAGCGCACCCTCATGAAATAAACAATGAGCAGCGGCGTTGTAGTTGGCTGGAAAAGGATTTGGAGGTGGACCTACAGCTCGAGTGGTAATCAAACCTTATTGCACCAAGTAAGGATACAACTCGGTGAACGTCATTGGAATTGGCGGACAAGGCTTGTATTGTCTCCTCGGAGCATTTTGGCGAGGTGCCTGATTCCTCGGTTGTTGATTTGTAGGAGCGTTGGACGCCTGCTGATAATTAGGCGGAGGTTGTTGATAAACCGGAGGCGGATAAGCAGGAGCCTGCTGCATAGGCTGGTAAGCAGGAGCTTGAGGAGCATGTTGACTAAAAGATGGTGCAATGGCAGCTACTATGGAGGCGGAACATATTGAACCGGGTAACCCTGTGGTTGAACATACTGCAGCGATTATTGATATTATTGCTCCCTTCTTCTACCTGAAGATACAGCATGAGTCTCTCCTTCCTTCTTTTTCTGAGGATTGAAAGAAGGCTTCTTAGCTTGCTCTCTTGAGCTCAAACTGCCAGAACCGCTGACATTTGTCCACTCTTCATAGCCAATTCAACCTTTACTCCAACAGCAACAATATCAGCAAAATTTGTGGTTAGACTACCCACCATCCTCTCGTAGAATTCGGGACGAACGGTGTCGACGAACCAATCAGCTAGTTTCTTATCAGTCAATGGAGGTTCAACCTGAGAAGCAATTTCCCTCCATCTCTGAGCATATTCCTTAAAGGTCTCAGAACTTTTCTGCGTCATACTCAAAAGTTGTCTTCTGTTAGGAGCCAAGTCCATATTGTACTTATAGTGCTTAATAAAAGCATCGGACAAATCCTGAAAAGACTTGATGCGAGATTGGTCCAATGTCAAATACCACCTTGACGAAGCACCTTTCAGACTATCTTGAAAACAGTGGATCATCAACTTGTCATTTTCCACGTAGGCATCCATTCTACGGTAGTACATGATCAAATGGCTTTTTGGGCAAGTAGTCCCTTCATAGCAGTCAAAGTTCAGAGTCTTGAACTTTGGCGGGATAACTACGCCAGAAACCAAACAGATGTCTCTAGCAGCAGCACCAAAGATCTGGTCCCCTTCCATCTTTCTCAATCTTTTATCAATAGTAACAACTTCCTCATGAAGCCTATCGCGTGGCTAGTACCCTCCATCATTATCATCCAAAATTTCATAAACAGGCTCATTAAGATAAGGCTGCACATGAGTGTGGACATTAGCTGGTGTGAAAGTAGGAACCACTTTAGGAGGCTCGGAAACCAAAGGCACAGTCTGTTGAACATTCTGTATAACGGGCATGGCTTGTAGACCATTTTGTGCAACAGGCATAGTTTGTTGAACTGACGTAACAACAAGCGGAGGTACGAAGTCGGGCGTTAAACCATAAGGAAATGCATTCTCAACAGTAACAATCGGTGGAGGATCTGCAACAATAGCGGCAATCTCAGAGACCACATTTGATTGAGTATCCATCTTTGCATTGATAACCTGGAGCAACTCCATAATTGTTCCTACATTCCCTCTAAGGTCTGCTAGCTCGTTGTCGACGCGATCAAATTCTTGAGCTTGGTCTTCCAACCTCTTTCGAGCTTGAGCTCTAGTGTGGTATCGATGCAGAGAACTCAGGGTGACGAAACTGGAAGGCGAGAGAACCAAGTATGAGAAACCGGGAGACAAATGAAATGCAAAATATGATGCAAAATGCGAATGAAATGACTTCATGGAATTCAAAATATTTACGAATATTGCTGAATAATAAAAAAAATTCATTAATTGAAAATAATGGATTACAATCAAATATAGAGTCTTTAATTGAAACAGCTAAACAAAAGCTAACAATGACCCTAAGGAAGCATTATCCACAACTTCGGCGAGTAGGCGGAGAATTGGAGGAAAATAAATCCTCGTAGAGTCTTCTCTTCTTGTCGGAAAATGCTTCTTCATTCCTCGACTGAATCTGTTTTTGAAGTTCATCGTACTCGCTGACCATCACCTGGTATTTGTTCTTCCATGTTTCTCCTTTATGTTGAGCTTTCTTCAAAGCGACCTTCAACATTTCGGCCTCGGACATGAAATATTGAACAGGTTCCTCTCTTGGAGGTAAAGGATCTTGGCGAGGATAGGGCATCTTCAGTTTGATAGCTCTTTCTTGGACCCACTGAAGATAAGGCTCCATATACACACAATTCGGCTTTCCCAGACTTTCTCGACCTTTCATATGCAGATGTTTCCAGGAAGATATAATTTGATCTTGAAGTTCTTTGTTGTCTTTGAAGAAGATCTTCTCTACATAGATACTTTTAGGCGGTTCTTTCAAGGGATACCCTAACTGTCGGCGAGCTAGGACTGGATTGTAGCTGATTCCTCCATTAAAATTGAGTAAAGGCATGTTAGCAAAGTCTCCACAACCATCAATGAGTAATATCCCATCATACATACGGTTGTACCAATCAATATCGGAGTGAGTTAAAGCCATAACCTTTTGTGACCAACGTCCTTGAGTGGGACTCCAAAAAGGACCGGACTTAGGCAAGTGCAAAATAAACCACTTGTACAATAACGGCACACAACAGGTAATCATCCCTCCACCATGAAGGTTTCGGAGATGGAACGAATGATAAGTTTTACCCAATAAGGTTGGTACTGGATTCCTTCGCATGAAGATCTTGATGGCATTAAGGTCCACAAATCCTTAAAAACTAGGGAAAAGCAACACTCCATAGATAAGCAAATCAAGGATCGTCTCAAAGGTAGGCATGCTCAAATGGTCGGCATAATATTGGGCTTTCTCCATTAGGAACTTCGTAGGTAACCCAAAAATTTCACCCTTATGCGTCATATTCTCCTTAATGTCAGATACCTTCAAACATGTGGCTTTAGCAATATCCTGTTCTTTAGGGTCTTTTTCCAAGAAAGGGAAAGGAGTCTTATCCAAAATACCCTACAAGCTGAGAATATTCTTCCAAAGTAGGTAATAGCTGATAATCGGGGAATGTGAAGCAATGGTAGTCGGGATCATAGAACTGTAGCAAAACTGAAAAAAGTTCTTCATTCACCTTAAATTCCAACAGAGATAACAACCTTCCAGACCGGTTTCGAAATCCGTCTTGATCTTGGACTAAAGATCCTAGCTTCCTTAGGTCACCTAGCTTAAGACTTTTAAGAGTATATTTCACAGTTTTCCTTCTATTGTAATCCATAGTATCCTGCAATATTCATAAATAAGGTTTGAATTCCATGAAATGTAATGCAATGTGATGTATTATGGATACAATGCACATACACAAAGTCCTAGGTTAAAGGTATGTGCAAGGAGTTAAGGTATACCCATCCCTATAGGGTAAGTACTAAGGTTAGTTTGTACCTGCCGAACAAGGTTCTAAAGAAGTGCCCAAAGTCATCAGCCCTTCTTTCAGATATTACCAACCTTCCGACTGACTCGAGGGTCGATAATATTCTCAAGAGAACCTCTTTTGAGGGCAGTATCACGTAGCAACTATTGTGGGACTACTCCCCCATAGTTCTCGCACTACGTCCTATATAAGGCCAAATTGGTGTTAAGGTACTACGGTCCTCAATATCATAGACTCCTTTCCAAAAATAGTAAACATTTTCACGACTACTCGTTAAACCGAACTATCTTACGAAAGGGTCTCAATGAAGCGGTGATTCTCAAGTCAACTTGGTCGGGACTCACTCCCTACAAGCCTCGTCGAACATATCACCATCCTATAATAATGTCACTCAAGTCCGGGTGTAGGACTTATCTCACAACAAAGGTACCCCAAGTAAGATACAAGATATATACATACAACAGATAATAAAGTAAATAGCATACAATGAACAAAATAGGGGTAACCTTTAAAAGTTAAGATTCCCCAATGAAGTCGCCATTTTCTGTTGCGGTAGAAATAGGATATCAAACTATTAATTAGTTTGAATCACAATTCTTAATTCACAACCGCTCTTTGATTTATCCGAAGGAAAAGGTCAAAAGAGGGAAAACCTATTTTTGCATCGTAAACACAATGTGGGGAGAGACCTAGGTAAGGGGTTGGTTAAGCTTAGGGAAGGTACTAGGACCCTAAACTTCGGTAGTACTCTACAGGAACATTTTGTTTATTGTATGCTTTTTTATTTTGTTATCTGTTTTAATATATACTGAGCTAAGGGATAGAGTGACCTAAAAAGACCTAAGGGTTAGTCTTAAGTTTACTCTCCAAGATTCGCATCTTGTGCCTACGTATCCGAGGTAGGGGATGGAATCAGAGTAATCGTAGTTTCCCTCGAAAGGGAGGTTAGAAACTTCTTGACTGTGGTCAGGGTTTCAATGGGGAGTAAACGTATCTTAAGGACACGCTTACATGGAGTCTTTTGAAACTCCTATTTCTACGTTGAACTTGTAATTGCAATTAGGGTTAAATTAGGGTTGACTATATGTTCCACGGCGGGAAACCCTAAAACAGAGTACGACGACTCTTTGACCTAAAGCTAGGGTAAAGGGCATTTTCGTCCACAGTGGGCACCTAGGCTATTAGGGTTTGAAATGTTCAAAGGGTTAAGACTATTGACTCGGCAGTCAAACGGTTTAGACCTAATCCCTCGGAAGGCTAATAATGGTAAAAACATGCAAAAATGACAAATTATTATACGGCAGAATTAAAGTGCGGAAAGTAAATAAAGAGGTAAAGAACGTGTCGCGACAAACACTCGCGTAAATTACAAATTCCCAAAAAATGCAAAAATAAAAGCAATTGCGATCATGGCCTCGCATAAATTACATCCATGCCAAAAAAAATAATACAAATAAATGAACGACAATAATCTGAAACAAACTACAGGCGTTAGACGGAAAGTGAAGCGGCTAACTGAAGAACACTATTCTTTTTTTTGGATTTCTGTTTAAAGGAGAAGTGAATTATGCAAATTAAAGGAGAATTTATTTTAATTTTTATGATTTTCATTTAAAAATTTTGTGTTAATTTGATTAAAGAAAAATACTTTAATCTTGAATTTATTACGAAAATACTGGCTTCAACTTTTAATTATGAACAAAATGTTTTAAATTTTGAAAATGAATCCTAACATTAGACGTCTTAACTTTAAGAACAAATGTCTCAAACTTGAAAATAAATTTATTACACCAACGATCAAAAGGCAAAACATCAAATGTTAATCATTCCCTAAAAAATGATGAGGGACCCCTTTTTATTCCAGATATTTCAATTTTTTGGTTTCTTAACTTATTAAAGGAAGGTAATTAATTAGTAAGGTGAAAAGTTTCCACTAATTTTTATTATCAAATTAATAAAGTAATTAAATAATAAAAAAACAAAAGTAAAACCAAAAAAAGAAAGGCTTGGGCGGTATTTGCAGCCCATTCCATTTAGGGTTTTCTCAACCCTTGTTCTCTTCCTCTTCTATTCCGCTGGCAACGGAACTCCATTGACACCCCTAAAAATTTTCGTCGGTCCTTCTCTGGGCTTGCATGTCGCTTCTCCTCCCCTTTTCGTTCACCTGAAAACACAACAGAGAGAAAACCATTCGATACAATGGATCTTTACCTCTTTTTTTGATCACCGGAGAGCTTGGTCGGCATTGAAACCTCAAAATTTCCGCCGCCGCCTCCGAGCTTGATCGAAGATAAGGAGTTTTCGTTGATTTTGTTTGCGGTTCTTTGGCTGAGAACGATGATGAAGAGGCGAAACCTCGTCCTTCTGAGTTCCGGATTCGCGGCGCTGTTAGTGTTCTCGGCGTTCTCGTTTTCGAACTTCCTTTTCTTCTCTCTTCTGGGTGATGATGATGAATCCAGAGGGATTCTCTGAACCCGCTCTGGATTGCTATCCAATATAGTAAAATAATAATAAAAATGGAATAAGATTACTATCCAATATAAATAAATATTAACATCATTTTAACAATAAAACTGAAAATGAAATTTTATTTAAATGCAATGAAAATCAGATAAAAATGAAATTAATAAAAATGAAATTAATTTTAAAAAGATAAGATATGTGTGACTAAAAAATGAAATTCGAATGAAATGGCAAACAGGTTGTTGAAAACTGAGATGAAATTGGAAGAATTGAAATAAAAAAAAATTACTAAAGAAATGAAAATATTTTTATTATTTTAATTTAGAAAAATGCAATGCAAAGACTACTAAATGCTATCTTTCCATCAATTCCCGATTCATCCTAATTATCCGAATAATCCGATCTCCGACATAGTTTCCGATTAAACTTTCTGGCAAGTCAACATGAGCAACCTTATCCAACTAAATTCAAACCGTCTGATTAAGCTCACATGACCATACTCTGTCGACTGACTTCAGTCCGACACCTTGAATCAATTTAATTTGAATAGCACGAATCAAACCATTCCAACAACATCCAACAGCTCAGATCTCTGACTATAGCTCAGAATTTGCAAATTGACGGTCGGCTGCAACCAAATGACCGTTTTATCCCTCATGAACCAAAGAGGCGCGCCACAGGAGATTTCCCTGCAAAAATCAACCAACTGCACAGCCCGTTAGTGGTTAGTTAAACGCAATGCAAAATGAAATGGAATGCGAGGTGAATCGACTAATCTTAGGGCAAAATTTGGGGTATTACAATAGGGGTGTGTATGCGCGCGCAAGTGATTACAACATATAAAACAAAAACAAAAAACTGAAAACCCTAAATTACTCCCCCAAACTTCTCCGCCGCTACCCCTTCTCTCTCTCTCTCTCTCTCTCTCTCTCTCTCTCTCTGATTTTTGCTCCTTTCTCTTACCTCTTCTCTCATCGCGATTTTTCTTCTCCATTTCCTCCCCCATCGTCTTCTTTCGACCTCCGTTCTCATCTTGTTCTTCCCCGTTCCCTCTTCTTCTTTCTTTTCCTTTAAACTCCGTCTTCTTTTTTTCTATGCAAACAAAACAATCAAACAAACATTATCAAAGTTATCGAAATCTTACGATTTCTGTTCTTTCTTTTTTTTTACAGGTTTCAAACGGAGTCTTCCGGTGGTGGCGTGAAGATAACATGTTGAGAGGGAGCTTTTTTTGCGGCGGATCGCGGCGGTTTCACGGACGGAGATGGAGATTCAACGGCGAACTGAAAACGTTAAGGGCAAAGGGAGGTTTGCAATGGAGGAAGGGTTTTCGGAAGTTCGATACTGGATGAAGATATGTATTTCCTTCACTTTCTTTTACAAATTCTTAGGGTTTTGATTTGGGGATTTTTAGGGTTTCTCAAACATTAGGGTTTTTTTAATGTTGTCCTCTTCATCTCAAGTCCAGAATCCTCTTATAGGCTGTTTTGAGCCGACAGATGTTAATTTAGAATGAATCTCCTTCCTCTTTCGGTTTGAAATTGTCTGACAATATTGGTTATAATTTGAAATTCTCCTTATGCGATTTAATAACCTTCCTTTTTAAACTGATCATGTTGGGTATTATTTTGGCATGTGATGATATGTTCTTCAAAGCACATGTGGCTGTAGAAAACTAAAGAGCACCGACAGTTGCTCTTGCTTGTACTTGGGTTAAAACAAAAAAAAGAGGACTCCACTTTTGGACAAGGTGAGTTTAATGACACTTATTTCTTTCATACACCACGTGAAAAGCTTATGAACTGAATTGCTTTTGTAACAGGATAGGTTTCTCGATTTTGTTGATTTGAATGAGCCCAGCACAATTGCTTCCCCTGTTTCAATGTGGATTTTCTTCTGCAGATGACATTGTAGCAGCCACCTCCTTCTCCTCTCTCAGAATATTTCGAAAGCGGTACAACATTCCTTGTGAACGGGATTGCCAAGAGTTATGCGCTTACTAGTAGCTGGTAAATCCAAAATTTCACAATTTCCTTTACCTAATTTACTTTGAAAGTTGATTAAAATGAACTAATGAGTTTTTTATGCTTCTCACTAGCTCGAGTGCGGAACCAGTCTCTGTTTTCCAACTAACGGTCCCGTGTTCTGCCGTCGACATGGAGGTTGCTACTGCTAAAGACTTTTCGCAGTTTCTCAAATGTTCTAATGATGGGGAAGAAATGTCGTTGTTTTCGTTGTTATTCTAGCTTTTAGGCCCGGATTCTTCTCCTTACAACCCTTGAAATAGGAATGAAATTTGGTGAAGCTTGCTTATGTGAATTGTAATTTGAAGTACTGTGGTGCTCATAAATGGTTGTGTATTATAAATATATAAATATGGGAAATTTAATGAAGTGTTTCATGGCGAGTAGTATAATGTTACGTTGGGTTGAAGCCTATTGAATTCTTAAGCATTAATTCAACTTGTGATGAATTTTGAAGTTCATTCTCGTATTCCTCCCATAAATTGAATTTCAGTCTACCATTTTGTAGTGAGCTAGTATCGTGAAACTAATCATGAAGATGAATCTTGCAATGCAGACTTTCCTGCAACTTGAATTTGACGTTTAATGTGCAATCTAGAACCCAAATGGACCTAAGAATAAGCTCGTTTTTAAGAGAAGATGCTTGAGTGGATCTTGAGATGGAGACTTGAGCATAAGAGAATTGGGAAACTTATTATGTAATCTTACAAACAACTTCACTTTGGATTAGTCAGCACCTATGTTTTTTTCAAAATACCTCTTAAACTTAGGATTGAATTAACCCTTGAACGATAACCCTAAATCCTAGATTTTGGCATGATATAGTGAGCAATTATTTGAAAGGTCCTCATGCACTAATGTCTTGAATGAATAATATGAATCTTGAACTTAAGCTTGTAAATAGTGAAGTAATGATATAATTTGACTATCTTGAAGTGTAATCTGAAGCGATAATCTTACTTAGAATCTTTGAAGTTAGAAATCGGTTTTCGAACTTCTTGAATTCAAAATAAATTGAATTAAGAGTTTGTATGAGTATTGTCATGATAACCGCCTTGGATCTAAAAACCGGATTTATGCTACATATTGAATGGCATTTCTTGAACAGCAAATGAGTTGTGAGATCCTTTAATTTCTCACTTCGTAAAGAGATTGTAGTTTTGAGTCCCATTCTATTTGTCATGGAAATAAATAGAGTTCATTTTATGAAGCCGATGAGTTTTTGAACTCTGCTTAGACATATGAAATCCTCGGCATAAACTTGCGAACCCAATCTTTGAATAAGACGACTTGGACAAATTTGCTTGGTCTTGCAATGAAATCTTGAATTTGCACTTTTTGAAAAGAAAAACTTGAGATCTCTTTGAATTGAATCCTTAAGCTCTCAAACTTGAAGCTTGAATCTTATAATGCCTTCAACCTTGAACTTTGAGTTTGCATTCTATATGAATCTTGGGATTTCTTTACACACCTCTAAAGGACACCTTGGAGAAATTTGAATTCAAGTATGTCTCATAATTACAAATATCATGTCTTGAATTCTTTGAACTTGTAACTTGAGTCTTTAAACGACAGACCTAATCATGTGCACCCTTATATAAGAAATTGTGCTCAAACTTAATCCAAGTATGATGTGTTCGTCCATTATCTGCACAGGGATTCAATATAACCTGCACAATTTGGTTAGGATAAACAGCACACAAAAGCAAAAAAAACAAGGAGGTGAGATCTTAAGGTCGAAAATTAGGGTGCGACATCCTTGTTATCACTCTGTTTTTGTCTAGTTTATTTCTAAAAACTCACTTAGTGCTTATAATTTGATGATCACGTAGAGGCGGGACAAGGTCCCATACATCATTTCTTTTAAATTGATTTAACTCACCTTGCATAGCCATAAGTCAATGCTCATCATCTAAGGCTTCTTTTGCATTTTTAAGTTCAACTTGTGACACGAATACAAAGTGATAACATAAATTACTTATCTTAGAGCGTGTAGTCACGCCTTTGGTGATGTCTCCAAGAATGTTGTTGATTGGATGGTCCTATGAAGTCCTTCAAGCCAAGCGAAGATCATCCACTTTAGTTGGACTTTCTTCCTTATCTTTTTTAGGATCATATCTTCCTTCTTCTCAGGTTTCACCACTTCAGCTTGATCAATTTTTTCTTTGATGGCTTTGAGTATGTCTTCTGAAGATACACTTGCATCATGAAAAGAAATATCTTTCCTAATATTTCTCGAATAAGATTCATCAAAAGTGAAATGCATAGACTCTTCAACAATAAGTAATTTCTACATTACCTTTACCAAGTATAGCACCCTTATTATTGTCTATGTAGGTTAGGGATGTCAAAAAAGCCCGTGCCCGCGGGTATCCGCGGATATAATCCGTCACGGATACAATGTGGATAGCTTAATGGATATCCATGGATAAAATAAATAGATATTTAAATATCCGTTATTTAATGGATGTGGATGCGGGTTTAATGATACCCGTACACGCGGATATCCATACCCGTTAATAAATTATAAAAAGTATTTAAATATTTTTAATTTATTATAGACGTCATTACATCTTCCAAGAAATTTAGTCTTTTCATATTTCTTTTTTTTAACGTTTTCTTGGAAGAAAAAGAAAATCTTTCACATTCCAAGAAAAATCATATTTAGTCATTTTATATTTATTTAGGCTTCTTCTATATTTTAGACCTAACATCTCTTTCACTTTCACAATTCCACTGTCCAACTCCAACCCAAAGAACCAATATCATCTTTTCTCTATCCAACACTGCAACTCAGAGTCCTAATTTCCTAAATGATTAAGGTAATCTATCTACCTTGTTACATTTTGTTCTTGTTCTTGCTATTTTAATTTTAATTTTGGTTGTTGCAACACTGAAGTAGTAATAGGTGGGGCTGCAAAATAGTTTCTTATTTTAAGGCAATTATAATGCAAAATACTAAACCCTAAACTAGTAAAAAGAAGAAGCACTATATACATTCTTTTTTGTTTCATTGATATAAAAATGATATTCATGTGTGCCTATTCTTTCCATCTATAGGCTCTTTTATTTATTGCTATATTCATGTGTTATTAATATATGCAATGAAATATAATCATACTATATCAAGTAAATGATATTTTTTTCTCATTATAGGTTTTCTCATATCTACGTTATGCATCTTTATAGGTTTATTTGTTTTTTTATTTTAATGTAAATGTTTCACCATTATTATAATATTAATATTGTTATAGTTAATGCTTTTTAATTATTAATTTATATTTTTAATTGCTAATTATTCATTATCTCTTAGTTTTTTTTTCGGTTCAAGTTTACCGTGATAATTTGGACCACAATTGTTATACAATATTGAATATTGATATTGATATTAAAACTATCACATTAATACAGTATTGACAAATTTATCTTTTTTTTTTGTAGAATGTCTTTTGAACAAACCTTTACTCCTATAGAAGTTATGCAAGAGAATTTGGCAGTCTCAAACGCAGATGAGTCTAACGTTGTTGCTTCAAATGGTCCGAATGTAGAAATTAATTCAACTCCTAATGAAATTGAAAGTCCTATTTCATTTGAAGTTGACACTGAAGATCTTAAAAGAAAGCTAACTTCTGAAGTTTGGAACCATTTCAAAAGGCAAAATATAGATGGAAAGTTGAAGGTCATTTGTAACTATTGTGGTGCAAAACTCTTGGGTGTTCCAAAACAAGGAACGTCACACTTAAAATCACACATTAAGTTTTGTCCACGTCGAACAAATTGAGATATAAAGCAAGTTTTGATAAAAACTGAACAAGTTGATGGTCAAACTGTAATGGTAGGTTCTTATGCGTTTAACCAAGACATAGCAAGGTATGGTGTTGCTAAGATGATAATTTTTCATGAGTATCCTCTAGCAATGGTTGAACACATTAGTTTTAGAGAATTTTGTGCTTCTATGCAACCTCTATTTAAGGTGGTTTCTCGTAACACTATCAAGAATGACATCATGAAAATTTATAATGATGAGAAAGAGAATACCATGAAGTTGTTGTCAAAGAATCAAAGTCGTATTACAATCACCAGTGATATGTGGACTTCAAGTAACCAGAATAAAGGCTATATGACAGTTACAACTCACTTTATTGATGATTCATTGACCCTTCAAAGTCGACTTGTAAGGTAATAACAGTAAATTATTTTGATTTTTTTTGTGTATAATGTTAGTAATATTATTCTTGAAAATTTAATTTATGTTAGGTTCATTTATGTGCCTGTTCCTCATACTAGAAAAACTCTAGCTGATACCTTGATTCAATCTTTGATGGATTGGAACCTAGATACAAAGTTGTCCACGATGACTGTTGATAATTGTTCTACGAATGATGCTATGATTGAACGCATTTTAAATAAGATTACACATAGGTCATTGATATTGGGTGGCAAATTGTTTCACATGCGGTGTTCTGCACATATATTGAATTTAATTGTGAAAGAGGGTTTATCCATAATCTCTAGTGCCATTGAGAATATTAGAGAAAGTGTTGTCTTTTGGACAGCAACCCCTAAAAGAGAGGAGAAATTCATAGAGACATGTGGTCAAGTGAACATTTCTTATGATAAAAATTTGGTTCAAGATTGCAGAACTAGGTGGAATTCTACATTCTTAATGCTTAATGTTGCCATACAATATAAAGATGTGTTTGGTCGATTGGAAAAACGAGATACTCAATATAAAACCTTGCCTAGTGAAAATGAATGGATGAAAGCAAAAGAAATTTGTGAAAGGTTGGAAGTTTTTTATGATGTTACACAACTATTTTCTGGTACCAAGTATCCAACTGCAAATGTTTATTTTCCCAAAGTATGTGAAATGAAATTGGCTTTAGTTGAATGGTTTGGTTCTACTAATTGTGTCATTAAAGACATGGCTTCAAGTATGCTTTCTAAGTTTGACAAATATTGGAAGGTGGTCAATGGAGTGATGGCAATAGGCATTGTGTTAGATCCAAGGTACAAAGTTGATTTGTTAGATTACTTTTTTCCTCTAATTTATGGAGATGAAGCTGATAATGAAATTGAGAAGGTAAAATCTTTGTTTCAAAATATGGTAATTGAGTATAATTTGAAAATAAAGGAGAAATAGAATGTTTCTTCATCCTCAAATCAAACTCAAATTGTGTCTGATGCAATTGTTGTTGGCAAAAAAGAAGCTTAGAGGTCTAATTTTGCAAAACATGTCAATGCAAAAAAAAGTGTCACGTCTAGTATGTCAGAATTTGACGGATATATAGAGGAGAAAGTGTTACCGGATGATGAAAATTTTGACATCTTAGGTTGATGGAAGGTTAGTGGATTAAAATATCCAATCTTGCAAATGATTGCAAGGGACTTCTTAGCAATTCTTATTTCAACGGTTGCTTCCGAGTCTTCTTTTAGCACAGTTGGTCGGATTCTTACTCCTCAACATAGTAGATTGCGTTCGGATACTTTAGAGGCATTGATGTGTGTCCAAGATTGACTATGGACTGATGTGAAAGGTAATCAATTTTATAACATGTTTTTATTACAGTGATTAATTATAATAAATTATTATTTGACATATTTTTATTACAGTGATTAATTATAATAAATTATTATTTGACATATTCTTATTTCTTTTCAGGTTATACCAAATCAAAAGTTGAGGTTATTGAAATTAAATCAGTATTGGAAGATATGGATGCTGACATTATTAGTGAATGAAATTGTTAGTGTATCTTATAAGATTTGGTTACAAATATCACTGTTATTTTGGATATTTTATTTGGAATCTTTTAAGCTTTTAATTTAGGAGCTAGGAAACCAAAGTATGAATGTTAAGCAAGGAATTCATAATATGGAATTTTGTAATGATTGATGAAAACTATTTGCATTATTACTTTTTGTTTTATTTAAACAATTATTATATGGTATGATGAATTTTATTTTGTTAAAAATGAAATGTATGAATATTATGTTTGAATGTTATTATGTTTTAGTGAAAAAAGAATGAAAATAATATGATGAAGTTTAGTTATTAAATTGAGAGCGAAAAATATATATTTTTAAAAAATAATTTTAGACAAAAAAAGTTATTCATGGATATCTGTAAATATCCGCGGATACCTTAAAACCCGTGGATTACCCGCTTAACTGATATCCGCATGGATATGGGGCAGATATGGATATCATATTTATCCAACGGGACAGACACGAATATCATACTATCCGCCCCCATGGATATCCATTTACATCCCTAATGTAGGTCACATAGCCCTTCTTCTTTGTCGTGAAGACAATGATTAGGGAAATGTTGTTAGAACACAGATTGGTGTTTCTTATATCTCTATGTTTTGATGATAACTTTTATGGAATTTTGTATTTAGAAAATATATACTCTAAAATTTGTTCAAGTATTATTGTTTCAGGTATTAAATTAAAAACTCTTAAAGAAGCAAAATACATAAGTACAAGAAACTATGCAATGCTCTGAAGCATCAGATGCAAGACTATCAGAAGATTCTGAAGCGCTGCCAGAAGGATCTGAAGCAAAAGCTACAGAATGATCTGAAGCGTTAATGAAAGAAGTATACAAAGAGTTGGAAGCTTTGATCTAATCAGACTCTGAAGTTCTTTTCACTGCAAGAACAGAGGCTTTGATAATCAGACTCTTATCATTAATATTCACGCTCAAGCACTTACTGCTGCATACTCTAATGAAGACTCTGATCAAGATTGAGACTCTGATATATTAAGATCTGATCATCTATCAAGGCTCTGAACACTCAATTCTTTTAGCTCTAATCATCTTAAAGTATTTCATTTCTTTAAGCTTGCTACAAGTTCTGAAGTGCAGATTATGAAGACTTCATCTTGAAGGAAGCTTGTTGAAGAAGCTGTAAACTTGATTGGACGTGGTGCTACTTCCAAAGTAACGACCGGCTATTTTGTCCAAAGAAGTGACGTGGTGAAAATCTCAAGGCTTCTACAACCATACTTTTCCTGCAGAAAGCAAATCTCTGCCCATACTTTTTGGTGATGAAAAGTCTTATATTCTAATATAATATTCAGTTGCACATCACTCAAAGCATAATTGGAAAAGCTATAAAAGGAGAACTTCTACAACATTTTGATGCTGCTAATTTCCTGCTCATTGCTAGTTCACTCAGAAAGAAATATTCTTATACGCCTGATTCATCAAAGTGAAAATCTCACAAAGATCTTATTCATTTGATCTTTCATAAAACTGTATAGTTTTAGTTGCACTTAATCTTAAGTGTAAATATCACAGTTGTGATACAGCTTATTAGAAGCAATCAAACACTTGTTAGTTTACATTAATTTGTAAGAAGTACCTTAAGAAGACCAAGGTGTGGTCAGTAGTTCTTGAGAAGACTAAGACAGTTGTTCTTAGTGCTTACTATTGTAATCAGTTGATTAATAGTATATTAAGTCCTTGTGGAGAAAGGAAAATCATCTTTGATAAGGTGGAATGGAGTAGTTGAGTTCAACGAACCAGGATAAAAATATTGAGTTGTTATTATTGCCATATTTCTTTAAACTCTTATTCAACCCCCCCCCCCCTTTTAAGTGTTTTTCTCACCTTCAGTTGGCATCAGAGCTCCGGTTCTGTTTGTGCTATCACTTAACTGTGACTAGAAAATATCCAGTGGGAAAAACTCTTGATATTCTTGGTTGATATACATTATGGCTGCTGAAACTTCAACACCCAACAACAACAAATATGAAGAAAGAGTCAGCACAAAACCTCCCATGTTTGATGGAGAAAAATTTGACTATTGGAAAGATAGACTAGAAAGTTTCTTTCTAGGATTTGATGCTGATCTTTGGGACTTAGTTATTGATGGATATGTTCATCCCACTAATGGGAATGGAAAAAAAGTTGATAGAAAATCAATGACTGAGGTGCAAAAGAAGGAATTCATAAACCACTACAAGGCTAGAACTATCTTGCTAAATGTTATATCTCATACTGAGTATGAGAAGATAACCAACAAAGAAACTGCCTTTGATATATTTGAATCCCTGAAGATGACTCATGAAGGGAACTCTCAAGTTAAAGAAACCAAGGCTCTGGCGCTGATCTAGAAGTATGAAGCTTTCAAAATGGAAGAATCTGAATCTCTTGAAGCCATGTTTTCCAGATTCCAGATTCTCACTGCTGGCCTAAAGGTTCTGGACAAGGTTTACTCTACAACATATCATGTCAAGAAAATAATCAGAAGCTTGCCAACCAGATGGAGACCCATGGTCACTGCTCTGAAGCTGGCAAAGGATCTGAACAAGATTACGTTGGAGGAACTAATCAGTTCTCTAAGGAGTCATGAGATTGAACTAGAGGAAGATGAGCCTCTAAAGATAGGTAAGTCAATTGCTTTAAAATATAATAAATTTGTTAAAGCATTGCAGGTAATAGAAGAAAGCTCTGAAGAGTCTGCTTCTGAAGATGAAGAAGAACTATCCTTGCTGTCCAGAAGAATCAATAAACTCTGGAAGAATAAGCAAAGGAAGTTCAAGAACTTTAGAAAACCAGATCAACACAAAGAATCTTCTGGACACATAAGATCTGGAGAACACTCTGGATACAGAAGATCTGGAGAATCCTCTGGACACAGACGATCTGGAAAAAGAGAGGTTGTTTGCTATGAATTTAAAGAACCTGGGCACTACAAGAGTGAATGTCCAAAGCTTCAGAATGAGAAGCCAAAAAGGAAGTCAGATCACAAAAAGAAAGTTCTGATGGCTACCTGGGATGACTCAGATGCATCTGATTCGTCATCAGAGTCAGAAGAGGAATGTGAAAATGTAGCATTCATGGCTGACATTGAAGACAGTGCTGAATCATCTGGATCAGAATCAGAATCTGATTCTGAGGAGGTATTTGCTGAACTTTCTAGACAAGAACTTGTTGAAAGTCTATCTGATATTCTTGAAAACTATAGCAAAGTTAAACTCAAATACAAAACGCTTCTAAAGCATATTGAATTTGAGAGTAAAAAGTTTGAATCAGAAATAGCTGAGCTAAAAGCTGAAAATCTTCAATTGAAAAATAATTTAGTATCTGCTCAACTAAACTCTGATTCAAAGTCTGAACCATGCTCTAAAAATATTTTACAAGAGTATGACTATAGTTTCAGGAAGTTTCTAACTAAAAGTCTAGATAGAAGCAAGATGGCTTCAATGATCTATGGTATTAGCAGAAACTATAGAAAAGGCGTTGGATATAAATCTTTCTCTTATGAAGATTCAAATCCAAAATCTGTAGATAAACTGGATATCAAGTATCCTCCTTTATATTCTCAGTTTACATTTGGTCACTTAAATGATATTAAACACACAAGTTCTAATCAGAACAAACCTGTGTTTAATAAATCTAAAGCTAATCAGAACAAGTCTTATGTTGAAAGACAGAAGTTCAGAAAAAGCTTTAAGGCAACTAACCAAAAAGGACCCAAGAAAATCTGGGTACCTAAGGATAAGATAATCTATGTTGCAGATATCCTTAGCAGCAAAGTCAAGACTCCAGTCATGGTACCTGGACTCTGGATGCTCACGACATATGACGGGAAAAAGGTCTATGTTCCAAAGTCTGGAGCTTAGATCTGGAGGAGATGTCAAGTTTGAAGGGAATCAGAAGGGCAAAATAATTGGCTCTGGAACTATAGGCAATGGTAAACTTCCTTCCATTATTAATGTCTTGCTTGTTGAAGGATAAGCTCATAATCTATTGTCCATAAGTCAATTAAGTGACAATGGTTATGACATAATCTTTAATCAAAAGTGTTGCAAAGCTGTTAGTCAAAAGGATGGCTCAATCCTCTTTAATGGTAAAAGGAAAAACAACATTTATAAAATTAGTCTTTCAGAACTTAAGGTTCAGAATGTTAAATGCCTTATGTCTGTAAATGAGGAGCAATGGGTCTGGCACAGAAGATTGGGTCATATTAATATGAGACGTATATCTCAGATTAATAAGCTTAATCTGGTCAGAGGACTTCCTAATCTGAAGTTCAACTCAAATGCTCTTTGTGAAGCATGTCAGAAAGGAAAATTTTCAAAATCATCTTTCAAATCTAAAAATGTTGTTTCAACTTCAAAACCATTAGAGTTACTTCACATTAATCTGTTTGGACCAGTGAAAACTGCATCCATCAGAGGCAAGAAGTATGGATTAGTCATTGTTGATGACTACAGCAGATGGACATGGGTAAAATTCCTAAAACACAAGGATGAGTCACATTCTGTGTTCTTTGACTTCTGCAAACAAGTCCAAACTAAAAAAGATTTCAAAATTGTTAAAGTCAGAAGTGATCATGGTGGTGAATTTGAAAACAAACATTTTGAAAAATATTTTAATGAAAATGGCATTGCTCATGATTTCTCCTATCCTAGAACTCCACAACATAATGGAGTTGTAGAGAGGAAAAATAGAATATTGCAAGAGATGGCCAGAACCATGATCAATGAGACTAACATGGAAAACCATTTTTGGGCAGAAGCAATTAACACAACATGTTACATTCAGAACAGAGTGTCTATTAGACCTCTTCTGGAAAAGACTCCTTATGAATTGTGGAGGAATAGAAAGCCAAATATTTCTTATTTCCATCCTTTTGGATGTATTTGTTTTATGCTGAACACTAAAGAGAATCTTAACAAGTTTGATTCTAAAGCACAAAAGTGTTTCATGCTTGGATATTCTGAACGCTCTAAAGGCTATAGAGTATACAATACTGAGACACAGATTGTGGGGGATCTATACATGTTAGATTTGATGATAAGCTTGGCAATCAAAAGCCAAAGCAGCTTGAAAACTCTGCAGATGGAGAAGTCATTCTCACAGAATCTGAGAAACCAGAGGTAGAGAAAGCTCAAGAAGAAGCTACGCCATATGCAACTTCATTGGCTGCTCAGATGAATAACATGAACATTTCTGAAGAACCAACAATTAAAGGATCATCCAGAATCAAAGTTTCTCATCCAGAAGAAATGATTATTGGAAAGAAAGATGACCCCATAAGAACAAGGTCGTTTATCAGATCATCTGGAACATCACTTCTTGGGTTGGTGTCTATTATTGAACCAACATCTGTGGATGAGGCTCTGAGTGACAATGATTGGATACTTGCAATGCAAGATGAGTTGAATCAATTTACAAGAAATGATGTGTGGGATCTGGTTCCAAGACCAAAAGGTTTCAACATTATTGGAACAAAGTGGGTATTCAGAAATAAACTAAATGAGGAAGGAGAAGTTGTTAGGAACAAAGCAAGGTTAGTAGTACAAGGTTACAATCAACAAGAAGGAATTGATTACACTGAAACTTATGCTCCAGTGGCAAGGTTAGAATCTATACGCCTTCTTATTTCATTTGTTGCACAACATAACATCACTTTATATCAGATGGATGTTAAGAGTGCCTTCTTAAATGGTATTATAGAAGAAGAAGTTTATGTCCATCAACCTCCTGGTTTTGAAAGTGATAAATTTACAGATCATGTTTTCAAACTCAAAAAATATCTTTATGGCTTGAAACAAGCTCCCAGAGCTTGGTATGAAAGATTAAGTAATTTTCTTCTGGAAAAGAACTTTATTAGAGGCAAAGTGGACACAACTCTTTTCTGTAAAACATTTAAGAAAGATTTACTAGTTTGTCAAATTTATGTGGATGATATTATTTTTGGATCTACCAATATTATGCTGGGAAAGGAGTTTGCTTTGTCTATGCAGGCTGAATTTGAAATGAGCATGATGGGAGAACTTAGATTCTTTCTGGGAATCCAAGTAAATCAGACTCCAGAATGCACATATATTCATCAAACTAAATATGTCAAAGAGCTTCTGAAGAAATTCAATCTGAATGAAAGCAAATTGGCAAAGACTCCAATGCATCCTACAAGCATACTTGGTAAGGAAGAGGTAAGTAAGAAAGTTGATCAAAAACTTTACAGAGATATGATTGGATCTCTCTTATATTTGACTTCTTCAAGACCTGATATTTTATTTAGTGTTTTCCTGTGTGCTAGATTCCAATCAGATCCTAGAGAATCTCACTTAACAGCTATTAAGAGGATTCTAATGTGGGTCTGTGTTACAGAAGATTTGATGAGTATAAATTAGTTGGATTTTGTGATGCTGACTATGCCGGAGACAGAGTAGAGCGTAAAAGTACTTCTGGAAGCTGTCAATTTCTTGGAAGTCATCTGATCTCCTGGTTCAGTAAGAAGCAACCCACAATTGCACTTTCAACAACAGAGGCAGAATATATTGCTGCTGCTAGTTGTAGCACCCAGATGCTCTGGATGAAAAGTCAGCTGGAAGATTATCAGATTTTTGAAAGTAACATTTCTATCTTCTGTGATAATACTTCTGCTATATGCTTATCTAAAAACCCCATTTTACACTCTAAACCTAAGCATATAGAGATTAAACATCATTTCATCAGAGACTATGTTCAGAAGGGAATTATCAATTTAAACTTTGTAGATACAGATCATCAGTGGGCTGATATCTTTAGAAAACCCCTTGCTGAAGATAGATTTAAATTTATTCTGAAAAATATAAGTATGGACTTCTGTCCAGAATAAAGTATTCATCAGATGAAATTTTTACTCATATGATAAATGTCTAAACTTTGAGGTATTTTTTCTTTTCAATTCGATGTTTATTTATTTGTGTGTAAGTCTGAACTAACAAGGCTCATAGATCTGAACGTTGCCAAACGTTTCATTTCTCAAGAAGATTCAGAGGCACATGCAAGCAAACACGTGTAGCTCAGAATCTGAAAAGATAGAGTGCACCATACTGAATTGACGTTTGAGGTATTGCTTTGAAAATCCAAAATCTCTTGATTTTCCCCCCTTCTGTTAGAATCATTAATTGCTTGATATGATTATGTTTCACTTCATTCAATGCTTATGTGTACGCGTGAGATCTTGTGTCTTTTTGCATGCCCTAAATTGCTCTATATATTCTCACAACACTTCACAAATCACACTTTACACTCTTTACACTTCTCATATGCATCTCTGTCTTCTCTATTGTTTCCATCTCATTTCAAAACCCAAAACCTCTCGTAAACCCAGACGCATCTCAAGAACATCAATGGCATCATCATCTTTAACATCTGCTCATATGCAAACCTCAAATGTTGTTGCATCATCTCCAACTGCTGCTGCTTCATCTCCAACAGCTGTTGTTTACAAGGAACCAGTGAGAACTCTTCTCACTCCAATCAAGGATCTTGAGGTTCTGTGTGAGAACTTTGTGGATTTTGATTCCATTAAAGAAAATGGTTTTGATCTCTACCCAACCATCAAAACTCAGAACTGGAAAAAGTATTTTGACAGGATGATGGGTCCTGTTTATCCAACATTGGTGAAGGAATTCTGGATACACGCTCAAGTTTGCCCTAAGTTCATTCATTCTTCTGTTCTTGGAAAGGAAATTGTTATCACTGAGAAGTTAATCAGACAACTGATTGAGTATAAGGAAACTGATGGAATCACAAGTATGGCTACTGCTCGTGTGGACTTGGCTGACATTTTTCAAGAAGTTTGTGTTTCTGGGGAACCATTAAACAAAATCAGAGATATGAAGCCTGTTTACAGAATCTGGGCTAAGATTTTCATGAGTTCTATCTTTCATAGAAAATCTTCAAACTCTCTAGATTATGTCAACTCAGAACAAATGTACTTCATGTTCTGTATGTGTAAAGGCAAGAAGGTGGATCTGCCTTATCTTCTGTACAGTCATCTTCTGAACCATATAAAGGAAATAAGAGAAGAAGTAAGGATTAAGGCTGGACATATCAGAAATCGGATCCCTATGGGAAGACTGATATCAGACATTCTAACAGAGAATGGTCTTGTGAAGCATCTGACTGATGCTGGAGTGACAAATGATCTGTCTTATATTGTAGGATCTGTCATCAATGGAAACACTCTGAAAAGGATGAAGGTTATTTCAGAGTTTGCAGGCAAACCCAAGAAGTTTAATTCTGAAGAAGTCAGCAGAAGGAGAATTCCTTTAGCAGATTTTCCTATGTTCAGTGCTGATGAACCTAGGAACATCATTTTGACATTCATTGTTGATTGTTTGAAGAATGGTATCCCTCTGCCTGCTAACATAGTTCAGAAAGAAGGAGAAGTATTGCCAAATCTTCTGAGAGAAAGGCGCGGGAAGAGAAAAGCTGAGGAAGGATCTGTTGCACAGCCTAAGAGGAAAGCCTCTGATGCTGCTGACGAACCAGAAAAGGACAAGAAGCAGAAGGAAAATCCTCCAGAAACTAGCTTGGAGGAAATAAGAGAAACTATTCAACAAGTATTAACATCTGATCCCAAACCATTTGTCCCTTCACCCTCACCTTCACCTCCACCATCTCCTCCTCAACCAGAAGCTATCTTTTCTATCTTTTAAATTCTTTTTGATTATGACAAAAAGGGGGAGAAAGAGAATTTGATTGTTCAATCCATAAGTAATACTAAAATGAAATTCAGACATAGTATTAATCTAACATTGAATCTAAAGACTTTCAGATCTTATTATTTCATCTGACAAAAATTATCTGATGTTACCCTGAGAATTACCCAACCAGGATCTTATCATTGAAGCATTTGACTCTGATTCTGGAAGATTTATCAGACTCTTCATTTGAAAGAAATCATCAGACTCTGATTCTGGAAAGCATCCAAGCTCTAATTCTTTCTCTCAACAAGGATTTCTACTAGGTTCTGAAATATACTCAAGCAAAAAGGGAAGTGTTCTCTTCTAATAGAGTATTCATTTCAGGGGGAGATTCTTAATCTCAGGGGGAGTTATATATTTTATTTCTCTTTATTGAACAAAATTTCCTATGTTTTGTCATCATCAAAAAGGGGGAGATTGTTAGAACACAGATTGATGTTTCTTATATCTCTATGTTTTGATGATAACTTTTATGGAATTTTGTATTTAGAAAATATATACTCTAAAATTTGTTCAAGTATTATTGTTTCAGGTATTAAATTGAAAACTCTTAAAGAAGCAAAATACATAAGTACAAGAAACTATGCAAGGCTCTGAAGCATCAGATGCAAGACTATCAGAAGATTCTGAAGCGCTGCCAGAAAGATCTAAAGCAGAAGCTACAGAATGATCTGAAGTGTTAATGAAAGAAGTATACAAAGAGTTGGAAGCTTTGATCTAATCAGACTCTGAAGTTCTTTTCACTACAAGAACAGAGGCTTTGATAATCAGACTCTTATCATTAATATTCACGCTCAAGCACTTACTGCTGCATACTCTGATCAAGATTGAGACTCTGATATATTAAGATCTGATCATCTATCAAGGCTCTGAACATCTCAATTCTTTTAGCTCTGATCATCTTAAAGTATTTCATTTCTTTAAGCTTGCTACAAGTTCTGAAGTGCAGATTATGAAGACTTCATCTTGAAGGAAGCTTGTTGAAGAAGCTGTAAACTTGATTGGATGTGGTGCTACTTCCAAAGTAACCAACGGCTATTTTGTCCAAAGAAGTGACGTGGTGCAAATCCCAAGGCTTCTACAACCATACTTTTCCTGCAGAAAGCATATCTCTGCCCATACTTTTTGGTGATGAAAAGTCTTATATTCTAATATAATATTCAGCTGCACATCACTCAAAGCATAATTGGAAAAGTTATAAAAGGAGAAGTTCTACAACATTTTGATGCTGCTAATTTCCTGCTCATTTCTAGTTCACTCAGAAAGAAATATTCTTACACGTCTGATTCATTAAAGTGAAAATCTCACAAAGATCTTATTCATTTGATCTTTCATAAAACTGTATAGTTTTAGTTGTACTTAATCTTAAGTGTAAATATCACAGTTGTGATACAACTTATTAGAAGCAATCAAACACTTGTTAATTTACATTAATTTGTAAGAAGTACCTTAAGAAGACCAAGGTGTGGTCAGTAGTTCTTGAGAAGACTAAGACAGTTGTTCTTAGTGCTTACTATTGTAATCAGTTGATTAATAGTGGATTAAGTCCTTGTGGAAAAAGGAAAATCATCTTTGATAAGGTGGACTGGAGTAGTTGAGTTCAACGAATCAGGATAAAAAATCTTGAGTTGTTATTATTGTCAAATCAATATGTTTTTCAAAATAATGTTTGAACTATGTCACACTATGATAATCAGTTTCCAATTATATAGGAAACGAAAATTGACTAAGACAATTTATCAAACACTTGGTGTTTACACATATTTTAGCTAAGACAATATATATATATATATATATATATATATATATATATATATATATATATATATATATATATATATATATATATATATATATATATATATATATATATATATATATATATATATATATATATATATATATATATATATATATATATATATATATATATATATATATATATATATATATATATATATATATATATATATATATATATATATATATATATATATATATATATATATATATATATATATATATATATATATATATATATATATATATATATATATATATATATATATATATATATATATATATATATATATAACAGAAGAAAAAAAACAAATTTTTAACAAAATTACAAGTTTGAAAAAATTAAAGCAGTATGTATTGACTTTAAAATCTTATGTGTTTATACATATTGTCTATGTATTGACTTCAAAACTTCATTTATTGACACACCTGTCATAACCCAAGAGCCTTATGTATCGACATATAGAAGGCGGTGACTTTTATTTTAAAAGCTCTTCAGTATGTGTCGATCCATAACATGGATGTAAAATTATAATTTTGACTTGTAAAAACCTATCTAATCTGATTTTAAGTGTCTTAATATGAAAATGCACATTTAGACATAGAGAATAAGATTCAATATACACAAATACTAAGTGTCCTAATTTTGAAATCATGTAAAATATTTTCTAAAAGGATAGTGCACTCCCACTGCAAACTCCTATATTCTTAAAGAAACCTCCAAGCCACCAAGTAAATCAATGATATTTTTACCGATATAATTAACAATTCTAAACCATCAAGTAATTGATTCAGAATAAAGAGTGTTCCAAAACAGAAATGTGCTCTAAATCATCTTTGATAAAAGGAGTATTATCTTCTTATTAAATGCAATGTAAATTTAATAAAATTTCTTCCAGCAATATTTGTATGATTAAATCTTTAACCAATATATGGGATTGAGGTTTGGAGCATAATTTCTAATCTCGGAGTGGTAGCGAAAGACAAGAAGAATGATTATTCGAAGAAAATAGCGAAAATGGAGGCAGTAGATAAGGCCATATTCAATGGTAAGAAGGCGCTTAAAATTGGTACATCATGATTATTAGATCTTCAAATATTCGTGGAGGAGGTAACTATTCCATAATAAAGAGAATCACCAGTATCATTAGTGCGGGTAAAGTAGGTATATTTTTTTATTCGGGAATCAAAAATGAGGGTGTTTGAGTCTTCTTTCATGAGGAATCTAAAATGGTTTTTTTTTGGAGGAATTATTTCTCTGTGAAATTCGAAAACTATTCATCCTATCTTTTCTTTCACGGGGAAGGATTTCTTGGGATGAAATTTTCTTGGAAAAATGAAGTTATTATGTTGTTAATGTCTATTATAGGTGTTGTTTAAGATTTGAGAAAGTTGTGGTCTGACTTATTAAATCTCAAGAGGAAGGTGAATGATGGGTGTTCAAAGTATTTGCAGTGGGTATTTGTTTTATCGTCTCCACAAGGATTGAAGTGGTATTACCGTTGTTCAACAGTTTATTAAGTGAGGGTTTCGATTGGTTTTGGTTTGGTGAATACATTCATAAGAGTTTACATTAATGGGTAAAACTTTAGAAAGATTTGTTATTTTAAAAGACATATCAAGACTAGATTTCATCAACCTATTTTGCATGTACTCGATTAATCAAGCATGTGAACTTCATTCATAATCAACATAATCATGTATCATCTATACCACTTATGTTTAAGACGGTATTGCGATTTTTACCGTATTGTTTAATCGACAATGTCTCAACCTATTAAACGATACAAATAACATTTATGAACCAATACAAAATGAATATCAAATTTCACTTTCATGACTAGACTTGGTCTTCGATAGATTATAAACTTAGATCAAGACATAAAATATGTATCTCACAATCATTTAAACCATAAATATTCAATAAGAGCAAAGGTTATCATCTACATTGATTATCAAGTTATTCACATACAAAAGATCAAAGGAAATGCATACAAGTTAAGATTGACTACATATAATCTTGATACAAAGGATTTAGTTATCCATAACCATGGTAGCTTGCTTCACAAGAAATGGAAGGAGATGAATGTGCATTATAGTTGAATAATCGACAAAGGATGTGAATCCATCTCCAATTTAATAAAGATCACCTTTTTTAATCAAAAGATGAAGTTCTAGGGTTTTCGTGTCTAAGGAAATAAGATGATAAAAAGATATCTATCAACAATAGATCCTAAATATCTAAGAAAATTTGCGTTGCCCGATGAAGTCCACTTTGAGACACTTCAAGTGCCTTAGATCATCAAACTGCCTTTGGGGAAAATGTTTTTCCTCGCGAGTTCGACCAGACCTTGTCAGGGGACCATGATGCACTTTTGGTTCTGCCTCTATAGTGTTTTGCCTCGCCTTCTGTTTGCTCGAGCTCACTTTCTGTTCGATACTGCTCGCTCGACGAGGATGCTTAAACAAGTCTTCTTTGCTTTGGCTCCATTTTCTTGGTTTTGAATCTCTTTCTTTGATTCCTATGCACCAATCCTACACACTAGCACACAAATAAGGGAAACCAAAGTTATATATAAGTTTAAAGGAATTTCATACAAAACTATGGATTTAAACATTCGGAAATGAAAAATAGTACTGAAAATGCCAAGAAAAATAGTAAATTTTTAGTCACAATTGGCATTCAACAATGGGTCGTGGAGTTTGGGAGGAGACTTTAATGAAATTTCTCATGCTTCTGGAAGAAAAGGGATTTCTCTTGATAACAGAAAATTAGAACAGAGGGAATTTAATGTTTTCATCATTGATATGGATTTGGTTGACCCTCTATGTTCTAGTAATCCTTTTAGGTGGTACAGTGTGGATGGCAAATCTATTAGAAGGATTGATAGATTTTTGTTGGCTGATTCTATTATTGGCAGTTGGGGGTTGTAGGTCAAGTTATAGGGAAGAGGGACACATCTGATCATTGTTTGATTTGGTTGAAGGTTAATTCTCTTAATTGGGAGCCTAAAACATTTGAAACTAATGATTTTTGGTTTGGGAACAAAGAGTTCTTAAAGTTTATTGATAAGGAATGTTGAGGGCTTAAAGTGGTTTTATTTCGCAGGCAGTTGTTGGATGGAGTTTTGGTCGCTAATAAAATTGTGGACAGAGCTACTAGAGAGAATAAAGAATGTGTCCTTTTCAAAGTAGACTTTGAAAAAACGTATGATTGCATTAATTAGAACTTCCTTCGTGCTATGATGAACAATATGGGATTTGGAAGAATTTGGATTAGGTGAATGAAAGCTTGTATTTTCAAGTGTCATTTGTCTATCTTGGTGAATGGCATCCCGAGGAAGGATTTTGAAATGGGAAGAGGATTAAGACAAAGAGATCCTCTTTCTCCTTTTCTTTTTGTGATCGTGGCAAAGGGTTTGTCGGGGATGATCAAAAAGGCGGATGAGTTAGGAGATTTTAAAGGTTTTAGAGTATATCATGAAAATTCTATTGAATTAATCCAATTTGCTGACGATACTTTGATTATATGGGGAAGGTGGATGGAAGGTCCTTTGGAGCATTAAATTCATTCTCATGGGGTTCGATCTCGTTTCAGGTTTGGGAGTGAATTTCCATAAAAGTAGGCTATTTTGTTATTAATGTCAGACATCATTTTTTATCTGCTGCATCCGACTTTTTATCCTACAAGATTCAGGATTCAACTTTCACTTTCTTGTGCATTTATATCAGGATTTGTGTTCGGTCAGCAGAAGGAAAGATGCTTATGTAGCATACTTGGGAGAGTGGCGTGATGAATCTTGGAAGTGGGGATATCTCGGTATCCCTTTGTTGGTTCAACGTGCTAAACCAGATTTGTTTCAGAATTTGATGTTGAAGTTGTACGACTACTTTATTTTGTTTGATAATGCAGATGCTTGCTTTGAAAGAAAGAAGTGATTCAAAAGTTCTTTGTTGGAGAGGTATACCAATTGTTGATGGAATCAAGAACACATGAGTTTTTGTCTTTTGATCAGAGTCATGCATTTAGTTACTTGTGGAAGATTCGAGTGTCAGCGAGAATCTTATGGAATAGAGTGACAACCAAAGATCAATTGTCCCTAAGAGGTATGACTAATCTTGACAATTCTTGAGTGCTTTGTGAATTAGAGGAAGAAAGTTTAGGCTATCTTTTGTTTGAATGTTCGGTTTCCTCTTTGATTTTGGAGGTGGTGGGTTCTTGGTGTGAGTGTTGGGTTCCATATGCAGGTTGTACTTGAGACTTTTATTGGATTAGTGTGGGGTGGGAAATAACCAAGATGGAAATGTCAAGATGGGTGTTATTTGGTTAGTTGTGGTTTGGTGCATTTGGAGGAATACGAATGATAGAGTTTTTAATGGTGGAATTTGTAATGTAAATGATTTGTGTTTGGAATGTTAAATATTTTGCTTGGAGATAGTCTCGTTGTGGTGAAATTTCTTACTCCAACTCTAACTTTCTTGCCTTTAGCATGGATCCTTTACGTTGTTTAGGTTAGGTTGATGTTGGTTGAGAATTTATATTACAGCATTTTGGTTTTTGTAATGAATTAAAATACCCGTTGTATTCTCTTATTATTGATATCTTGCTTTAAAAAAATATCTTCAATCGCAAATCAAGTTTAACAAAATTTTGAACTGAACAAAAATGAACTAAATCTTGTAATGAACTCTTAAATCAAACTCAAAATCAAATGTGACAGAATCAAAATTTCAAAAATAATGCAGTAGAGAAACACGTAGTCAAGATATCCTCAACAATATTGACATCTTATACAACATTTTACCTATCAATCTAAATTTAATAACAATATTGTATAAATATATCATTTATTTTAAGACAGACTTTTTTATAAACTATTTTTGGTGTAGAGGTGCAGAGTGAGTACTATACAGCACACTTCCATTATTGTTGCTAAGAGACAACTGCCATAAACGGACAATATACAGCATCCATAATTAGTTCACGAGTTGACACACAGAATGAAACTAGTCATCACCAAAAACAGGTTTAGAATTCAAGTTTTCATAGATTCTTAATTTTAAATCATCAACATAATTATTGGTTTCAAAAATCCAACTTTTTCAACAACATTATTATTACATAATAATAACAGCTAATGAAGTCAAAAACTTAGAATAAGGTAAAAATAATATAATGAAAACAAAACAGTCACGAGACACTACAAAACAAATCACCTGCCACCACCAAGCTTTCTTCCTCACTCTGTCTTTGTAAGACTTTTTGTTCTCAAATCTCTTTCATTTACTCTCTTTTCCTTTTCATCCTATAAATCATAAACTAACCTACCTTCACAAACTTCAATTAATCTCACTTTTTGCTTCTCCATACAAAAGTTAAACATGGTTGTAACACAGTTATTAAAGTGTTTTGTTCTTTTGTTTTTCACTTTTGTGTTCAATTTGTTTACCGCTCCTGCTTGTGCCCTCAACATAGGAGCTGAAACCACTGGAGTAGCTGTTTCTGTTGTAAGCATATTAATTATGTCTTAACATGTGCAATTAGCACTTTCTTAATTTTTTTTAATTATTCATTTTTCTGTAGAGCAAAGAGTGTAGCAGACAATGTGAGTCCAGTTTCTGCTCAGGTGCATGTCTTAGTTATTAGTATTTTTTAGATAATATTGTTTGATCTTTGTTCTCATATTTTTATGAAAAATTTGAAATGACAGTGCCTCCATTGTTGAGATATGGAAAGTATTGTGGACTTTTGTATAGTGGATGCCCAGGTGAAAAACCTTGTGATGGCCTTGATGCTTGTTGTATGAGCCATGATCAATGTGTCACAGCCAAAAATAGTGAGTTCTTTTTATACATCTTGTATTTCCTTAATAGAATTCGGATATAAGTCTAACTCAACTCAAAAAAAAATGCTCAGAGAGTTAGAATTATCAAGTCTTTTAGAAGCTAGATCTTCAATTTGGGTTATCAAACATACCCTGAAATGAAATAAAGATAGTAGGTAGCTGATAGGGATTTTTGACCATATAAAATTACTTTATTTCTAATCCATGAATGACCCTTCTTTTTAACTCAAGGAATATGCTTAAGAGGACTTGATATTGATAGCAAGTCTTACCAAACTAGTGTTTTATTGAATACTTAAGACTATAGATTTGATAATTTCCACAACAGGAAAAATAAATTAGGTGGGTGTATCTTAGTTAATTTATGTAGCACAACAGTGCAAGTATCTAATGGTGGTGTCTATCTTATGCAGATGACTACTTGAGCCAACAGTGCAGCCAAACATTCATAGATTGCATGGAGAAATTTAAGAACACAAAGGCTCCTACATTCAAAGGAAACACATGTCAAGCAGATGATGTTATTGAAGTAATCAAGATAGTCATGGAAGCTGCTTTACTGGCTGGAAGAGTTTTACACAAGCCCTAAACAGTAATCTTAAAAGTTAAAACTAATCAAATGATTTATTGCTATCAATGTATTCTATTCATGTTTTTGTATAACTCATCAATTCTAAATGGATATTGTTTTCATCTGTATGAACTGTCAACAAATGAAAATAAAGATGGATAAGCTAACTCCATCATGAAACATAGTAATAATTAAGGATAAAACTAAGGTCTACAATTGAATACAAAAACAAATGTAGACTAACTTCAAAGTCAAATGGTTACAAAAAAATGATCATTCTATGCATATCAAATGAGTCAGTGGTGAAGTTATATGATGATGAGTAATAGATAGCAGTTTGTTCAAATTCCTCTATATACCATTACTACGGCGCCGCAGGTTCACCAAATGGCTGAGAACTATCCTTTCCTTCATAAAATAAAATAATGCTCAGAAATAACAAAAGTTCTGATGAAACCATATGTGCACAAGAGATATAGCTAATATAACTGTTCAAAAACATAAGCCAAATGCTGTGTTGCTATGGGAAACAGAGAGAACTGGCAAAAAAGATGTATCCAACTTCACAAAAGACTTCAGTTTCTGCTTCTTTTTATAATGCTCTTGAAACTGGTGTTTGTTTTCAGCTAGTTTGAGCACTTTCTTGTTTAGGCTTCACGGGTGGCAATTTTGGTAACACCCAACTTGGTGAATCATTAAGCCACAGCCCTACACCAGTATCTTTGTGTTTGAAATCTGGACCTCTTGGATTCCTCTGAAATGTACAAAATGAAACGCTACCTCAATAAAAGAAATCTAAGGAAGAGTGAAATAAACTTGTAGAGATTTAAAAGCCCCAAGGCAAATCAGAAAATGGGGTCACCTTGTCTAATCTATTATCCCACCATTTAGCTGGATTTTGCAACAAATCATTCCAGGACTCATCACCTAAACCATGTTGAGACAAATGCATTTGTCAAATATAGTAATAAAACAGATATAGGGAGAGAAATGAAACGGAAAAAGGTTGTGAGGAATCTTGAGTTGCAGAGTGCAGACAAAACACAAGACATTGCCCAAACATAAAAATGCTAAGTATCTACAGAAGTAAAAAGAAAATGAATTTGAATTCTATAGAAACCACTGAGAATCTCTCTGTGCCATCATTAACCACATTTAAGATGCATAGAAAAGTTTTTGTGATAAAGGAAATAATTTAAAGACCTTTACTGTCCTTTGCTTGTTTGGATTTAACAGCTGGAACGTCAAATTCCAGTTCTTCTAGTTTAGACAGAACCCACTCTGGAGCCTTGTCAATCCAGATGGGAACGCTGCCATCCTTGCGCTTGAAGTCAGGGTACCTTGGACTCACCTACTAAATAGATACGGATATAAAAGAAAAAACCCAAATATATAAGTGTAAGAGAAAAATATACACCAAGTCATCAATCATTACCAATCCACTGCGTTTGCTGTCACGGAAATCCAGCCACTGTTTTGGATCATTTAGTAGGTAGTCCCAAGAATTTGACAAATAGTCGGGGTATTTCTTTGTGGTGGCTGTAAAAATAGACCAAAATGGAAATAATGTGGATCTTAAAACTACCCAAAGAGCCAATTTTACTTTAAAATAGAAGAGAATCAAGAGACATACTTATTGTTTGTTTCAGTTCAGGTTGTAATTCACCATCTGTCTTGCTTTCGAGCGCTGCACCTTTTGGACTCTCCTACATTTAGATGCACAAAATTTCAGAAAACAAATATGAAGGATGTGTCGTTATTGCCAAATAAAGAAGGACAAAACAAAGGATACAAAACAAAAAGTGGAGAAAATTCAAAAACCTTTGTTGAATGAACAACCTGCCATCTACTAGGTTTATTAAGGACATCCTTCCAGGATTTCCTTTTGTCAAGTTCCTCGGTTTGCTCGGAATGGATATCCTTTTCCAATGACTTGATTTCTTCATCGTCTTTTTCTAATAACATATATAGATAATATTATAAAAAGCTTATCAAAGTTCATAGCATAGCACTGCTAGTTAAAGCATCACACACTTACAAGATTTTCACTTTGATTAATATAGTAAATAATAACAGTACTTCACCTCCTTTTCCTCTAATAAAATTTCTTTTAGCATGTAAAAAGAAAATATCTTGGTGAAAAAACAATATGAAAGAAAATAAGTTATGAAGAAGTTATTGTTAAACCATTTAGTCCCAATTTATTATAGAAGCATGCCAATAAATTATTGAAGTGTTAAGGTGAACATTTGTCTAAACTTGATATTGTGAAATTGATTTGATTAAAATTAAGTTAGGAGGCTGCGTTTTCACTCTAAAAGCATGTTTATCTAAAACTTAGGGTAACTTATGTAACTTACATGCAAAAGCTACTTCTATTATTTTCCATCAAAATGAGGTTTGGTGTCTTAAAACCAAATATGTACTTTTACAAAAATTTATGCCCTGAAACCAAAGATATACTATTTTTACAGCATGTTTGGATCCACGTTTTATGTGGGATTTCTTGCATCCCAATGTGTTAAGAGTCCTGAACAAATTGCAGTAGAAAGATTGAGAAGAAAAGAGAAATAGAGAGAAAAGAGAGTTTTATTGATTAATGGATTTCTGCCTACAACTGCAAAAGAAGTTACAGCCCAATTGTTACAAAAAAAAAAATCGAATGCGTCTCCCCTGGTACTCCTATTTATACACGTCCAAACCTTCAAGAACAAACTCTTAAAATGTGTACTCCTAAATTCCTAACACTATGCATATTCAATATGGCTTTACAGAAGCAAGAAAACATAGAGCTAGAGCCTCATTAGATTTGAGCTTATCCAGTGGCATAACTATTTGTGAAACTGTTTTGGGAAAGCTCATGAAAACAACATATGACATGGTTTCAGCTTATTTCCATAAGCTCTCTGGGATAGCTTATGAAACGGTTCAACTTTATTTCATCTTTTATTAAAGAAATACCCGATGCATAAGCACATAAAAGATAAGCAATTATATGCTATAAGCGCTCAATAAAATTGTTCGTCGAAATCGAGCACTAGTGCACTTTGTCATGACATTGTGATTCTTTAATTTTCCAAAACACACTCTTAACAACACTAGTTCATTCAATTTCAATTGCATCAACTTTCCCATCCATAAAAATTACAACCTACTAACAAAGATGAAATTGAAAAAGGAAGTAGTACTACTTAGTACTTACCAGAAGAAGAATCCAATTTTTGCTTAGAAGTTAAAGAAGCCTTCTTCACCAGAGGATAATCTTGAACAAAGTTAAGGCTTTGCGCCATAACCTAATAACAACAATAAAATAAAACAATAAGATGTGTGAAATTTCAAACATAGGAGTAAACAAAAAAGATCGTTACTTGTTACATTACATTAACAAACCTGAAACTGGTATTGAGGTTCGGAATGCTTAGAATCAGTACTAATTTGTCCAACAACATGAACAACATCGTTTTGTTTGAGATGAAAGTTAGCGGTATGAGCTAAATCGCCTTGAAATATAACGGGAATCAAAAGGGAAGAAGGATTATGATCAAGACTAGAGATAACGGTGGCGGCGAAGGGGTTTCCGTCGGGAGAAATTTCAAACTGAACTGGCTTGTTAACGGAGCCGATTAGGTTGACAGAGTTGGCGAGTTTGGGTTGAAATGGAATCTCGGTGGGTTTTGAAAACTTGGATTGGGATTTACGAGTGGTGGTGGAATAGTAACTGCTATGTCGATATCGATGACGGAGTAACACCGAGTTCGATGAACACCATACTCGCCGGAGTAAATTCATTCCCAAAACCCTTCAAACGAGCTTTCAAAACCCTTCCGAGTGAAATAGATTTTTTGAAATTTTTGTTTTTTGTGTTAACTGAACGTTACAAATTTCAATTATTTATTTTGACTTAATATTATCTTATTGTTAATTTTTTTAAGGATTAAAAACTAAACTATGAGTGTTTTCGGACCGGTTTGCTTCGTTTAAGAGAGAATCTGATGTCTTAATCGATCAAAAATATGAGATTTGTTATGGTATTCTATATATTTTTAACGTACCATGTGAAATTCCACAAATGTCCCTTGATTTCGAAGATATATCTTTAAACACACTTAAACTTAAGTGAACGTTGAAATATTTCTAGAACATTTTGGAGTATAAGTCGTGTTATACACTTCTCCTTCCTCATTTTACTTTTCTTCAAACTTAAACTCAACTCTTCTCCTTCTCAATACACTTCAATTTCAACAAATTAATTTTCATCCAATAATGCTCAAAGAAACTCAAGGGAACATCAAGTATCATCTATAACATAATTCAATATCATTAAAACCATAAATTTCAAGTAAGTTTTTCGAGTTTTTAATAAATATTCGCGTTTTAGTGTAAACGAGCAGTAATCAATGATTAGGATTTAAAATATGTAGAAATTGCATGTAACATAGTTTAGACGTAGTGTATAACTTGTTTGTTGACAAAAAAATGGCGATCAAAACATTTTTTTCTTCAACTTTCATGAGGTACAATCACCATTGACGCAACCTCTATGTTGCAGAACATTTCGGAGATGCACCTCCAAAATTGTTCAGCGTTTCATATACTTTGGGAAATTTCGGAGGTGGAACTAGGAAATTGTTCAACGTTGTAGTTTTATGGTGTTTTCGAAGATTCATCTTCGAAATTGTTCAACGATATAGTTTTATGGTGTTTCCGGAGATGCATCTCTGGAATTTCTTGCAATATGTTTTATTTTTAAATTTTCTTGCTTGTGTGTGTTGTTTGCGTGCACTAATGATATGTCTTACTTTACCTTACAGGCATAATGGCTGACAGAGTTGACAAACGGAGACATGGCAGGGTTGCTCAGCATGCATCCATTCGGCTGGAGCGAGGTCTTCAAGTTTCGGAGGCTCCAGATACCTCTGGTCAGACAGAGGCGTCGACTTCTGGTGTGTCGTCTTCTCCCGGGGCGCGTGTTTCACCTCAGGCCACTTCACCTTCTTCTTCTCGTAGGAGACGGGATTCACCATCTGAGCGTCACTTCCCTCATCCTCTCGCAGGCGTCAGTATTCACAAGTGTCACCTCCTACGAATGATGTTGTTATTTTGGACCCATCTCCCACTGGTGATCGAGTACCACCTCCGGAGGGTGAGGCTGCTGCGGATGCCGATCCAAAGGGTTTTGGAGGAGGTCAATATGATTTATCATTACTTCCTCAGTATCTAGACCATATTTCCAGACATATCTGTGACGGAGGAGTAGCATTAGTTGGATTTTTTATTTTTAAACGTTAATTTTAATGGCTGAAATTGATTATTTTTTACATCAATTATTTCTAGATAACTTCAGGAGCGTGATCCCCAAAAGTTTCTTAACCATGGGAGGAAAATTATTGGCTTACCTCAGTCGAATGAGGATTGGTTTCAGATGGTTTTATCCTTGTCTGGCCCAAAGAACCTATGTGTGGCCGATTACACTCTAGTTAACCACATGATGCATAATGCATTCGTTGAGAGATGACACTTTGAGACCTCTTTGTTTCATCTCCTGTATGGTGAGATATCTATCACATTAAATGATGTCTCGTGCTTGTTACATATTTCGATCAGTGGGAGAATTCTCGATCATAGGAGGATGACCAAAGACGCGGTAGTCGAAATGATTGTAGAGCATTTGAGGCCTGATCTAGAGAAGACGATGGAAGAGGTGGATAGGACCAGGGGTGCTCATGCTAGATTTGAGTTTCTGAGGAAGATATGTGATGATGATATCCTTAGGACACAACAGGCTCATGGTGATGATGAGCATGTGGTTGTTCACAGAGCTCGTGCTTTGATAGCATACTTTATTTTTTTCGTTGGAAATTGCATTTTTATGGACACGAGTGCAACTTATACTAACGTTGCATACCTCTAATAATTCTTGGATCTCACTCAGATCCATCAGTACAACTGGGGGGATGGGTTGTTTGGCCTATCTTTATTCGAAGTTGAGAGAGGCATGTCAAAGTGTTTTAGGGTACGAGATGCGAGCCCAAATGATTCATAAAAAGAGCTTAGGATCAATTGGCTTAAACAAACGTTCCACCCTTCATGTAATTGGTTAGCCAAAGTGACAAACTTCTTGGCTACTTTTAGGGATTTAGAATAGAAAATATAATGAGATAACCAAAGTGTCAAAAGAAGCAATATGTTATTCATCTGACACATTTTCAGTTTGGTTTTCAACATGATCAATAATGAAGATGTTGTAGCTAGCACACTTGGAGTTGAAGTTGATGGTACATTCATCCTTATGGGTAATTTAAAAATGTCACCAATCAGTCGAAGATTGGTGATAACAACTACGTCAAGCAGAGTCAGTGTGATCATCCCACAACAGAGCTGGAAAGTCTTTGTCGAACTTTCCTAGAAATGCAGTGTTGCGAATAGAATGTCTGAAATGCATGTAGCGTCAACCCTAGACGCTTGAATCAAGTCTAAGAGACCATGTTTCATCCAAACTTTTCCTTTCTTTAACTCCACCTTGTTTATCCACCAAATGTACTCTTTTTAGTTTGTATATGGTACATAGCAGAAGACGTGAGAAGAGGCACTCATGAAGCTCATATCATAGTTTTGATTTAAGCAAACACGAGGTTTAATGTAATAGTAAAAGGGGAGATAACCCTCACTTTCTTAATATACGCAATTGGGTCAAGAAGTGAATCCAGAAATGCGTGTACATTATCAAAAACGGAGAAGGGAATCAGTACCTGAGATTTCCATTTAGGGTTTTTTTCTCCTTCATTTGTGGCTTAAGAACGTAAACTTGGTTCCCAACAGGAATGAGAACTTTGATGGTTACATCAAATGGTATTGTGTTTCTTGGGTTTTATGAAGACGCCATTGTTCAAAAATGGTGAAGTATCATTAGAAAAGATTAAGTTTTGGAGAGAGTGTTCAGTTTCTTCTAAGTACTAGGAAGTTGAGGTGAAGTGGAGAAAAGAAGAAATGCTGAAAGATGGGGTATATGTAGTCATATGAGAAAGACACGTAATTTCTCTTTTCCCCTCTCTTGAATGTAAACTATTGGTACATTTTAGTTTACACGTGTTTTCTTAGTTCATAGCTGATTTGGAGAAGGTTTTGTTATGTGACCCACGTTCTTCCTGGGAAAGCAGAATCGTGATGGAAGTCTTTTAGGTGCATGTCTCGAAAAGACATTTTGATAAATTACTTATGGTGACGATGACATTAGCACACTGTTTCAAATAGTATTAGAAGTTTAAAAAATGTCACACGTCTCTCAAGCGGTTGAAAATGCATTTTTGGGGGGCAATTTGTTATCGTGTAATTCTGGACGTGCAGAGTTCGATAAAGAGGATATAACACTAAGAAAATACTTAGTTAAAAATGAAGACAGATGGTTACATGTGCGACAAGGTTAGTGTTCGACCATAATGTCAAGTTCGACACATTGACCATGAGTTGGGACGTAGCATTTTCTCCAAATGTGGAAATTGTTTCTCCTTATAAATCGACAAGTTGAGTCATCAACCATGACATGAGGTGAAGTAAAATGATCAAATTGAGTAACTATTTTTAATCTTATCCCGATGTTGAAGACTTGTGGAAACAAGATATAGGTTGGAAACTTCACAGAGGGTTACATGTTGAATGCGAAAGACATAGTTGTTGTAGACAATTATTTCTACATTAGTATATATAGAGGTTCTAGCGTTAGGAATCGGATGGCAATATCATTACAAAATCTCTACAGAACTGAAAGTATCCAGGTCAGAGAGAGAAACGAGTTTGTGAGTAATATGTATGATTTTGTATACCAACTTTTATTTGTTTAATCAAAATAACTCATGCTTTTTCTTTACTTTGTGTTAGCCTTTATTGTTTTTCCTAGTTTATTTCATAGTGGATTTAAACACAGTTGAAACCGCTAATTTCTTTGTTTACCTTTAAACTTTATTCTCGTTAATTTAATGAACACTCAGTTTTAAACATATAACAACAATCGAACACCTTTTCTTTGAAAATTATGCACAAAATGTCTTAGAATTTTCTAGTTTAATCATGCAAGTAATTATTCAAAAGTATATGATTGTTTACCAAAAACACCGGTAAACACCTGTTTGTTGACTTTCTCTTCATTTTTATAAGGCTCATTGATGTTATTGATCTTCTTGTCGTCACTATCAGGTACCTCTCTATCTTCCTTTGCTTTTCCCTTTACTTTGTATTTGGTTTTGGCATCAATATTTTTTAGTACTTCTTCTATTTAGCTTATTTTTTCTGCCGAACTTTGATATTTCTCAGGATTTTATTGATTTGATTAATATGTATGTTGATATCACTATGTTTTCTATCTAGATAATTGAGGTTTGTCCTCTCACCATTTTAATATTTATGATTCTACCATTATCCAAGTGAGTCTTCTGCAACTCCTTGATATGTGATTTTCTTCTGATTGTCTCATTGATAGTTCTCCTTTGTTGATCATCTTTGTTGTTGCTTTTGTCTATGGTGTCCTTTATTTGCCCTTATTTACCATTCTTGTCCATACTAGTGATGGAGTTGTAATCGTTGTAGCTTTTATGAACTTACTGAATCACACTCATAACTTAGAAGTATTTGTTCTCATATGTAATTTGATTTCTGGCCATCCAGATACTGTCCAGAATGTTAATGTAGTGAGCTAGAGATTGATTATCCATTTGTTGTATGTTGTTTCTGCACCACTCATGTATGTTTTGGTTTTTCATGTTGTGAATTTGTATGTTTAGCTGTGAACCAAACCAAACATAAGTTATCCACCAACAATTCATTAGACAATGCTCAATAGTTTCAATCTTGTTATTACACCTACAACAAAGAATATCTTTGGGGTTAGTTCTCTTTTTGCTGAGGTTGTCCTTCACTGGGAGGGTTTTTATAATTCTTCATAAGAGAAATTATTTTCTATGAGGAACCTTTCTCTCCCACACACATTTCCATATTTCCTTATCTATGTCACAATTTGAGCATTCGGTTTCCTGGTTATTCTCCCACTCAGTAATTTTGTAGTACTTCATTTTGACAAAGTAATGGTCGTTTTTACTGGCTTTCCAACTTAGGCAGTCATCTTCATCAAGATTCAGAAGAGGGATTTGACAAATACTAATCTAGTATATTTGAATGAAATTTTCCTAAATAATTTTTTTGTTCCAACAACCTTTTCTCAAGTCAATGAGGTCCCTAACTCCACTTGTCCTTGTTTTCAAGGGCTTTTGTCTTAGGAGTTTAAACCTACGATGAGTTGGGATTCAATTTTTCTTCTTAAGCTTTTATAGTTTGACGGTTTCCCATCCCTCAACAACTCCCTTGCTTGAAAATCCATTTGTTATGGTATAGGCTTCCCCTTAGGTAGCTAGTCCATCTTCCCATCTTAGCGTTTAAGATGTCAGTCGTCAAGTAGTATTTGGCTTTCATAATCTTTTCCACCAAAGTATTAGGTTCAGTATGAAGTCTCCATATTTTCTTAGCCATCATGACTTTGTTAAATTCATGTAGAGTTTTAAATCCGAAACCTCCTTCCATTTTTGGTTTGCACAACTCTTTCCACACTGGAGTCAATGTTGCTAACTGTTGGAATGCCAAGTATGTTGCTAAAAGTGTTTATTTTCCCTTGATTGGTGTTGTTGCTAAACATAATTTGGGACTTTGGAAGATTGATCATCTGGCCTGACCAGTCTTGGTATTTCTTTATTACGTCTAGAAAAGTGTTAGCCTTTTTGTCATCTACCTTACAGAAAATTTGGCTACCATATGCAACTAGGTATGGAAAAACGGGCACGGCCTATTAGGCATGCTCGTTTTTCCTGCACATTTTTGCAGGTTCGACCAAGATTTTAGGCCCACTCCCTCTAAAAGGCCCCCCTCTCGCCCCATTTTTTTGTAAGCTTATGCTGACATGGGCATTAACATGAAACTTTATAATTTTTAGGCTTAAAATGTGCAATTCCCATGGGTCCTCCCGCCTCGCACTATTTTTTTTTATGCGAGGATGGGTAAGGTTTTAGGCCCGCACCCTCAATAAAGCCAACCCTGCCCCGCCCCATTTTTTACGAGCTTTTGGAGAGTGGGCATAGGTCCTACTCTCCACTTATCTGCAACTAAAATGTGGGTGATATTATGAGCAGTTCTAGCTAATTTAACACCACGGATTAGGTTTATCGTTGGATGAACTGCATTACTGATATTGATCCCAAAAAAGAAACGGTGGGTACCACTAGTCCGTGAACAGCCAACCATCATACTGTAAAAATGGGATAGGTCCTATCTATGGTCATTGGAGCCTCCTAAAAAGATCTACTAAATTCATCGAGTTGTTCCAAAGAATCAAAACGGCCAGTTATTAAAGGAATTCCTTGTCGGGTTTCTGTAAAATGCTCGTTCGGACGGGGGCTTCCAAATACATCGTAAGCTAAACCCGTGCTGACAAATAACCAACCCGCAATGAATAGGGAGGGTATAGTAATGCTAATCAAGTCTTTGTTATTTTTGGTGGTTTTTATGAGATTAGAGAAGATGTTAGCACATGAAATAAATAAGTAAGAAGATAAAGGATCTCCCTGTCATATCCTTTTAATTGGGATTATGCTCTCAATTGGGTAGCCATTTATAATGATTGCAAAGAAAAGTGGTGAAATACTTCATAATTAGATTAGTGTACTGAGTAAGAAAACTAAAATTAGTAAAGGTGGGCTGAATGAAATTTCATTCCATCCTATCATAGGATTTTTCCATGTAAATCTTGATTCCCACATAACTATTATTGGAGCCTTTGTAATTGTTTGAGTAGTTAAACACCTCATAAGCCACCATAGTGTTGTCATAAATGAGTCTTTGGTGAACAAAAGCAATTTGATTCTCACTAATGATAAAAGGAAAGATTGGCTTAAGCCTGTTAGCAATCGCTTTGGTGATGATTTTTATGATAACATTGCACAAGGCTATATATATCTATAATCATTTGGGTTTATAAGGGCTTTTTTATTTTAGAGATGTGACTGATAAAAGTGTTGTTCAGATCTTTTAGGTTATCCTAGTTGTTAAGAATGTTCAACATTGTGTTAGAGACTTTGTCTCCAACAATGTGCCAATAATTTTGGTAGAAACTAACACTGAAGCCATTCGGGTTAGCATTGTGTTGTACCCCAAATTTGACCAACCACTCTGGCATATGTTTTATTCCATCTGCATCAGCATAAGGCATAAAAATATATTACATGGCATAATCATTTGCATTTTATACAAAAAAGAAGAGAAAGAAAGTGTATTAAAAAAATAATAATGTGGAAAGGGAGAAGGTCATTTTTCTTAGGAAAATAACTAAAAATAAAACAAGTGCACAAGGTGGGGTTTGAACCCACCACCTTTTGTTCCACCAGGACCCTCTTACCACTTGGCCAAGCGCACAGCTTGTGAGTACCATGGAGATGGGAGCTATACATATTACAAAAAAAAAAGAACATAAAGGCGCGCAAAAACAAAATTGGTGGATTTTTGTCCCACCAAGGATTCGAACCGGTGACTATGTGATAGATAGGCGCTTAACTTAACCACTGGGGTGGTGATACATCCAATTATTATCCCACCCCAGCTTGATCACATGCCTTGCCTTGTTAGTGACTAGCCAGAAAATGAAGAACAAAATAAGTTGTGCGTGAAGATTCAGAGATTAGGCAAAACACCATCATTTTGAATGAAACAAGATTCGTTCTCACTCAATTTTTCACGAAGATTAGTCTGGTGTTATTGGTTTTCATGATAGAGTTGTGTTGGTTGAGTAGCGAATGAAATTGCAAAGAGAGGGAGATGGTGAACCATGTGCAAAAAAAAACGTACTATGCTTTGCCAATTCAAGGCCAACCGCAAGTGTACCTATCCTTGTGCTTCCCTGATTCCTTTCACCAATTTGGGCAAGCACAGCAGCCTCTACAGCCCACTACCAAACCCTAGCCTAAGCCACTACCACACAAAAGAAACCACGCGAGAGAAAGCGCTCAGTAAGAGGGAAGAATTCAAAATCTCAAGTCAGAGGATATATAAGGGATAAGTTGGGAGCTAAAAAACCCGAGAGGACGGCAGCCAGAAGATTTTGTCTTTTGAGAGAAAGGAAAAATAGTTCTGAGATTTGAAGTTTGGAGCTGCTCAAGGGTGGGATTTCTCAGAGTCAATCCAATTTTTTTGTTCTAGGTATGGGTACCAGCTTTCTTTTTCATCACACGCATATGTTTGGATTAGGGTTCATTGTTACCAAACTTGTTTACAAACCTTTGTAAAAAATGTTAAGTTTATTCTGGATATGCTTTGTTCAATAGTTTGAAGAAATGTGTATGTCTTATATTGTTTAAGCTGTGTTGATAAAAATAAAGCTGGTTATAACATTGATTAGCTTGAGTTCCCTAGATCTGTTCCTCATTTTGGTTTAAACTGGCTTGTTGATTTCTTTTTGCTATTGTGTTTGCTGTTGTGGAAACCTTAGTTTGTTATTGTTTTCGCTTGCTTGGATCTGAACATTTGCTGTTTGAGTATGTATTGATTCTTTGTTTTTTTTGAATGTCATGTTGTTTATCTGCTGCAAGACCTTTATGCTGTTGGTAATCTGTTTGTGTAACTCTTTTCAAGTTTTAATCTTAACTGTCAAAAAAGAACTGTAACTGTGGGTGTGTGTGTTTGGTCTTGAAGTGTAATGAGAAGCTGATGATAACATGATTGTATGTCCAGTTTTGAGTTTTCTTTTTAATAGAGGTCTAATCTGCTTGGTGTTAATCATGATGTTGTATCTTGTGCTAGCATAGGATATGCTATCATCTTTTTGTGTTGCTTTCATATGCTGTTGCTACTTAAAGTTTTTTTTTTGAATAATCTCATGTGTTCTTAAAAGGAACTTCACTTAGGATTTAAGAAACTTTAATTGTTGGTGTATGCTTGGTTTCAATGTATAATGAGAACCTATTTGTTAACATGTTGTGGAAGTTTTGACCCATTTATGGTTTGCTCACTTAGATTTGAACCACTAGTGAGTTATGTTTGTGTCCAACTCTGTGATGAATATGTTACATTGTACAACATGATGGCCTGCTGTTAGAACTTTTTTGCTCTTGTGGATCTATGTGTATGACTGTTCAAGTTTTGATCTTGACTATTAGCTACCTAAGGTTGTTATTCTCATATGCTTCCACTTCATTTAAGATTTAGAAGGACTATTTCAACTGCTGATATTGTTTTGGTTATGTTGAGTCATGTAAATCTGAGATTGGCATACTATGTGCTTTGTTTAAAGTTCATAAACTACTAGGATCCAGTCCTGTTAAATAGGTGTTCATGGTGTTGTGTCTTATGAAATGTGCTGTCTTTTGCTATATATGTGGTGCTGGCTGTGATTGATGCTTTTTGCTGCTTTGTTTCATTAGTATTGGCTTATGTGGAGGCTTTGATCTTCCTTTAATTTTCAAGGCATCTTGTTTTCCCCTTTTGTCAATAGGATGTTGTCCAAAAGCAATCTGCTTGTTTGCTTTTAATTGTGATTTTGCTTGGAGTTTATTTTGTTGTGTTTTGTTTAGAGTAAGTCTGATCATCACATGTTGCCCATGATTTGTGGTATCCTATGAATTTCAATCCCATTAGATCCTGCTTTGCCTTTATAGTTGTATGAAAAGCATATCCTGTTGCTAGCATTGTCTTGACAGCTTGTTTCCCTCCCACATTTGATTTATATTGTGTCTAACTGTAGTTTTGAATGAACTGAGGTTTGGAAAATTCTGTTGCCATGATTATTTAATTGTTCTGTTGCTGTTTAAGATGTAAATTATTTTTGCTGCAGCAGGATTTCTTGAATTTTGCCCAGTTGACTTAACACACATAGTTAGTACTTCACATGTATTCACCAAAGCACATTGCTACACTGTCAGAGTTAATTGCATCTTAAACTCTTGTTTTAAGCTGTTGCTGTTATTAACACTTCTGCTCATTTTTCATTGGCTTATGAAGATCACCCCTTACATTCATTACTTTGTGGTGGTTATGTATAGAATCTAAGTTAACAGTTGGGATGTTTGGCTTGAAGGTGATGTTTGTCTTGTTGTTCTTCTTAAAACCTGAACTTGTTGGTATAGCTGATGTGGTTTTGTAGGATAATGTGGTAACAGCATGTTAGATTTTTCATTTGCAATAAAAAACTGATGTTTAAGTTAAAGCTTTAGTTGGCTTTTGGTGTATTTGTCTAAGGTTCATTACCCTGTTGTTGTTGGAGTTTGGTTGAGCATGAGTTTGGTATTCCAACAGATGTAATTACAGCTAGATGATAGTATGCACTGATGTTGCATTGTGTTGAGTTTTGTTTTTCCTTTGCTCAGTTTGTGTTGCTGTTTGTTTGAGGCCTGAGATTGATATCATTTATTGCTAATTGTTATTCTGCATTGTGGTTTTGAATGAGGCCTTTTTGAAAGAAAAATCAGTAAGTTTTTTTTTTTTTGTTGATTTTGACCTAAGTAAATACTGTTGCTGCTGTCACTTGGATTTATCTGCTTGAATTCTGTTTGGCCTAGGAAGAGCCATTTGAATATGTTGTTGATAGTTGTAGGAATACCACAGTATTTGTGTGAATCATGCTGGACATATGCTTTACCTGCTGCCTTGTTTGTTTTTCCTTTGAAGATTCTGTTCATGTTACTGTTAAGATTTTGTCAGGATGCAGTGTTGGGTTGTTATACATGTTTGAAGCCAGATTTGTATCTACAAGATATGTGATATATAATGCTGTCATGAATTTTGATTTTGGCTTGTATGCAAGTTCATTGTGTGTTGTTTCCATAATACGCAAATGTGACAATTACCTTTGTTTCATTGAAACTACTCGCTTTCTTGAATTTAATCCATAAGTGTTCATTCCCAAGTGCGTATGGACTCGCATTTGTTCATATTTATATCAGTTCAAGCATTTGATATCCATTTTGCACTTCATCATTGTATTTTGCAAATCCAATCACATATTAAGTTACAAACATTGTTTGAAAGTTTGGATAGAATAGTTGTTTCTCCTCATTTAAAAACAGCTGGAATAGACACCAAGAATGTTCATTCTTGTAAGGTCTTGATACATCTTCATCAGTTTTGCACTTGCATTTGTGTTGTTCTTTTTTTTTACCCAGTAATATTCATAGATTTGCTATGTATATATCTTGTTTCCTTTGTAATCACCAGCAATACCACCGTCCCCAGTGGTAAGACAGGCGTGTGATGGCCCCCCTGTGCCCTGGTTCGAGTCCTGCGTGGGACTAAAACCATCCTTTTTTTATTATTTTTATTTTCTTGTATTTCACTCTCATCTCTTTTATATTTCTTCTTCCCATCACTTATAACATGCGCGCTGAGTGGCTTAGTGGTGGCGTGATTGGCTTGAGAATCTGAAGGGGGTGGGTTCAAACCCCACCCCTTGCGTTTTAAATATTTATTTTACCTTGTTTTAACTTAACATTTTAGAATATCATAACTTTGGCATACTTGATCATGTTTAATTCATTCTTCTTGTAAATTACTCTTCATTTTAATTATTTTCATTTAATAAAACAAGATTTCAAATCATTGATGATTTTCAAGAGCTTGGACTTACTTGAAAGTCGACCCTCCATTAGGGTTTGCTCGCGTTGTATCTTGTAACATTTCTCAAAAAAACCAGTTCTTTGTATTGAATTAAAAGGAGGGGATTAAGTTTAGACTTTCTTCCTCTCCGAGTGTTGGGATGCCCACTGTAGTGAGGGTGGTTCTGACACTCGTTTTTCAATACGAAAATGTTTCCCATCCATTTTCAAATCTCATCTCCCTAAAATCATTTCTTTGTATTGAATTCGATGAGAGGATTGGGTGTAGACCCCTTCTTCTTCGAGCGTAGGGATGCCCACTGTAGTGAGGGTGGTCTCGATGCTCGGCTGTCAATGCAAAGGCGCTTCCAACATTTCCTCATAAAAACCTCGGTCTCGTACCGAGTCTTTTTTTTCAAACCATAATAATTTGATTTCTCTTTGTATCGAATTAAAGAAAGAGGATTGGGTGTAGACCTCTTCTTCTTCGAGCGTAGGGATACCCACTGTAGTGAGGGTGGTCTCGATGCTCGCCTGTCAATACAAAGACGCTTCCAACATCTCCTCATAAAACCTCGGTCTCGTACTGAGTATACTTTCAATAATAAATTAATTTCTCTTTGTATCGAATTAAAGAGAGAAGATTGGGTGTAGACCTCTTCTTCTCCGAGTGATGGGATGCCCACTGTAGCGAGGGTGGTCTCGACACTCGTCTTTCGATACGAAAACGCGCTTTTATCCACCATCTCGCTTTCACAACTTCCTTCCACAATTTTCACACCTAAAACCTCGGTCCTGTACTGAGTGCATTTTCAAATCATTTTCACATTAAAACTTGAATGGTCGTGGAGTGGTTAGGCGTAGGCCTTCTCCTATCCCGAGTACTGACGTTTACCGTAGGGTTCTCTGTCGCAAAGCACTTACCATTCAAGACCAAAAACATCTTTAATAAGAGAACGAAGTTCTCTTTGCATTGAATTAAAGAGAGAGGATTGGGTGTAGACCTCTTCTTCTCCGAGTGTCAGGATACTCACTGTAGTGTGTGTGGTCTTGATACTCGTCTTTCAATACGAAGACGCTATGTTCGCCACACATTTTTACAACAAAAACTTTGAGACAATGAATTGGGTACTACCCGTAGGGGTTACTATTCGAGGACATGTCTCTCCCCCCTAAAAAACAATCCAATCAATCAAATGTGACTTCTAGCCCTGCGGGGCGAAAACTAATCAATCTTTCAAAAAGGATATGCTACGACCGTTCTACCGCAAACAGGTAACGCCTAAGTCTCCAACGAGCGAGCAGTGGAACACCTAACTGCTAGAATGCGCACGATAGCATCATCCATAAAAAACATCAACACACCGTAGGCCGAACTACGGCTGCTCTGATTTCTCATACCAGATGAGAATACGTAGGCACAAGGGCCACAATCCTTGGCGAGCACAATCCCCCATATCTGTAGTTTCCCGAACTACGTCGACTCTGACTTTCTCACATCTATTGAGAATACGTAGGCATAGGACTGCGAAGTCCTACCGAGTCCGTTCTCTCCCTTTTTCCCCGTTCTCTCTTTCCTCCTAACTTTTTTGTTTCAAACCCTTCTTTTACCCAGTGGAACCTTCTTCTTATAGCATAATATTTAAGCAAATAAATTCACACATCGACAAACAAAAGGTTCCCATCGAGTACGATGGATGCGAGGGGTGCTAATACCTTCCCCTCACATAACCGGCTTCCGAACCCGTTCTTGGTCGCGAGACCATCTTATCCATTTCTTTCTTAAGGTTTTCTCGATATTTTCCTTTCCCCTCATGGGATAAATAAAGTTCGGTGGCGACTCTTCTGTCCTTTCCTTTTCGCCTCCCCGTCGTTGCATTTTTCGAGTAGCGACAGCTGGCGACTCTGCTGGGGACACCCTAGCAAGCCACGCCTATTTTGTTTATCGCATTGGTGTTTTATTTTGTTTTGTTATTCATTTTATGATTGTGTTCCTTTCTGACCAGTTGGGTTTTATTTGGGTTGATTTGTGAGATAAAGCTTTCTACCCGAGCTTTCGAGTATACATTAAGATAGGAGGTGGGTTCTTTCTGATTTGCGAGACGTAGGACTCGTTGAGTTGGATCGAATTCCGCCGCTCGGATGAGACCTTGGTGGAATAATGATGTCTTATGTGTAGTCGTAATGACATTCTTATTTTCCACTTGGGAGTCTGCGATTCTGAGGACCTTTGTAGAACCTTATTCCAAGGGTTACTAAAACATGACTCTGTGTTCATCCTTTTTGAAAAAGAGTACCGTCTTACGAGTAGTCGTTATGATGGGAAAATTTTGATGGGTTAGTGCATGGGACTTTGTTTGAAAAGCCTTGTGGAACACCCTCTTGAACCAATAGATTGCTCACCCGATGGGAAGGATACCTCGTACTGTTGTTTTGCTGAATTGATGACGTTGATCTTGTTGTTTGTTCCATTGTCATATGCATTCATCCAGCATTGCATTACATGTCATCTTTTGCATATCAAGAGACTTAAGAAGCTATGATTATCTCAGGTATTAGTGAATTCAATGGCTGATCAAAGGAAGAGAAGCACAAATGCCATAAAGTTTAGGGAACCCAAGTTGGAATCAATTCAAGATCTTTTGGTTGGAGTGCCAAAAGCTATCAAGATTAGCATTCAAGGGAAACATGGAAAACTGCTTGATCTCCTCTACTCTAGGGTTGATACTTGGGCCTTGTATGCAATGGCTCAGTTTTATGATGCACCTCTCCGATGTTTTACTTTTCAAGACTACCAGTTGGCTCCTACCTTAGAGGAGTATTCTCACATCTTGAACATTAAGATTAAGGACCAACTTGTATACACCGGTTTGGAGGAAGAACCAAAACCTGCTGTAATTGCTCTCGCTCTCCATATGACCGAAGAAGAAGTCAAGGAAGGATTAATCAGTAAAGGAGGTGTCCAAGGCTTCCCTCTGAAATTTCTGCTAGAAAAAGCTGCTCAATACAAGGCTGATGAAGATTGGGAAAAGTTTGGTTCTAGTGTGGCTCTGATAATTTATGGGATTGTCCTCTTCCCGAATGTGGACAATTTGGTAGACATTGCTGCTATCCTTCTCTTCATACAAAATAATCCTATCCCCACACTCCTCGCCGATGTTTATCACTCCATTCATTGGAGGAGTGAAAAGAAAGGGGGAATGATCCAATGCTGCTCTCACCTGCTATACCAATGGTATGTTTCTCATTTGCCTAAAAAGGGACCGTTCGTGGATAACAAGAAGAAGTTAAAATGGTCCCAACGTATCATGTCCCTACAAGCTAGTGATATTGCTTGGTACTCCCACGAATATTATGACGTGGAAATCATTTTCAGTTGTGGAGGGTTCGGTAATGTACCTTTGATCAGTAGGGCCGGTTGTATTAACTACAACCCAGTCATGGCACTACGTCAGTTGGGCTATGCCATGGAGAGCGAGCCCGAAGCAGAGAAGGTTCAGAGTTTCTTTTTGCTAGCCACATCAGAGGACCCTGCGTTTGTCAGGAAGATTGCTAAGGCTTGGGGAAAGATTCATACAAAGGGAAGGAAGGAGTTAAAAGCGAAGAATTGTGTGGCAAAGGAGCCCTACAACCGGTGGTTACTAGCCAGGGTAGCTGAAAGGTTGTTGCCATTTCCCTTAGAGTCCTCTATGCGAGAAGCACCTCCTGCTCCCACTCATGTACCCATAGAAGAATATGAAAAATTGAAGCTAATAGTGGAGAGATTGACTAAGGAGAATCAAGACCTTCAAAATGAAGTCCACCAAGCAAATGTGGAGAGCGGTCAGTATAAAAGAAAGGTGGAATTTGAACAAGATCAAGCGGCTGAGAGTAGCAAGAAGCTAAAACTAGAAACAGATCTGAGAGTCAGATACCAGCAGGGTTACGAAGGGGCTGACGCATCGTTAACAACTCTTCGACAGCGCCTAAAGGACACCAAAGCTTCTTGTAATAGGGCATGGCACTTCTTTGAGATTGCCTCTGCCGAGAAAAAGGAAGTACGGGAGAACCTTGAAGCTGATATTGGGAATCTTGAGGAACAACTAAGAAGTGCCTTGACCCTGGCGGAAAGTGAACGAAGACTCAAAGAGGAGGCCTTGAGGGGTTCATATGTCACGTCTGACAGGTGGAATAACAAGTGTCAAGAATTGAAGACTGCCCAAGAGACAGCCCTTCTGTGGAGGAATCGTTTTGAGGCCTTGCAAAGAGACGGTGCGCAGTGGCTCGAGAAAGAGGCTCAGCTCAATGAGTTGCTGGACACCCACGTGGATTCTATTTGTTATTACCAGTCGACTCTAGATACGTGCCGTGCTAGGTACAACAATTTGGTGGAGCATTGCAACCTTATGATCCGTGATATCCCATGGAGGTTAGAGAGCGCCGTTCAAGATTTGGAAGGAAATGATATTCCCCCTTCTGTTCACCACTTTATCCAGCTCTGCGACCAAATGGTTAGAAGGTTCATGTTTGAGACGAAGAAGCTTGAAGAGCGTCTCCAAAAAGAGAAATTCTAGTTTTTAGTACTTTTTAGTCATTTGGTGTTTTCCTTGTAATGAGAATTGTTATTCGGCACAGTCAGCAAGTGTTTGTACTGAATCTCCCCGAATTAATGAGAATTTGCTTTTGGTTTAATTGTGTTTTCTTTATTATTTGCTCATTCGCAATTCTATAATACCGGTTATAATCATAAGTTTTGAAAGTCTCTTGAACATTCGCATAGACTTGTGCATCATTCTGCATCCCCTGAAACTCGACCTCACACCGCTTGCCATTTCAGAAAGAGATAAAGAGGAAGAGCAAGCTGACTTCACAACACTCTTACAACACGCGAAGAAATCAACAGAGAATTATGGATCAGGTTCAAGCCGAGCTTACAGAGTTTCGTGAAAGGATGACGCAGTTCATGGAGTTGATGCAAGGGGTGGCCAATGGGCAGGACCAGCTTAGGACCTTGGTTCAACCTTTAATAGCTCAAGTGGATGGGAGCGGTGTTTTGCATGGAGGAGCTACTGCTGTTCCTCCCCCGTTTAATGGCGGGACCTCACAAGTCAATGGTGGCCCAACTGTGGTCAACCTTCCGGGCGGAAGAGAACAAACCGGAATTCCTATCCCAGTTGTGGCGGGCGCCATACCCACTAGCGTTGATCCTCAGTGGGACCAAGATGAACAAGATGACATCTTCTCTATGAGAGACCTTGGGGGAGGGCTACGATCCGACACCAATAAAAGGTTTGATGAAATAGAAGAAAAGATGAAAAGCATTCTGGAGAATCAAAATACTATGGGGCTCGACATGTCCAATCTGGGATTAATTCCGGGACTTAAGATTCCTCCAAAGTTCAAAGTACCGGACTTCGATAAGTACAAGGGAACAACATGTCCAAAGGTGCATATCCGCTCCTATTTTCGAAGAATGTCTGCATACTCCGATGATGAGAAATTGCTTATGCATTTTTTCCAAGACAGTCTGTCCGGGCCTTCCTTGGAATGGTACATGGGTTTGGAACCTGTCAATATCCGAAGCTGGAAAAATTTGGCAGAGGCTTTTGTCCAACACTACCAATACAACAGCGACTTGGCACCAAATCGAGTGCAGCTGCAAAATTTATCCCAAAGGAGTAATGAGTGTTTTAAAGAATACGCACAAAGATGGCGGGAGCTTGCCGCTAGAGTTCAACCTCCCATGGTAGAAAGAGAACTAATCGATCTATTCGTGGGAACATTGCCTGGAATCTACTACGAGAAGTTGGTGAGTAACATGTCGGGAAGCTTCTCAGATTTGATCATCACCGGCGAAAGAGTCGAGAACGGCATAAAATTGGGGAAAATTCAAGCAGGAGAAGGAACTTCTTTGGGAGGTGGAAGAAAGAACTTTGGAGCTAAGAAAAGAGAAAATGAGGCAAATGCGGTGTCAAGCTTCAGGAATCGGAATCGGAATCAGAATCAATATCAGCAACAACCCTACTATCATCAACCATCACAGGTAGCTAGTATTGCCATCCCGGCAACGTTACCACCTCCACAACAACCACTTCAGCAACAATTACCTCAACAGCAACAGCCACGCCTGCAGCAGCAGCAGCAACCTCAACAGCGAAATTTTGCTCCAAGACAATACCCAGACCGAAGAAGGGTGGTGGATAGGCACTTTGACACCCCAACAATGCCTTACTCTCAGTTACTACAACACTTACTGCAATTAGAGTTGGTCCAGAAAAGGACGTTGGCACCTCTAATTGGCCAGCCCCCTCCCGGGTATGACGCCAACGCTAGGTGCGACTTCCACTATGGCGCTCCTGGTCACCATATTGACAATTGCAAAGCTTTTAAGCACAAGGTGCAAGACCTTGTGGACAACAAGATTATCAACTTTAACCACGATGCGCCCAACGTCGTTCAAAATCCTATGCCGAAACATGGGGCAGGTGGAGTGAATGCTGTGGTTGAAGGAGAAGATTTAAACTTGGTATATGATGTCGAAGAGCTAAAGACTCCTTTGAGTTTTGTGAAAAGCAAGCTACTAGGAGGTGGGGTGTTTCCTGGATGTGAAAAGGACTGTGAAGAATGTGCTGCCCATCCTGAAGGATGTAAGAATTTGAAGAATCACATACAGCGCATGATGGATGAAGGTGTTCTACAATTTGATAAGATCTGTGAGAAGGATGAAAAATTAAACGATGAAGAAGAGGATGAGGTGGCCACCATCTCTATCCCTTTCAAGTCAATTACTATTTCTGCGCCTCCGGTGCGACCTACCATTATATTCACCAAGGCGGGACCTGTGCCTTATGAGAACTCCAAAGCCATTCCTTGGAACTATGGAGCAGAATGCTATTATAACGGACAGAAACAGGAGTTGGAGAATTCGCCCTTTGATTCGGTCGACAATTTGGTAGGGGCTGGAGGAATGACTCGGAGTGGGAGAATATTTGCGCCTCCCGAAGTAAGCGCAGAAAGGGCTGATAAAGGTAAAGGGAAATCTGTAGTGGAAGAAAGCTCTCATGCTAGAGAAAAGGAGGCTGCGCTGAAGGACACCGAGGAGTTCATGCGCATGATAAGGAAGAGTGACTATAAGATTGTGGATCATCTCCAACAGACACCTTCAAAGATTTCCATCTTATCGTTGCTGTTATGTTCTGAGGCTCACAGAAGTGCTTTACTCAAGGTTCTTGATAACGCTTATGTACCACAAGAAATATCTGTGAACCAGTTGGAGGGAGTAATGGCCCATGTTAATGCAGGAAATGGGTTGGGATTTACGGATTTTGATTTAACGCCAAAGGGGAGGAATCACAATTCGGCACTGCACATTTCCGTCGAATGTAAAGGAGTTGTTTTGTCTCATGTATTGGTAGACACTGGGTCATCATTAAATGTGTTACCCAAGAAAGCCCTCATGAAACTGGATATTCAAGGAATAGTGTGCACCCCAAGCAGCTTAGTGGTTAGAGCTTTTGATGGGACAAGGAGGTCAGTACTCGGGGAACTGACTCTGCCAATTCAAGTGGGTCCGGAGGTTTTTGATGCAGTGTTTTATGTAATGGATATCAGCCCGGCTTATAGTTGTCTTTTGGGGCGACCATGGATACACTCAGCAGGAGCTGTGACATCGACCTTGCACCAGAAATTGAAGTACATGGTGGACGGTAGCATTGTGACTGTCTGCGGTGAGGAGGATATCATGGTAAGTCATCTATCTTCATTCAAATATGTGGAGGTTGATGGTGAAATTCACGAAACCTTGTGCCAAGCTTTCGAAACAATTCAAATCAAGGAGAAGGCACCTGTGGAAGAAAAGGCGCCAGAAGTTTCTATGACGTCTTACAAGGATGCTCAAGCCATAGTGAAGTCTGGATCAGCACCAGGATGGGGGCAGGTGGTAAACGTCCCAAACAAGCAGGATAAGTTTGGACTAGGGTACAGCCCGTATGCTTCATCTTCACAGAGCGCTCCTCGCTACAAAGGTCCTGTTCAGTTTACTAGCAGCGGGGTCATCTTCGATCGTATCAATGCCATATCAGATGGGGAAGGAGATAGCGACTGTGATATGGATACATGGATCCAGCCATGTGTCCCCGGCCAAGGATTGAAGAATTGGAGCATGGAGAAAGTTGTCACAGTGACCTATGAAGAGTAATTGTTTTGTTTTGATTAATGTATTTCCATATGCTCTGCCCAAGGCATAATGGACTTTATTTGTAGGGCCCTATCTTTTATGCATGTGAACAATCTTTTATTATCAATTGAAAGTCGTCTTTTTCATTCAAAATTTTGTGATCCTTGTTTTTCTTGTTTTCATTTTTTTTAACAATAAAATGGCAGTGTGGTTTGTGTTCGTGTCGTTTGCATATCATTTAAAAGCATAAAATCATCATCATCGCAGGTTATATATTTCAGATGCCACCGACTCAGACTCGTCTATGACTCGGTATGACTTTGACAATCCGATCTTTCAAGCTGAAGAAGAGATTGAGGAGGATGAAAACCTGCCTGAGGAGCTTGCCAGATTACTCAGACAAGAGGAGAAGGTCATCTTGCCTCATCAGGAGGAAGTTGAAGTTATCAACTTGGGAACCAAAGAGGATAAGAAGGAGGTCAGAATAGGGGCTACGTTGCAGGGTGAGGTCAAGCAACGATTGATTGAGTTACTCCAGGAGTACAAAGACGTGTTCGCCTGGTCGTATGAGGATATGCCAGGACTCGACACGGACATCGTGGTTCATCGTCTGCCTCTTCGTGAGGAATGTCCTCCTGTCAAACAGAAATTGAGAAGAACCAGGCCAGACATGGCAGTGAAGATCAAGGAAGAAGTTCAGAAACAGTTAGATGCTGGATTTCTTGCCGTAGCCAACTACCCTCCTTGGGTCGCTAACATCGTGCCCGTGCCTAAAAAGGACGGTAAAGTTAGGATGTGTGTTGACTATAGAGACTTGAATAGAGCGAGCCCAAAGGATGATTTCCCGCTTCCCCATATTGACGTGCTTGTCGATAACACCGCGCAATACTCGGTGTTTTCTTTCATGGATGGCTTCTCCGGATATAATCAAATCAAGATGGCGCCCGAGGATATGGAGAAAACAACTTTCATTACACCTTGGGGGACCTTTTGCTATAAGGTGATGCCTTTCGGGTTGAAAAACGCAGGGGCAACTTATCAACGAGCAATGGTCACACTCTTTCACGACATGATGCATCATGAGATCGAAGTTTATGTCGACGATATGATTGCAAAGTCCCAAACGGAGGAGGGACATCTGGTGAATCTTCTAAAACTGTTTGAGAGATTGAGGAAGTTCAAATTGAGGCTGAATCCGAGTAAGTGTACTTTCGGCGTACGGTCAGGAAAGCTGTTGGGGTTCATCGTTAGCGAGAAGGGTATTGAGGTTGATCCCGCGAAGATCAAAGCAATTCAAGAAATGCCGGCACCAAAGACTGAGAAGCAGGTTCGTGGTTTCTTAGGTAGATTGAACTATATTGCAAGGTTCATATCTCACCTCACCGCCACTTGCGAGCCGTTATTTAAACTTTTGAGAAAGGATCAGGCGGTCGTTTGGAACGAGAATTGCCAAAAGGCGTTTGAGAAAATAAAGGAGTACCTACAAGAACCTCCAATACTGATGCCCCCAGTGGCTGGAAGACCGTTGATAATGTACTTAACAGTTCTTGAGAATTCCATGGGTTGTGTTCTCGGTCAGCACGACGAGACTGGAAGAAAGGAGCACGCAATTTACTACTTGAGTAAAAAGTTCACAGACTGTGAATCCAGATATTCAATGTTAGAAAAGACTTGTTGCGCACTTGCTTGGGCCGCTAAGCGCCTAAGGCAGTATATGCTAAACCACACAACCATGTTGATTTCAAAGATGGACCCAATTAAGTATGTGTTCGAAAAACAGGCACTATCAGGAAGGATCGCTAGGTGGCAGATGATTCTGACAGAATATGATATTCAATATGTATCTCAAAAAGCTATTAAAGGTAGTGTTCTGTCAGAATACCTTGCAGAGCAGCCGGTCGATGATTATCAGCCAATGAAGTTTGACTTCCCTGACGAAGACATTATGTACTTGAAAATGAAAGATTGCGACGAGCCGTTGCCGGGCGAGGGACCGGAATTGGGTTCCCAGTGGAAATTAATCTTTGACGGTGCTGTTAACTCATACGGTAGTGGGATTGGGGCAATCATTACAACTCCCCACGGGTCCCATATACCATTCACCGCAAGGTTAACGTTCCCATGCACCAATAACGAGGCCGAGTACGAAGCGTGTATCATGGGTATTGAAGAAGCAATCGATTTGAGAATCAAGAACCTTGATATCTATGGAGATTCAGCCTTAGTGGTCAACCAAATCAAGGGAGAATGGGAGACGCGCCAGCCTAATCTGATCCCGTATATGAACTACGCAAGAAGGTTGTTGCCTTTCTTCGATCGAGTAGAGCTTCACTATGTGCCAAGAGCCGAGAATCAGATGGCCGATGCCTTGGCTACTTTGTCCTCAATGTACAAAGTAAACTTCTGGAATGATGCTCCGATAATCGTCATTTCACGGCTCGACAGACCGGCATTTGTGTTCGCAGTAGAGGAAGCTCCTGATAGTAAACCGTGGTTTTATGACATTCAGAATTTTCTTAAAAAACAAGAGTACCCGCCTGGGGCATCTACCCAAGACAAGAAGACTTTGAGGAGATTGTCCAGCAATTTTTATCTGAATCCAGACGGTGCGCTCTATCGGAGAAACCATGACTTAGTGCTACTAAGATGCGTGGACGAAAAAGAGGCAAATTTGCTTATGGAAGAGGTCCACGAAGGTGCTTTCGGAACACATGCAGGTGGGCATGCCATGTCTCGGAAATTGTTGAGGGCAGGATACTATTGGTTAACTATGGAGTCAGATTGCTTCAAGTACGCCAAGAAATGTCACAAATGTCAAATTTATGCCGACAAGATTCATGTACCGCCGTGTCCTTTGAATGTCATGACGTCGCCGTGGCCTTTTTCCATGTGGGGCATTGATATGATTGGAAAGATCGAGCCGACCGCGTCCAATGGACACCGTTTTATCCTAGTGGCTATTGATTATTTCACCAAATGGGTCGAAGCGGCCTCTTATGCCAATGTCACAAAGCAGGTAGTGGCCCGATTCATCAAAAGAGATATCATCTGTCGATATGGGATACCCGAAAAGATCATTACTGACAATGGTTCTAATTTGAATAACAAGATGATGAAGGAACTGTGCCAGAACTTCAAAATTGAGCATCATAATTCTTCTCCCTATCGCCCGAAGATGAATGGCGCGGTGGAAGCGGCTAACAAAAACATTAAGAAGATAGTGCAGAAAATGGTGGTGACCTATAAGGATTGGCACGAGAAGTTGCCTTTCGCTTTACATGGATATCGTACTTCGGTACGCACTTCAACTGGGGCAACTCCTTTTTCGTTAGTATATGGCATGGAAGCTGTTCTGCCATTGGAGGTTGAGATCCCTTCTCTGAGAATACTGGCTGATGTCAAACTAGATGAAGCAGAATGGGTAAAGAACAGGTTGAATCAGCTCAGTTTGATGGATGAGAAAAGATTGGCGTCTCTCGCGTATGGTCGTTTGTATCAGAAGAGGATGAAGAGCGCCTATGATAAAAAGATACGTCCTCGGAGCTTTCAGACAGGCGACTTGGTGTTAAAGCGAATTCTCCCGCCGCAGAATGATCACAGAGGCAAATGGACTCCTAACTATGAGGGTCCTTATGTGGTACGAAAGGTTTTCTCAGGAGGAGCCTTGCTACTTTCAACTATGGATGGTGAAGATTTTACCTCCTCGGTGAACGCAGACGCAGTCAAAAAATATTTTGCTTAAGAAAACTCGCTGGAAAGAAAAAGAGTATCCAGGCAAGAATGAGGCATCCCGGCGAACCATAAAAAAGGATAGGTTCGGGCAAAAATTAGGGATATAAGAAAAATGTGAGCCCGCAAAGTTGAAAACCTGAAAGGGCAGCTTTGGCAAAAATGGGTATCCTGGTGAATCGAAAACCCGCAAGGGCGGTTCAGGCAAAAATTAGGGATTTTAAAGCAAACGACTGCGGCCTGCGCATTGATTACCACAAGCATAGCGGATTCTAGGGAGAACTCGAAGATCGACCATTCAAATCAATCTCTTCGGAAGTTAAAGTATCGGAGAGCGTCGAAGTCACGCCAGTCATGGATGAGTCGTTACATGGTGTTTGTCTGTACCACATTGCCGACATTTTGTATTTCTTTTCCTGCAAATTAGCCTTTTTTGCGCAGCTTTCTCTTTTCGGGAGTTGCATCCGATGTAAATTTGCCTATTTTTAGGCCTTCCATCAATAAAATGTACTATTCAGAAAAAAGCTTTCTATTCCGTTTTTTACTTTTACCATTTTGATTACGAAAAACGTCTAACACTTTTGATGAGAAAAGAAATTGCATACATAAAACGTGTGGGCTTTTCTAATTGTTAATCAAGACATTTGATTTTTAACTAAGGTCACAATTGACAATCTGGCGTTGGCCGTACAACACTTTTGTCTATTTATTGTTGTCCCCTAGCAGAGATCGTTAATCTCCATCCCCCAGCAGAGAGAGTGTGGGATAATCTCCCAGTAAATCCTGTTCAATATCCCTAGCAGATAGTGGATTCAATTTCCAGCAGAAGAGAGTAATTCACAGCACTCAGCTGTTGTTTCCCCAGTAAAGTTATTCTGTTTAATCATTCACCTTTGATTCCCCCAGCAGGGTGGACTATGTGCTTATCAGAGCAGTTTTACCCAGTTGTTCCTCGGAGGCTATCCAGAGCTTGTTTTCCCAGCATGGGTTTACTCGCGCTAGGCGTATCAGACATTGCCCCAACGGAGTTGGCCCTTTCTCTGTAGCATTTATTTTGCTAAAGAGGTCCATTTGCATCTACATTCATGCATAACATCTACCCAAATGCGAAGCATTTCCATTTCGTATGGGGCATTTCGCCATATTCAAACATACGCATGTGAAACATATGCCAGGATGTTATTCTTTTTATTCCCAAGCGCATCTCCAGCAATTATCAGTATATTTATCAAGCCTGTATGGAATACAGATCTCCAGCAAAGATCATTGACAGTTGTGTTCATCTAATCACTCTCCCTAACAGAGGTAGCTTTTCCCGACTTTTGGTCGATGTTAATCTTTCTAAGCGATCCTGACTTTTGGTTAGTAGCTTGTTCCGACTTTTGGTCGATGTTAATCTTCCTAAGCGATCCTAACTTTTGGTTAGTAGCTTGTTCCGACTTTTGGTCGATGTTAATCTTCCTAAGCGATCCTAACTTTTGGTTAGTAGCTTGTTCCGACTTTTGGTCGATGTTAATCTTCCTAAGCGATCCTAACTTTTGGTTAGTAGCTTGTTCCGACTTTTGGTCGATGTTAATCTTTCTCAGCGATTCTAACTTTTGGTTAGTAGCTTGTTTTCCGACTTTTGGTCGATGTTAATTCTTCTCAGCGATCCTAACTCTTGGTTAGTAGCTTGTTTTCCGACTTTTGGTCGATGTTAATTCTTCTCAGCGATCCTAACTCTTGGTTAGTAGCTTGTTTTCCGACTTTTGGTCGATGTTAATTCTTCTCAGCGATCCTAACTCTTGGTTAGTAGCTTGTTTTCCGACTTTTGGTCGATGATTTCATTCTCAGCGATTCTAACTCTTGGTTAGTAGCTTGTTCTCCCGACTTTTGGTCGATGATCTTTCTAAGCGATCCTAACTTTTGGTTAGTAGCTTGTGTTCCGACTTTTGGTCGATGTTTTTGAATGTTATCCTTTGATGGGCGCTCGTTCCCCACAGAGTTGTCTGGTTTAGCTTTTCCCAACGATTTACCATTGTGATCAGTGCATGTTATCTTCGGACCTTTGTTTGCGTCTCCTCTTTCTCCTACGGTTGGCAAATTTCTGGTTCTTTGGTATTCAAACCGTCTTTTACCCTGAATGTTCGAAAGCTGTTCGCATTCATCCCTCCAGGCCCAAGCCGTTTGAATAGGGGCAGCTGTTGTACCCCAAATTTGACCAACCACTCTGGCATATGTTTTATTCCATCTGCATCAGCATAAGGCATAAAAATATATTACATGGCATAATCATTTGCATTTTATACAAAAAAGAAGAGAAAGAAAGTGTATTAAAAAAATAATAATGTGGAAAGGGAGAAGGTCATTTTTCTTAGGAAAATAACTAAAAATAAAACAAGTGCACAAGGTGGGGTTTGAACCCACCACCTTTTGTTCCACCAGGACCCTCTTACCACTTGGCCAAGCGCACAGCTTGTGAGTACCATGGAGATGGGAGCTATACATATTACAAAAAAAAAAGAACATAAAGGCGCGCAAAAACAAAATTGGTGGATTTTTGTCCCACCAAGGATTCGAACCGGTGACTATGTGATAGATAGGCGCTTAACTTAACCACTGGGGTGGTGATACATCCAATTATTATCCCACCCCAGCTTGATCACATGCCTTGCCTTGTTAGTGACTAGCCAGAAAATGAAGAACAAAATAAGTTGTGCGTGAAGATTCAGAGATTAGGCAAAACACCATCATTTTGAATGAAACAAGATTCGTTCTCACTCAATTTTTCACGAAGATTAGTCTGGTGTTATTGGTTTTCATGATAGAGTTGTGTTGGTTGAGTAGCGAATGAAATTGCAAAGAGAGGGAGATGGTGAACCATGTGCAAAAAAAAACGTACTATGCTTTGCCAATTCAAGGCCAACCGCAAGTGTACCTATCCTTGTGCTTCCCTGATTCCTTTCACCAATTTGGGCAAGCACAGCAGCCTCTACAGCCCACTACCAAACCCTAGCCTAAGCCACTACCACACAAAAGAAACCACGCGAGAGAAAGCGCTCAGTAAGAGGGAAGAATTCAAAATCTCAAGTCAGAGGATATATAAGGGATAAGTTGGGAGCTAAAAAACCCGAGAGGACGGCAGCCAGAAGATTTTGTCTTTTGAGAGAAAGGAAAAATAGTTCTGAGATTTGAAGTTTGGAGCTGCTCAAGGGTGGGATTTCTCAGAGTCAATCCAATTTTTTTGTTCTAGGTATGGGTACCAGCTTTCTTTTTCATCACACGCATATGTTTGGATTAGGGTTCATTGTTACCAAACTTGTTTACAAACCTTTGTAAAAAATGTTAAGTTTATTCTGGATATGCTTTGTTCAATAGTTTGAAGAAATGTGTATGTCTTATATTGTTTAAGCTGTGTTGATAAAAATAAAGCTGGTTATAACATTGATTAGCTTGAGTTCCCTAGATCTGTTCCTCATTTTGGTTTAAACTGGCTTGTTGATTTCTTTTTGCTATTGTGTTTGCTGTTGTGGAAACCTTAGTTTGTTATTGTTTTCGCTTGCTTGGATCTGAACATTTGCTGTTTGAGTATGTATTGATTCTTTGTTTTTTTTGAATGTCATGTTGTTTATCTGCTGCAAGACCTTTATGCTGTTGGTAATCTGTTTGTGTAACTCTTTTCAAGTTTTAATCTTAACTGTCAAAAAAGAACTGTAACTGTGGGTGTGTGTGTTTGGTCTTGAAGTGTAATGAGAAGCTGATGATAACATGATTGTATGTCCAGTTTTGAGTTTTCTTTTTAATAGAGGTCTAATCTGCTTGGTGTTAATCATGATGTTGTATCTTGTGCTAGCATAGGATATGCTATCATCTTTTTGTGTTGCTTTCATATGCTGTTGCTACTTAAAGTTTTTTTTTTGAATAATCTCATGTGTTCTTAAAAGGAACTTCACTTAGGATTTAAGAAACTTTAATTGTTGGTGTATGCTTGGTTTCAATGTATAATGAGAACCTATTTGTTAACATGTTGTGGAAGTTTTGACCCATTTATGGTTTGCTCACTTAGATTTGAACCACTAGTGAGTTATGTTTGTGTCCAACTCTGTGATGAATATGTTACATTGTACAACATGATGGCCTGCTGTTAGAACTTTTTTGCTCTTGTGGATCTATGTGTATGACTGTTCAAGTTTTGATCTTGACTATTAGCTACCTAAGGTTGTTATTCTCATATGCTTCCACTTCATTTAAGATTTAGAAGGACTATTTCAACTGCTGATATTGTTTTGGTTATGTTGAGTCATGTAAATCTGAGATTGGCATACTATGTGCTTTGTTTAAAGTTCATAAACTACTAGGATCCAGTCCTGTTAAATAGGTGTTCATGGTGTTGTGTCTTATGAAATGTGCTGTCTTTTGCTATATATGTGGTGCTGGCTGTGATTGATGCTTTTTGCTGCTTTGTTTCATTAGTATTGGCTTATGTGGAGGCTTTGATCTTCCTTTAATTTTCAAGGCATCTTGTTTTCCCCTTTTGTCAATAGGATGTTGTCCAAAAGCAATCTGCTTGTTTGCTTTTAATTGTGATTTTGCTTGGAGTTTATTTTGTTGTGTTTTGTTTAGAGTAAGTCTGATCATCACATGTTGCCCATGATTTGTGGTATCCTATGAATTTCAATCCCATTAGATCCTGCTTTGCCTTTATAGTTGTATGAAAAGCATATCCTGTTGCTAGCATTGTCTTGACAGCTTGTTTCCCTCCCACATTTGATTTATATTGTGTCTAACTGTAGTTTTGAATGAACTGAGGTTTGGAAAATTCTGTTGCCATGATTATTTAATTGTTCTGTTGCTGTTTAAGATGTAAATTATTTTTGCTGCAGCAGGATTTCTTGAATTTTGCCCAGTTGACTTAACACACATAGTTAGTACTTCACATGTATTCACCAAAGCACATTGCTACACTGTCAGAGTTAATTGCATCTTAAACTCTTGTTTTAAGCTGTTGCTGTTATTAACACTTCTGCTCATTTTTCATTGGCTTATGAAGATCACCCCTTACATTCATTACTTTGTGGTGGTTATGTATAGAATCTAAGTTAACAGTTGGGATGTTTGGCTTGAAGGTGATGTTTGTCTTGTTGTTCTTCTTAAAACCTGAACTTGTTGGTATAGCTGATGTGGTTTTGTAGGATAATGTGGTAACAGCATGTTAGATTTTTCATTTGCAATAAAAAACTGATGTTTAAGTTAAAGCTTTAGTTGGCTTTTGGTGTATTTGTCTAAGGTTCATTACCCTGTTGTTGTTGGAGTTTGGTTGAGCATGAGTTTGGTATTCCAACAGATGTAATTACAGCTAGATGATAGTATGCACTGATGTTGCATTGTGTTGAGTTTTGTTTTTCCTTTGCTCAGTTTGTGTTGCTGTTTGTTTGAGGCCTGAGATTGATATCATTTATTGCTAATTGTTATTCTGCATTGTGGTTTTGAATGAGGCCTTTTTGAAAGAAAAATCAGTAAGTTTTTTTTTTTTGTTGATTTTGACCTAAGTAAATACTGTTGCTGCTGTCACTTGGATTTATCTGCTTGAATTCTGTTTGGCCTAGGAAGAGCCATTTGAATATGTTGTTGATAGTTGTAGGAATACCACAGTATTTGTGTGAATCATGCTGGACATATGCTTTACCTGCTGCCTTGTTTGTTTTTCCTTTGAAGATTCTGTTCATGTTACTGTTAAGATTTTGTCAGGATGCAGTGTTGGGTTGTTATACATGTTTGAAGCCAGATTTGTATCTACAAGATATGTGATATATAATGCTGTCATGAATTTTGATTTTGGCTTGTATGCAAGTTCATTGTGTGTTGTTTCCATAATACGCAAATGTGACAATTACCTTTGTTTCATTGAAACTACTCGCTTTCTTGAATTTAATCCATAAGTGTTCATTCCCAAGTGCGTATGGACTCGCATTTGTTCATATTTATATCAGTTCAAGCATTTGATATCCATTTTGCACTTCATCATTGTATTTTGCAAATCCAATCACATATTAAGTTACAAACATTGTTTGAAAGTTTGGATAGAATAGTTGTTTCTCCTCATTTAAAAACAGCTGGAATAGACACCAAGAATGTTCATTCTTGTAAGGTCTTGATACATCTTCATCAGTTTTGCACTTGCATTTGTGTTGTTCTTTTTTTTTACCCAGTAATATTCATAGATTTGCTATGTATATATCTTGTTTCCTTTGTAATCACCAGCAATACCACCGTCCCCAGTGGTAAGACAGGCGTGTGATGGCCCCCCTGTGCCCTGGTTCGAGTCCTGCGTGGGACTAAAACCATCCTTTTTTTATTATTTTTATTTTCTTGTATTTCACTCTCATCTCTTTTATATTTCTTCTTCCCATCACTTATAACATGCGCGCTGAGTGGCTTAGTGGTGGCGTGATTGGCTTGAGAATCTGAAGGGGGTGGGTTCAAACCCCACCCCTTGCGTTTTAAATATTTATTTTACCTTGTTTTAACTTAACATTTTAGAATATCATAACTTTGGCATACTTGATCATGTTTAATTCATTCTTCTTGTAAATTACTCTTCATTTTAATTATTTTCATTTAATAAAACAAGATTTCAAATCATTGATGATTTTCAAGAGCTTGGACTTACTTGAAAGTCGACCCTCCATTAGGGTTTGCTCGCGTTGTATCTTGTAACATTTCTCAAAAAAACCAGTTCTTTGTATTGAATTAAAAGGAGGGGATTAAGTTTAGACTTTCTTCCTCTCCGAGTGTTGGGATGCCCACTGTAGTGAGGGTGGTTCTGACACTCGTTTTTCAATACGAAAATGTTTCCCATCCATTTTCAAATCTCATCTCCCTAAAATCATTTCTTTGTATTGAATTCGATGAGAGGATTGGGTGTAGACCCCTTCTTCTTCGAGCGTAGGGATGCCCACTGTAGTGAGGGTGGTCTCGATGCTCGGCTGTCAATGCAAAGGCGCTTCCAACATTTCCTCATAAAAACCTCGGTCTCGTACCGAGTCTTTTTTTTCAAACCATAATAATTTGATTTCTCTTTGTATCGAATTAAAGAAAGAGGATTGGGTGTAGACCTCTTCTTCTTCGAGCGTAGGGATACCCACTGTAGTGAGGGTGGTCTCGATGCTCGCCTGTCAATACAAAGACGCTTCCAACATCTCCTCATAAAACCTCGGTCTCGTACTGAGTATACTTTCAATAATAAATTAATTTCTCTTTGTATCGAATTAAAGAGAGAAGATTGGGTGTAGACCTCTTCTTCTCCGAGTGATGGGATGCCCACTGTAGCGAGGGTGGTCTCGACACTCGTCTTTCGATACGAAAACGCGCTTTTATCCACCATCTCGCTTTCACAACTTCCTTCCACAATTTTCACACCTAAAACCTCGGTCCTGTACTGAGTGCATTTTCAAATCATTTTCACATTAAAACTTGAATGGTCGTGGAGTGGTTAGGCGTAGGCCTTCTCCTATCCCGAGTACTGACGTTTACCGTAGGGTTCTCTGTCGCAAAGCACTTACCATTCAAGACCAAAAACATCTTTAATAAGAGAACGAAGTTCTCTTTGCATTGAATTAAAGAGAGAGGATTGGGTGTAGACCTCTTCTTCTCCGAGTGTCAGGATACTCACTGTAGTGTGTGTGGTCTTGATACTCGTCTTTCAATACGAAGACGCTATGTTCGCCACACATTTTTACAACAAAAACTTTGAGACAATGAATTGGGTACTACCCGTAGGGGTTACTATTCGAGGACATGTCTCTCCCCCCTAAAAAACAATCCAATCAATCAAATGTGACTTCTAGCCCTGCGGGGCGAAAACTAATCAATCTTTCAAAAAGGATATGCTACGACCGTTCTACCGCAAACAGGTAACGCCTAAGTCTCCAACGAGCGAGCAGTGGAACACCTAACTGCTAGAATGCGCACGATAGCATCATCCATAAAAAACATCAACACACCGTAGGCCGAACTACGGCTGCTCTGATTTCTCATACCAGATGAGAATACGTAGGCACAAGGGCCACAATCCTTGGCGAGCACAATCCCCCATATCTGTAGTTTCCCGAACTACGTCGACTCTGACTTTCTCACATCTATTGAGAATACGTAGGCATAGGACTGCGAAGTCCTACCGAGTCCGTTCTCTCCCTTTTTCCCCGTTCTCTCTTTCCTCCTAACTTTTTTGTTTCAAACCCTTCTTTTACCCAGTGGAACCTTCTTCTTATAGCATAATATTTAAGCAAATAAATTCACACATCGACAAACAAAAGGTTCCCATCGAGTACGATGGATGCGAGGGGTGCTAATACCTTCCCCTCACATAACCGGCTTCCGAACCCGTTCTTGGTCGCGAGACCATCTTATCCATTTCTTTCTTAAGGTTTTCTCGATATTTTCCTTTCCCCTCATGGGATAAATAAAGTTCGGTGGCGACTCTTCTGTCCTTTCCTTTTCGCCTCCCCGTCGTTGCATTTTTCGAGTAGCGACACATTGCTCCTCAGACGTTTCATAGCTATGTAAATCTCATATGTATGGAAAGGTGGTTCAAGGGTTGTAGTTTGTTCTTGCTGATTCTGGGCAGATTTTTAGTATATCAATCCTGTCCACACGTGGTGTTATAAATCTTGAAAAGATTTTTATAGTAATTCACCATGGTGCTATAAATTTCCTCCTTTTTGTAAGTAGTATATATATTGGAATTTAGGATAGATTTAATCACTTTTTGTGTTTTTATTTGGTTGGCTTTATTGTGGAAGAATTTAGTGTTTCTGCCCCCCTATTTGAGCCAATGCGTTTTGGCTCTCTAAGCCTATCACACTTCTTCATGGTAGAGGAGAGTGTCAATCGTGTTTTATATTTGAAATTTTGGCACGCATATACCAAATGTTGAGATAGATGTCACAACACTTGGATCAAAACACAGCTTGAACACTCAACAAACAAAAACTGTAAATTGCAAAAAATAAATAACATCAAAGTTGTTAACCCATTTCGATGCAACTCGCCTACATCTGAGGGCTACCAAGCCAGGAAAGAAATCCACTATCAGTAGTATTAATTCGAAGCTAAACAATCCCAGTTTACAACTCCTCGCTTAATCCCTACCCAATGCAACTTCTACCTAGGAACTCCTAGATATGTGGCCCCTATCACTCCCTAATCACCTCAGTGATATCAAACAATCACAATCCCAGTGACTGTATACAAAAAAATAAAACAGAAGATCACGCTTCCAAAAGAATACTCGATTTTGCTTAAAAGTTTCAACCAAGAATAATACACTCTTTGTTTAAAAGCTTTGAGTGAACAATGAACAATTAGTCAAACCCAATGCATCAGAAGATACATGAGTGACATACAATTAACAAATGGAAACCCTAGGGACCAACCAAAACAACTGTTAATCCTAATTCTCTAAATTCTTCACGATATGCTCTCTTCTTCAAATAGGGGTTTTCTTCTCTAGAAATAGCCTTCAGACCTACTGGACTTAGGCTTCTTGAGGCGTACAAATAGCAGCAATCAGTATAAACTGAATTAAAATTAACCTGTATAATAATAGGAGAAAAATACAAACTTTCGTAAAAGGCTCAAGGACCCTTTGCATGAAAAGTAACAGAATCTGCAATAACAGAAACTTCCACAATATACTCCCATAAAAGTCGTCCACGTGTGCATCAGAACACACTAAAAAATCACACTAAAAAAACCAAAATAGTCATGCCCAAATTATATGGTATAACATGTCCTGGAACATGTCACAACATCATGTAGAACATGATGTCTGACTGACATGGCAGACCATCTGGTTCAACATCTTGCTAACAATATGTTGTTTTACCAAAATGCAGCCAATCCAAAAACCACAGGACTTACAATATCTCTTTGATCCTTTGATAATTTATGTTCTAAGGGTTCTTCTATTAAAGTTGCAAAAGCTTTTTGTTAAGTTTTGCTATATCTTTGGTTGGGGATGCTGAAATCTTCTTTCCCCACTCCTAGAGGTAGTTCATAGTGTTCTTCAGTCTCTTTTTTTATGTCTTTGTATTGAGACTGCTTCCATACTGATAAATCATATCCATGATTTTATGGTGCTTAATCCAAATGTTTTCAAATCTTTTAGGTTTATCTTTTGGATTTTTTCAATTGTATTTATTCTGCTTCTTATGGAAATTAAATAGAATGAGATTGTGGTCAGATTTAGAAGTTGATTTGAACGTTTAAGATATGTTTGTTTAAGGAATAGTTGGGGAGAATGAAGTTGATGAGAGAGAAGTTAAAGAGAAATGCATGATTTCTCTTGTTTGGTTTGAAGAGAAGATCAAGAGAAAGTCTAATTTAGTGTTGGTCTCATCACATCACATCACATTTTAGTTTCATCACTGAAGTGCAGAGAAAAACGAGAGAAACAAGGATTTTTTTCACCACAGTACCCCAATTTGAAACCAATATTTCCATAATACCCCACCTGAAATTTTTTTTACCAGGATACCCTGCTTTTGAAGGAGTTCGTCCAATCAATGGGCGAACTAGTGAAGGATGTGTAGGAGTTCGTCCTTTCCATGGGCGAACATGTTTAGAATTTCACGTGCTTGCATGAGTTCGCCCTTTCAATTGGCGAACTAGTGAAGAAGATGATTTTTTTTTGTTTTTTAAATTATATTAAATAATCAAAAATGCTATCTTCAGCAAATTATATTAAATAATTTTTTTAAATTAATTAAATAGTTTTATATTATGTAGAATTAACCAAAAATGAATAACTTAAAAAACAAAAAAAAAAAATCATCTTCTTCACTAGTTCGCCCATTGAAAGGGCGAACTCATACAAGCACGTGAAATTTCAAACATGTTCGCCCATGGAAAGGACGAACTCCTACACATCCTTCACTAGTTCGCCCATTGATTGGACGAACTCCTTCAAAAGTAGGGTATCATGGTAAAAAAAATTTCAGGTGGGATATTGTGGAAATATTGATTTCAAACTGGGGTATTGTGGTGAAAAAATCGAGAAACAAGTTTCACTTTTTTTTCTTTCAACCTTACCTTTTTTATTATCACTAATATATACTCCATTTTAGTGCAATTATAACTTCCTATTTTACCGTGTGGTTCTGTAACATAATTGTTCTACTATTTTACTGCAATTAAAAGCTTCTTCTTTTCTTTTTTTTATTGTTTGCGCATAAAATTAAGTAAAAGTTAAAAAAAAATTATTGTTTAATTGAGTTTTTTTTAAGTAAGGACATTATTATCATTTTAAAAAATTGTTATATCTCTCACGGTTTTTTTCTTTCTATCGTATCTTTCTCTCTTCTTACACTCTCTCCTACTTATTTCTCTTCGTAAATTTTCTCTAATGATAATTTTTTTCCAAGAGACTTATAAAATCTCCATATATATTAAATAATTTAAGAGTAAATATTAAAAATTCAACAAATTAATTTCTAGTTAATTTTCTCATAAAAATATTTTATTCATTATAAAGCTAATTTATCTCTTAACCACCTTTCTTTTATCATATACTCCACCTTTCTTTTTCCTTCCATAGTTGATAAGTAGAAGCAGAATCATCAATCAATATCAGTAGTAAAGTAAAAAAAATCATGGAGAGCAATAAACAATTAGAAGATGGAGAAGAACCACTACTCAACAACACCACTAGATCAACTTCTTCTCACAAACCAACTCTTGTTCTCAGTTTCATCTCCGCCATGTCTCTCATTACCGCCATCACCTTCGCCGCTCTCTTCTTCTCTCTCCCCTCCCCATCCAAATCCACCACCCGCCCCCTCCGTAAACTCCCCCATCCCGTCGTCATCCTCATTTCCTCCGACGGCTTCCGTTTCGGCTACCAATTCAAAACCCTAACCCCAAACATCCACCGTCTCATCAACAACGGCACCGAAGCTCAAACTGGCCTCATTCCCGTTTTTCCAACCCTAACTTTCCCCAATCATTACTCCATCGTCACAGGTCTCTATCCTCCTCACCATGGCATCATCAACAATTTCTTCACCGATCCAATCACCGGCGATAAATTCACCATGGCAAGTCACGAATCTAAATGGTGGTTAGGTCAACCTTTATGGGAAACCCTCGCTAACAACGGTTTAACCGCCGCTACTTACTTTTGGCCTGGCTCTGAGGTAATCAAAGGCTCGTGGACTTGTCCTGATCGTTTTTGTAAACATTATAATGGTTCTGTTAATTTTGAAGATAGAGTTGATTCTGTTTTGGAGTATTTTGATTTGCCACTTGATGAAATTCCTGTTTTTATGACTCTTTATTTTGAGGACCCTGATCATCAAGGTCATCAAGTTGGACCTGATGATGATGAGGTTACTGATGCTGTTTCTAGGATTGATTCTATTATTGGGAGGCTCATTAATGGGTTGGAACAAAAAGGGTTTTTTGAAGATGTTACAATTATTATGGTTGGTGATCATGGTATGGTTGGTACTTGTGATCAAAAGCTTGTTTTTTTAGATGATTTAGCCCCTTGGGTTAAGATTCAACAGAATTGGGTTCATTCGTACTCGCCGTTGCTTGCGATTTGGCCGACGGGTAATTATTCGTCGGAAGATGTTGTGGTTAAGATTAATGAAGGATTGAGCTCAGGGAAAGTTGAAAATGGGAACAAGTTGAAGGTGTTTTTGAAGGAAGATTTGCCTCAACGGCTTCATTATGCGGAGAGTGATAGGATTCCGCCGATTATTGGATTGGTTCATGAGGGTTATAAGGTGGAGCATAGTAGGACGGGGAAGAAAGAGTGTGGTGGTGCTCATGGTTATGATAACGCCTATTTCTCCATGAGGACTATTTTTATTGGGCATGGTCCTCAATTTGAGAGAGGGAAGAAGATACCTTCCTTTGAGAATGTTGAGATTTATAACTTGATTACTTCTATACTCAACATAAAGGGTGCTCCTAATAACGGGTCTGATGCGTTTCCGCAGTCTGTTCTTCTACCAAATGCTTAATATGAGACTCAATTTCTGGTGGTTCTGAGCTTCTTTTGCTCGACAGTATCTTCCTTATTCTCTATAAGTTTACTCATGATCAGAAATTTGAAACATGATTGAGGAGATGTTGCAGGAAGAAAAAGTATCATATACCTGGATTCTTTTAGTTAGGATTCATTAAACTACTTTCACTATAAATTTGCTTTAACATTTTGTATCGATGATGGATAAAGAATAGGTGTCATATACATATATTCTTTTAGCATTATGTCTTGGATATCTGTGCTGTATTAGGCATTGCCTTTTGGAAATTAAACGAAGGAATCAAATGATGCATGAATTGGAAACTTCTATTTGCAGAGTGTTATTGTTTGGTTCAGTCAGGCTTGCTCTGTGCTTACATGAAGAGGTTAGATTTCCATGCCATTCTCATAAAATTAGTACTACCTGAAAATGATTTTTAGAAACTTCAAACAAACGCCTCCTATAGTTAGTTTATTTGTAATGACCATCGAATACACGTTATTAATCAAATTGCAGTTTTTCCTTTTCATTTTTATCTGCCCTTTCATTTGCTTCGTTTCGATTGAGAGGCCAAAAATTCAAGTAAAATCACTCTTTCCCCCTAAAGTTGTTGGTGGAATATTACAAGCAATTTGGTCCAATATAGTTAGTTAACTTGTGTTGTTAAGGAGTATGATATGGTATGATAACAACACGCGTAACACTCCATGTGGATTATACGATCAATAACTCGTAGCGGGGCTATGTTTAGAAATCTTAAAATGAACGGTGCAAATAGAATGAAAGAGAGAAAAATGGAGTGGAATAATATGGATTGGTGGAGAAGCTAGCAGTATATCTTGGGGTGTACCCTATTTCTTTGGCTTTTCTGGCATTGTTTGATTTGGGCTAGAGGCAGGATGTCATCTATCACTTCTGCAGGTGTGTTGGTTATAATGTGGCGATTTAGTTCCTCGGGATTGCGTAGATGCTTTGGTGTTAGTAGTGTATCCAATAGTTCTGTTTTGCGGTGGTTTTGCATTGATCCTCCATCCGTCATGCATATATGGAGGTTTTGGGTGTCTCATCTGCATGGTAAAGGGAGTTCTAGCTGGTTTTTTGATGGGGTGGTAACTGGTGTAGCAGGCCTTTTTGATTGTTTTGCTGGAATCTTTTATAGCCTCTTCCTGGGTGTTTGTATGGCTTAGGTTTTTCTGGATTTTGGTGAATTTTGTAAATTTTTTACCCAAAAACCCATGTTTCACTATAATATTTATCAATTTATCCAACATTTTAAATTAATTTCCATTCTATCCATGTTTCAAAAAAAAAAAAAAATTGCTTATAAGGGGGTGTCATCCCCTGTGTAGTCATCCTTATAATTATAAGGGGGCGATATCGTTAATGGAGTCACCTTTTAACGAATTTTTTAAAATAATTTTTAATAAATAATATTTATTAAATAATATTTAATAATTAAATAATATTTAAATCATATTTAATAAATAATATATTTTAAAAAATAATTAAATAATAATTAAAAATTAAATTGTATTTAATAAATAATATATTAAATAATAATTAATATGTTCATTTAATAACAAATGAGTATATAGGGGAAATATGGTACACTAATTTCTACGACTAGGTCGAGGTAAATGTCCGCATGTACCGCATCCTCTAGTACGTACGTTTTTTTGGTGGTTTTTGTGGTGGAGTCGGGTCTAATGGATCGTCTTGTAAGATTTAATAATATTTAATTCTAATACGTTTATTATATATATCAATATACAATGAAGACGGTAAATATCATGTAAACTAAATTTCAATACATGCAAATATGTCTAGAACAACAAATTATATTGTTCATGCTCATTTTAATGGAGACACATACTTCTCTGAAAGTTCCGGTTTTGAGTTTCAAAATACTGATGTTACCCGATTAACAATGAGCAAAAAATCAATTTTTTTGCATTTCAAAGAGCGAATAGAGTCAAAGATTTTGTCTGGTCCAATCTCTCAAATCATATATAGAAGTCTCATTTTCCTTGAAAACAGTTAGGTCAAGTATTTTCAACAGAATATACAAGACGATAATGATGTTCAATAAATGTTTGATAGTCATGAAAACTCTGGATTCGACTATATCGAGTTGTATCTATTAGTCTGGCAGACTCAACAATCCCAAATGTTTGGTGAATCTCAGGTAATAAATCAGTCACAGTCATTGGAACAAGATGAAGTTGGTGCAGTTGACGAGGAGGAAGAAGAACCTGAAGCCATGGTTGATCAAATGGTGAATTTGTTTGGGACTGGGGACTACATCGCAATAACTCCACTTGAAGACATAGATGAAGAGGCATTACCATTAAGTCATATGTATAGTCCTCCCCAACACATGACTAACTTGCAATTGAGTGGAGACGAGCCTTCCTCAGATTTGTTCTACAATCCTTCTCAACAAATCGAAGATGTATTGAAAGTGGGGAACCAGTACCGCACAAAAGCAGAGTGCATGAAAGCTATAATAAAGTTTTACATGGATAACTTTGTTGATTTTGAAGTAAACCAGAATGACTCAAAACGCTATGTCGTAGTTTGTCGCAACGAACTTTGCAAGTTTCGGTTAGCAGCGTCCTATCGAAAAAGAAGTGATTGTTGGGAGATAGGTTCGATGGATCCACCTCATAGTTGCACAACCAACATCGATCGACAAGATCATGGTAAACTAAGCTCCCAATTAATATGCCAAGAGATTTTGCATCTTGTGGACGTAGATCCATCTGTGAAGGTGAGCACAATTATCTCTCATGTTGTTGTACGGTTCAACTATACCCCATCGTACAGGAAAGCTTAGATTGCAAGAATAAAAGCGGTTGAACATGTATATGGGAATTGGGAAAAATCTTACAATCAACTTTCACAATATTTGCTAGCACTTCAAAAATATGTTCCTGGTACGGTTGTAATATTGGAGTCACTTCCAGCATACACTCCTGAAGGAACATGTGTTGATGGAAGTAGGATATTCTCTCGTCTCTTTTGGGTATTTCAACTGTGTATCAAAGGTTTTGCGTTTTGCAAACCGGTTATTTAAGTCGATGGAACATGGTTGTATGGAAAATACAAAGGAACATTGCCGATGGCGGTTGCATAAGACGGAAATGATAATATATTTCCGATTGCCTTTGCTCTGGTCGAGGGTGAGACAGGTGAAGCTTGGAGTTTTTTCCTAAGAAATCTCAGAACACATGTCGCTCCTTAACCCAACTTATGTCTGATTTCCGACATACATGCCTCTATTGTGAGCGCTTACAATAATCCTGCTAATGGTTGACACAATCTCCCTTTTGTCCATGTCTACTGCATAAGACACATTGCTCAAAATTTTATGCGGGAAATCAAAGACAGAAATCTCAGTAAAAAAGTTGTGAACGCTGGGTATGCCTTAAACCAACCATCGTTCATGTATTACCGCGAAAAAATAAGATTGTCAAGCGCGGAAGCATTGAGCTGGGTGGATAGCATTCCAGTCGAGAAATGGACAAGGGCTTTTGATGGAGGATGTCGATAGGGTCACATGACCACAAACTTTGTGGAATCCCTAAACGACGTATATAAGGGAACTGGAAACCTCCCCATCACTGCGTTGGTAAGAGCAACCTATTATAGATTAGGGTCACTTTTTGCGGCAAGAGGCAAAAAATGGAGCGCTATTTTGGAATCAGGGCAAATATTCAGCGAATCATGTATGAAATATATGAAGGATGAAACTGCTAAGGCGGCCTCACATCGAGTTAGAGCATTTGATCGTCACAATTACAGCTTCATTGTTGACGAGACAAAGGATCACAATGAGGGTCGGCCAATGGGACACTACAGGGTCGAATTTCATAAAAATTGGTGCGACTGCGGAAAGTTTCAAACCTTTCGCATGCCTTGTTCACATGTCATTGCCGCATGTTCCAGTGTTCGTCAGGATCTATTCTTGCAACTATCAAAAGTTTACAAGTTTGTGAACTTATTCGGTATCTACAATAACAATTTTCCAGTGGTAGCTACTGAGGACTATTGGCCAACCTATCATTGAGACACAATTTACCACAACGAAAATACGAGAAGAACCAAAAAGGGCCGCCCCAAAAGCACACAAATTAGAACTGAAATGGATACAACTGAGAAAATGGAAAGATTGTGCAAAATATGTCGTCTTCCCGAGCATACGAGGAAACATTGTCCAAATGTTGGAACAAGTTCTAGATAGATTTACTTTGGTCATTAAAAAATGTGTAACCTTGGAATTTAATATTTATAACAACTTTTGTTTACCACAAAACAAATTGAAATACTTCTAAAGCAACAAAGCAAATCATTAAAAATATAAGGATTATTACAACATAAACTAAGATATAACAACAATCAAAGTAATATCATCAGTTCCAAACATCATAGACCTAACTACGTTTTCATCTTTAATTTGCACCCACTCCCACCGTATATTTTCATCTGCAATCGAGAAGTACGAAACAAGTCTTTCAATACTTCTAATTCTTTCACCATCTAGAATGTCTCCTTCTAACCAGCGATTCAAATTTCTTCGTAGTTGCTCTAAACTTTGGATGTTCCAAAACAACATCCTTATCGGAGGCTTGGTTCTTGAGAAAATGACATACCCATATCTTCTAAGATACATGATTCACTCTGCTAAATTTATAAGAAACAATGTTAATTTAAGAGTGAAAGAATATACAAGCCTAATCTATTTATACAAGAAATTTTTTAAATAAAATAATAATAAATATTATAAACATATATAATATATAATTTATTAATAATTAAATAAATTTAACGAAATAAGGGGGGCTCCAAAGGGGATGGCGCCTCCTCTTAATCGTTTAAAGGTGACTTCATTAAGGATGGCGCCCCCCTTATAATTATAAGGGTGACTCCATAGGGGATGACGCCCCCCTTATAAGCAATTTTTTTGAAACATGGGTAGAATGGAAATTAATTTGAAATGTTGGGTAAATTGATAAATATTATGGTGAAACATGGGAATGTGAGTAAAAAATTCGAATTTTGTTGTTTGCTGGTGTTTTGTTTTGGTGTTAGTTGTGCAGCTGCTTCTCATTGCCTGTACTGTATCTCAGTTTTGGTTTTGTAATGCTTGGACATTGGTTTAACACTTATTGTACTTAGTTGAATAAAATTTGGCCTGTTAAAAAAAAACTACAGTCAAAATATCACACTCAAGCAAATTACATCCATTTTATAGAAAGAATGAACGATAATCTTATTCATTCATTTACTGAGTATATATACTCAAATGTATTTTTTACATTATGCCTAGTCATAATTGCATAATATTATAAAAGAAAGTAGAATTATAGGCTATTAATTAGATACAATAATATATAATAATATACATCAATGCTCATTAATACATTAATACATGCTTGATCATAAAAATCAAGTTAAACATGATTTTCTCTAACTTTCCCCCTCAAATTGAATTTCAGGGTCAAATATGATTCTCTCTAACTTTCCCCCTTAAATTCATGGCGATGAAGTCACTCCAAGACATCCCTTAGGAAGTTGAATCTTGAGTGAGTAACTGATTTAGTTAGCCAGTCTGCAATCTAATCTACAGTTGGCACATATGCCACTGTGATTTGACCTTTCAGTACTTGATCTCTTATAAAGTGGACATCTATTTCAATGTGTTTGAACATAACATGCATAACATGATTTGATGCAAATGCCTTAGCGCTCAAGTTATCACACCTCAATCCTGACCTCCTTGGTAATGGTAGTTTTAATTCATTTAGGAGGGATCTAATCCAAGTTATTTCAGCTTCCAAATCAACTAGAGCTCTATATTCAGATTCAGTGTTTGATCTTGACATAACTTTTTGTTTCCTTGAGGACCAAGAGATTAATGTTTCACCAAGAAAAACGCATTGTCTTCCCATGAATTTTTTGTCATCTATACTTGTAGCCTAGACAACATATGAATGTCCATTTATGTTTAAGTCAGTGGAAGGCTTGATATGCAGACAATAGTTTGTTGTGCCTCGTAGATATCTTCAAATTTTCTTTATTCCTTATCAATGTTCAGAAGTAGGCGAGCTCATATATTGACTTAGTTTGTTCACATATAATGCAATATCTGGTTGTGTGTTGATGATATATTGTAAGGCGTATATGGCTTGTCTATACATAGTTGGTTCTGCCATTAGTTCTCCCTCAATAGTAAACTGTCTCCTGGTAACTATAGGTGTTGGACAAGGTGATGATTTCTCCATGTTAAATTTCTTGAGCATATCATTTATGTACATTGATTGTTTCAAGTACGATCCTCGTGCATCTCCTTGTGCCTCGATGCCTAGGAAATAATGTAATTGTTGAAGATCTATATGGGAGAATGCTACATTGAGTTGCTTAATGAAAGCCTCTAGAAACTTGGTGTTACTACCAGTTACAATTATATCATCGACATAGATGAGTAGAAAAGTGGTATGGTCAGTACATTTGAGAATGCAGAGGGATGAATCACTTTTAGTATTCTGAAAACCTCAATTTAGGAGGGTATATTTGAATATTTCAAACCAAGCCCTTGGGGGTCTGTTTCAGACCATAAATTGCCTTAGATAACTTGGAGATGTGATTTGGCTTTTCTGGATATGCATACTCTTTTGATTGGAACATGAATACAATTTCCTTAAATTATCCATTAAGAAAGACATTATTTATGTCTAATTGCCTAATGTACCAATTAAGATGACAATATGATTTTCATTATGCTTGCCTTGTTGAGTGGACTGAATGTTTCTTCAAAATTTAAGCCAGTTGTTTGTTGAAAACCTCTTGCCATTAAACTTGCTTTTCTTCTTTCAATTGATCCATCTGCCTTGTACTTAGTTTTGAACACCCATTTTAAGTCAATTATGTTGTATTGATCTTGATTTGGTACTAGAATCCATGTTTGATTTGACACATATGCACTAGATTATGAGTCCATAGCCTTCCTCTCAGTTATAGCAATAAACTCCCTCACTTTAAGTGGTTCCCTTTCATCTGTGTTTCCTTGTACCATCCCAATATATGGTTGCTTTGGCATGTAAATCCCATTTCTGCTTCTGGTGCATATTCGTGTGCTATTCTCTTGGTCAGCCTCTCTGATTTCAGGTTCTGTTTGTATTTTAGTTTCTGCTGAACCTTCCTCATGATCATTTGTGTTTGATTCATCAACTGAGTCCACTATTTCTCTTGTAGAGTATTCATTTACATTAATGAGTCTTTCACTTGTTATTATCTGATCAGTGTTGGAGTTTTCTTTTGCATTTGAGTTCTCCTCATATGAACTTGGTTCTTCCACCTCATTTTCATTATTATCTGGGTTCCCTACAGGACAAAGAGGAAAAGATGCAACAATATTTTCAGTTAGAGACATTGTTTTCAAGGGATTTCTTGTTTCAAGAAATCCATCTTGAACAAGAAAGTGGTTCTTGTTAAACACTATATGTCTTTAGATGAAAATTCTGTCATTTGAGTTGACACATTTGTACCCTTTATGTGTATTGATCGGTGGTTTTTACACGTTATTTTATCGTTTATTTCAATTAATCAATTGTTATATTGTATTGCATTGTATTTGTTTTTATTAAATTTTACGCGTTGATTTGGTATTTTCACTGTTTCTAGGTTCAGGTAAACAATAAAGGAGAAGCAGAGCAAAAACTGGGGAAAATGGCAAGAATTCAGAAGAGTTTTGAGGTGGACCAGGAGCCTGACACGACCGCCTGTGTCCCATGACACGGCCCGTGTCAGGAAGGGCTCAGAAAGACTAGATTTTGTGGAAACCAGTAGCCTGACACGGCCGCCCGTGTCCCACGACACGACCCGTGTCAGGACCCCTGTAGAAAAAGAGCGCCGCCCAAGAGTCAGCAGCCTGACACGGGTGCCCGTGTCCCACGACACGGCCCGTGTCAGGGGTACTGATAGTGAAATGTTTTTATTTTTGTTTTATACTGGCTCGGAGGGCATTTTAGGCATATCGCAGTGTAATTTGAATTGGGATATATGGGATGCATCGTGAAAAGGAAAAGGGGGACTTTTTGACAGAGGATAATTTGACGAGAAAGATTGGAGCGATCAAGGATTTAGGAAACTGAAGGTCCTCATGAGCGGAAGCGATTGAAGATCAAGGCAACCAATTATCTTGTAATGTTTAATCTTATTGTTGATTTTATCTGTATTATTATGAGTGGCTAAACCCCCCAATGCTAGGGGGTGTCCCTGAATTGACTTTGTAATAACCTTATTTCCTTTGAATAATGGATTTCACTGCTTTCTAATCATTGTTGTTATTGTATAATTTTCTTATGGCTTTTCTTATTTTACAAATAAGGATTTGATTTACAGTTAACCTTAGGTTTGGAAAAATGATCGTTAACGCGTTTATACGATAATACTATAGTAGATATTGCCTAGGAATGGGGATACCTTATAGTAACCGTAATATTTTAGATAAAATATATTGCTTGGGATTGTTCCTATACCGCCAAGGAATTGGGGCATAGGAAGAATACCAAAGGGTTTTCTGCTAAGGAATTAGAGTCGACTAATCTTTAAAACTGGTAACGATTGAATTAAGCAGTGATTTCTGTAAACTAAGAATTAAGGTTATTACAAGGCTTTTCATACACCCTACCCTAGCATGCTTCTCATAACTGTTTAAAACCTTTATTTTACTGCTTTTGCCCTCTGTCAGTTATAATTCTAAAGAAACAAACCATAACCCCTATGACTTTTTATTCAATTGCATTACTATAGAACTTGTGTTCATACGCAGTCCGCGAGATCGATATTCGGGGAATTTCCCCTTATTACTACATCGGTACAGTTAGAACACTTGCTAATTTACCGGTCATGTATTGCTGTATCCAAGAAAAACACACCTAGTTAGGTGAAATTGGAGCTTGTGTTTGTTGTAAGGTTTGAGACAAGGGTAGCAGACTAGCAGGCACATCCAAATAGTTTTAGGACAATATAGTCTGGTTCTTTCTTATGAAGCAAGAAGTAGGGACCCTCATTGTTAATGACTGGTCTTGGTATCCCGTTTATCAAGTATACTGCAGTGGAGAATGCCTCCCACCAATAGAACAATATTTTTGCTTGAGCTGATAGAGTTAGACCTAGTTCAAAAATATGCATATACTTTCTTTCTGCTCTACCATTTTGTTGAGATGTGTAAGGACATGACATCCTAAATTGAATTCCTGTATCTAATGCAACCTTTTGGACCGGTTTGAATTCACCTCCACCATCACATTGTATAATTTTTATTCTTTTGTTAAATTGATTCTTAACTAGATTTTTAAATTGCATAAAAACCTGAATGGTTTCATATTTTTGTTTGAGAGGATAAATCCAAGTGAATCTACTAAAATCATCAACAAAGTGAACATAATACTTAAAAACAAAAATTGAATTAATTGGTGTAGAGTCCCATATATCATTGTAAACCAATTCTAGAAATTCCTGAGCATGAGAGGAATATGGTTTTAAGGGTAACACATGAGACTTTCTTAACTAACAAGCTTCGCGAAAAATATGACCACAAGTGCATCGCACGCTCGCGGATGATTTAAATAGAGTCGCTGCCGAACTTTATTTATTCCAAAGAATGAAAGAAAAAAATATTGATAAAATCCTTAAAAGAAAAGAAAATGGTCGTCGCAACCAAATTTGGGTTCGAGAGTCGATTATGCGAGAGGAATGTATTAGCACCCCTCACATTCGTTGTACTAAATAGGAACCATTTTCTTAGATTTGCGATTTGAATGTTAACATATGTCATTTGTTTTCTTTGAATGATTAAAAATTCAAAAGGAAAAGAAAAGGGGCCGCAAAAAAGTTTTTATTAGGGTGCTTGACAAGATTACGGATCTTGCTCCTAAGTATCCTCAAGTGCAATGAGGAATTCAAACCAACATAGTTCTTCGTAGAAAACCATGTATTGGCTAGTTGATTTTATTGAACAAATGTTTAGACCACGATCTAGAGGATAAAAAAACAAAGCCAAAAGACCCAAAACAATAAAAAATATAATAAAAAGCAAAATAAAAAAGTAATGAAAATAAAAGAGGGGGCGCTATTAACAACAGAGGCCCAAACACAGGTCCAAGAGAATGAGGGAGTCAATTTTCGTTAACTCAGCCTTTTCTACATGATCAAGATAATAGTAAGATCAAAGGGTGAATAAGAGGGCTTGGTCAATTACTGCTAATTCAAACAATCAAAAGGCTATGAGATCGACTATTTATGGCCACATGTTAGCAAGGGGGAGGATGTAGAGAGGAATAAAAGGAGGGAGTCTCTCACGTGGGACTCAAACCTCAATCTTCTTTCTCTCTCTGACCAACGCGTTCTTTCATCTCTCTCTCTCTCTCTCTCTCTCTCTCTCTCTCTCTCTCTCTCTCTCCCTCTCTTGTCTTGGCCCAACCACCATACAAACAAATAAACCAAAACAAAAACACCACCAAAATGGATCAACATGGTGGTTGTTATGAACACCATCATGGTGTTCATATGCCAAAACCCAAAAATCAACAACAGAGCCTAAAATAAAAAAAAACACCCATATAAACCCTAGCCAAAATAATGCTCTAAACACAAACCCAAACTCAGTTCAATCAAACAACATCAAATAATCATAGATCGAACCACTAAATTCAAAACCATAAAATAATAAATCCAACAAATTCTTTATGCAAGCATCTATTAATCAAAGGGGAATAGTTAACTACACATACAACAACAATATATGGGTACGAATTCGAAGGGAAATGAAAGATATAGCCTTGTCGAAGCTTGAAACTCCTGCAAGAAACTCTGGCGCTACCAACCTCGAGAAGTTTTACTTTCTCTCTATGATTGCTTTTGTTTGTTATATTCTTTTTTTTAACCATTTCCTTGGGTGTGTGTGTGTGTGTGCACTTTTTCGGTAAGTGTGCAAGCTTAGATTCAGTTGGGTGTGTGAGTGTTTTTAGCTCAATCTATCTCAAGTTCAGATGATGAACCTGAGTAGCTTAATGAGAGAGAGAGAGAGAGAGAGAGAGAGAGAGAGAGAGAGAGAGAGAGAGAGAGAGAGAGAGAGAGAGAGAGAGAGAAAGAGTTGTAGTGAGCTAGGTTCAGGTGTGAGTTTGACAGAGGTTCTAGGTTTTTCGTGTGTAGGTTTGAGTGAGGTCGAGGTCATTATTTATAGGGAGATAATATTCATACCTATGTTAAAACTTGATAACTCCTTATCCATGATCCATGAGATGTGATCATTAGTCTATCTACATAATAGTCATAATACTTTAAGGTTATCTCACTTCACAGTAAAGCTCGACTACGAATACTTTAATAATAGTATCCTTATGTTTAATGGGATCTCATGATTAAGTCACACTTTAATATTTCATTAAACGAACTACCTATTATAGGAACTTTATTATTCTGGAAAAACAAACATAATAAACAAATGCATTTTATTATTAATAAATAATTCGATACAAGTACCAAAAGTAATGGCCTCTAGGACTTACACCAACAGAGCATGTATGTGGTTATAACATACTAAATAATGATGGAAGGAGCACCTTTTGGAGAGCATGAAGAGCTCATGTGTGAAAATGATGAACTCAATGTATGAGGGTGAAAATGATGACAACTTGCATTTCCTCTTTTTGCTTTTTTATTTTATTTATTTCTTCTTTTCTCTTCTTCTTTTTTTGTATTTGTAAACATGATGTAATGTGTGTACTATGCAAACTATGTAACATTTAATAAAATACTCCTTTTTTGTATCAATGTATGAAATGAGATTATGATATAACATTAATATGTAATGTCAAAAACTACACTACTTATAAATACAAAATCAAGTCAATATTGAAATTAAATGTCTAAAATTTTGAAATTACATGGAATATCTAAAAATGATTATGTATTAATAAAATGTGAGGTATGTAGAATGACATAATGAATGCAAATGTACTAAGAAAAAAAATGTATGAGTGAAAGTGACATGTTAATTCAAATGAAACCCTAAACTAACTTCAAAACCATGATCATATGTAGGCTTTGCTAAAAGAGAAAGCATCATTTTTAATGAACTTTTAATTTAAAATATAATGACTAGAAAAACCAGGTCATGAATGACCATGGCCATAGGCCAAATGACTTATTGTGAATGCATATGGAATGACTCACTGCAATAAGAAACCTTGATCAGATGGTTCCTAGGTTCCAACAAGATCTAGGCTTAAAAGTGAAAATGGTGCATAATGCAAAATAAGCTAAAGAATAGAAAAATGGTATGACAAAATTATGGTATGACAATTTTATCTAGATCTTTCTTATTAGGATGGCCAAGCTTCCTATTCCAGCTTTCTTTCACTGACAGGTACACACACAAGTCTTTATTGGTTTGAGTAGCATCAGAAAGTTGATATAATCCATATTTAAGTCTCCATTTTAGAAGAACCATCCCTCTCACATTGTCCTTCACAAAGCAACGATCATGATCAAAATCAACAATAACATTATTACCAGAGGTTATATTTGACACACTTAACAAGTTTTTGGTGATTTGTGGTACATATAAAATATTGTGCAAGTTGACATTGTTAGTTTTGGAGGAACCTGAGGCAACTATTTTGAGTTTTTCCCCATTTTCGACCATCAATGAATTCTTACCAGTGTGCTCAATGAGATCTTGCTGGCTCTACTGTCAAAATACCATTCATAATCTTGGCTATTATAGGCTGATGCAACAAATGCATTGCGTGTACCTTAATTTTCATACTTAGAGTTCGAGTAATTTATGCATGTGTATGACTTATCAAAGTGATAAAAGCAATTTACAACTATGTGACAAGTTTTGGTGCATACCTTACAAACTGGTTTTGAGTTAGAAACTCTACATTTGTCTCTGCCGCCCCTAATACCTTTAAAGTTTGATCCTCTCCAATTTTTTCGAGAGTTGAAGTTGTTTCCTCTAAATTTGGTCTTGTTAGCAATATTTGCAGTGGCATTCAAGTTAAGATTGTTGAAATTTTTAAGTCGATCTAGTCGCAGGCAGAAAGTGTATATCCTTTCTAAATCCCCACTAAGTTTAATCCTTGTGGAAGTTTTGATTTAGTTCTCCTTTCCACACTCGAATAGGATAAATCCCCAGTTTGAGTTCATTCCTCACCGGTTAGCATTTTGTTTGACGGTATCTCTCCAACTTATTCCTGGATTGAGTTGGTCTTTTAACCATATTGATAACTTGAAACTCTAAATTAAAAGGGCACTTATTTTGCGCCTTTTAGTTGGTTTATATCCCCAGAAAGAATCTGTTGAAGGTTCCCCAGCAAGATAAATTTATTCCGCCTTGGAATTTACACCTGATAGTAAGTAGAAATCTCTTTTTTTGAGAAGTTTTTTTATCCTTGAATTTTCTAGTGAATTGAAAAATGGAAGTCTCTTTCCGAGCAGTTTGTCTATCCCCGTTGAAGCTATCAGCATATCAAATTTTCTTTCATCTTATGGAATCTCTTCGAAGAAGTCTCGAAGGGAAGTATGATAAAGATATTTTTCCAGCAAATGGAATCTCCCCTGACAAGTCCCGCAGATAAGTTTGATTGTTGAATCCTTATTTTTACATCACATGGAATCTCTTCAAAGAAGTCTCGAAGAGAAGTATGATGAAGAAATAGTCATTTCTCCGGAGGATTCCGTCAGAGAAACCTATAGTATCACCCCAAAAGAAATTATGTTGAAATCTCTAAATTTCTTCTATGCAAGCCTTAGGAAGAAGATTAGTCATTATCAAATAAATCAGCACAACTTCAAGAGCACTCATGGCTAAAGTGACACGACCCGCCATGGACAACGAGGTTACTTTTCAACTAGAAAGCTTAGCAGCAAACTAGTCAATAACATATTGAAAATAAGATTTTCTCAAGTTCTTCCCACTTATAGGAACCCTTAGATAATTCCCAAATTGCAACACTTCTTTGAATTTGGAAACATGCAGAAGCTTATGTTTCATGCATCTCGAAAGATTCCTCGAAAACATAATGCTAGACTTCTCCTCACTAACATCCTTTCCAGTTAAACTACAAAAGCGTCAAATAGCATTCATAACACACTTCTTTTGGACTTTAGTAGCTTCCCCAAACAAAAGTAAGTTGTCGGAAAACATAAGATGCGAGATTATGGGGCCACTCGATCCCATCTCGATGGCTTTCCACCTCCCTTTAGCCACCTCATGATCTATAATATGAGAAAGCTTATCCATGCAAAACACAAAAATATATGGAGAAATAGGATCTCCTTAGAGAGTTCCACGTTGAGGATGAAAGTACTCTCCACGAACACCATGCCAATTCACATTCAACTCCGAACTCGTGACCGCATGCATGATAAGGTTAATTAACTCAACTGGCATACTAGCTTCCTTGAGGACTTACTAAATTCACTCCCAACTGGTTTTATCATAAGCTTTGGACAAGTCAATTTTAATAGCAAACACTCCCTTCTTACCTTTCTTCTGATGAATAATCCACATACTCTCTTTTGCAATAATGATATTTCCGTGAATGGAACGACCAGGGACAAAACCAGTATGATAAAGAAAGACTAACTTAGGCATAAAAACCTTCAACCTTTCCACAATAATTTTACTAATAACCTTGTACAAAGAATTACACAAAGAAATTGGCCGAATTTAAACATATATTTGTTTGATATATAGAGGCAATATCTCCAGGATTGTTCCAGACTCCATGCACAAACTTGCAAACATTATCCTCTACAATATCCCACGATTTCTGGTAGAACCCGGCAGAAAGACCGTATGGATCGGGCGCTTTCCACGGCTTTATGGTGAACATGGTAACCTTGATCTCTGTATTACTAAGAGGCTCTTTAAGTTTACGAATATCAACCTCATTTAACGCAAGAAAGGTAATACTAGTATGCTTCCATTCTATCCACATATAGTTAACAACTGTCACACCCTAATTTTGATCCCTAAAATTCCATATCTTTTTGCATCATCTGCATAATTTATCATGCATTTCATCTCGTATAATGCCCAATTTATCAGCTGGAATAAACTTGTTAGATTTATAGCCGAATCGGTCAAACTAAAAGTCAATTGTGTGTACAATCTGTAACACCCCAAATCTAAACTTGTAGATAACAGGAAAAACAACAATTCATATAGCAAACAGAGCGCAGCAGCGCAAACATTGACTGCATGACGGTCGTCATGAGCCTGTGACGGTCGTCACACGGACAAAATTCCTCATATCAGAGATGTTACACTTCAACCTGACAAACAACAATCATTATGCAGCAACTTGAAAATATCATACGTAGCACGAAATTGGATGAACAATCACCAATGTATTACTTAACCATTTAATCATAAAACAACTCGTCATTACTTCCGGTGGAAGTTCGATAAAGTATACAACATGTTCTCTTAAAAAAATTTAATAAAAACATCGTAACAAGTTCAATCAACAATAACATCGACTAAAATAATAACATCAATCGTCCATCCCCCCAAGAGTGCTACGTATCAAAGCGACCAACGACACCTTAACGGGAACTACGCTCTATTCCTGACTACCTGCAAATTACCACCATAGGAGGTAACATACAACGGAAAAGGGTGAGATATCAATAATATAACATAAAGCATGATAGAAAACATGCCGGAAACTCATCACAGCATTATAGGTTTCGAAATCATAAACATCATCGACAACAACTGCGAGTAATCTGTATCTCACATAAACAACATTAATATACAACTAGCGTAATTATGCGACTTCATGCGACTCAACAATGCGACTCAACTGTGCACATGCATGTGGTACCATTTAGGAGCCAACACTCCAAAACTCGGGATAGGAGCCAACACCCCAAACCCATCTAGGAGCCAACACTCCAAAACTCGGGACAGGGCCAACACCCCGAACCCATCTAGGAGCCAACACTCCAAATAACGCCAATACAGGCACAACCGTCGCCAATCCAGGCCAAATGCTATGCCATGAAATGCATCTATTATAGACTACAACACAACCATAGCAACCATATAACAAGGCATTACGCCTACAACCAGAATGTCCATAACAGAGCATCATAACATCATACCACTCATACAACCATCACTTTCTACCTGTTCACATACGGGAACAATAGCAACATAATTTCAACATTTACGACTGTTCATGTAAAGGAACATTACAACATCGTACCAAAAAATAGGAACTCAAAGTGTTCATACAAAATAGCTATTCCTATACAGGTGTAACATCAACATCAGTTCAACAATTAAGGATTCAGCATCTTATCGTAATAACAACATTACGACATTTTCTTACATAATTAATTACAAATCAATCACAACCAGGTAACTGTCCTTTTTGGCCCATTAGGGAAAACCATTAGAGCGTTGTACGAATAACCGTATAGCATATTCGTTCTACGTATCTGCCCATAAGGAAAACCTTAGAGCATCGCACTAATAACTACATAACACATTTATTCCTACATAGAAATCTTGTCCCATTAGGGAAACCTTTTCCTTAACATTTATCGATTAACGAAAACTATACCTATGACTCGATTCCCCACATGAATTCGATCATACCCACAGTTATAGAATTGAACCCCACCCTTACCTTAGAATTGAGGTCAATTCCACGCTCTCTGGTTCCGCTTCTGCTCTACGGTGACTTTTCTGCAGAAATCCTCCAAATTCGCCGGTGGTTGATTCTTTGCTCTCAACTTTCCTCACTGCGTAACTTCTCTTTTCAGTCTTTCTTTTCCCCAAATGGTGTAATTGAGGGTAAAAGAATCTACGGGAATGTATTTTTGCTACCCACTCTCAGCCACGTCCAAATTCTGCATTTAACTGAATTTCGTTACTATGACGGTCGTGGCAAGTCCATGACGAGCGTCACGGTCGTGACGGTCGTGGCAAGTCCATGACGATCGTCATATCAGAAAAATTCATTTTTTTTCTAGATAGAACATCTCTTTAGCTTTCCAACGCTTTGAACGGGGGTCAAATCCGACTTACGGATCAAGAGATGTGATTTTTCGAAGTTTCCTAAAACCGCTACGAAATTTTACACTTTTTCTCGACAATTCGACCGATTCAATTCCTTCCTTCGATCCAAACACATACTCAACTACAACAACGACGCAACGAGACATAGCAAGGTCATAATTGAATTTAATCAAAATAAAACGAGCGTTACAAAATCAGTGGACGAAAAATTTAAAATTAAGCCTGCAAATGTCAATCATATTAATCTATGTTTTGTGTAGTTTAACCTAACGTGCTTGTTTTAATTTTTTCCGTCCACTGACTTTTAGTATTTATTTTTAGTATTTCAATTTTATTTTATTAGTTATTTGTTAAATATTAAAAATACCAAAAATATTTTAACCTTTTATTTTAATATTTTCTCTTTCTAGTTTAATTGTTAAAAATGTAAGAAAAAATGTTGTAATTATTGATTAATTTAAATATTTTTATTTAATATTGATTAATTAAATTATTAATTAATCTTATTAAATATTTATATTTAAATTGATTAATAATTCTTTTGTTACGCGATTCGATTTTGCGATTTATTTGCTCTCGTGTTTTTGGGCTTGTTCTATATAATTAAATCTTGATGGTGTACCTTGATTAATTGATGATGATTCACGATGCTTTACTGTGAATGTTGTTGCTTTCTTTCACGATGTTTTGCTGTGACTGTTTGCGGATTTACACGATGTTTTGCCGTGTACTTTCTATTTGTTATTCACGATGTTTTGTCATGACTGTTGTTGATGTATTTGTACTTTCTATTTGTTATTCACGATGTTTTGCCATGCTCCTTTGTCGAATTTTGATGTTATTGCGATATTTTTCCGTGACTGTTTGTGGATTTTATTTGTTGATACTGACATGATGTTTTTGCCATGTACTATATCTTTGTCTCTTTGTTGATTCTACATGATGTTCTTCCATGTACTTTCTATTTGTTATTCACGATGTTTTATCATAACTGTTGTTGATATTGTTCGTTGCTTTTACATGATGCTTTGTATGTGTATTTGATTCATTTTGTTTGTTGTCCATATTACATGATACTTTGCCATGTATCTTTGTTGACTTTTTGTTGTATGATTACCTTGATGTTTTGCCATGTGTATTATGTGATCTCTTGTTTATTTGACTATGCATGATGTTCTTGTCATGTACTACATCTGTGTCTTTATTTGATGTCATTTATATGATGTTTTTCCATGTATTTTTTTTTGCTTTCTTTGATCTTTGTTGACCTAATCCAAGGGAATAAATTGTATATTGACTCATTGCCATTGTGCACATTTTTTGCATGTTTGTTTCTTTTTACATATCTTTATTGTTGTACTTGATTCTTAAAACCTAACATCGTAGTTCTAAACTACGATTGCTTTGACTTCCTATTAAGGATACGTAGACATAAGATTGCGAGATCCTAGCGAGCTACCTTTTTTTTCTTTCTTTTTTCACCTTTTCTTTTCCCTTTGCCCATATTTTATCCTCTAGCAAACAATTTTAGCTAAAACACAAATATTTCAAGAGGTTCCTATAGAGTACTTCAGATGCTTAGGGTACTAGTACCTTCTTTCAGTATAACCAACCTTCGTACCTTTGATCTCTCTTTTGCTTAGCTTTAGGCCTTGATTTTCGCTTTGCATTTTTACTTAGGGTTTTTGTTCGATCTTTTCTCACTTCCCTTGGAAAAATAAAATTTTTATGGTGATATCATTGTTTTACGAGTCAAGCTAATCCAATAGCTTCGGTCTCCGATTTACACTGCGACAACAACAAAAAAGGTTCTTATAATAGTCCTTGATTATCACTTGAAGCTATGTAGTATCTTCGATCCATTGCTCGTTATCATTATTCAGCATAACAATTCTATTCCTTCTTCTTCTATTGATAGTCTTAAGGTGATAATACTTGGTATTATAGTCACCATCGACTAACCACTTCGTTTTAGACCTCTGGAACCACATAATCTCTTCTTGCTTAAGAATAATATTGAGTTCAACTTGCAGAGTTTTCTCCAACGATCTCATTCCTGTATAGTTATCGTTCTTTTGAATACATCTCTAAACTCCATTGATTTTAGCCAAATAACTTCTCTTTTTCTTATGCACATGATCAAAAGTGTAATGTTTCTAACTCTGAATGTCATTTTTAGCCTTTTCAATATTTTCCTTCAAACTAACTTCCTTTCTCCAAACATTCCTTAATGTGTCATAATAAGAATCTTCCATGAGCCATGCACTCTCGAATCTAAACTGCTGGGAGGAATAGTTGCTCACTCTCATATGGGGCATTATAAGAATAGGATGATGACCCGAGAAATCAACTCTAGTCAAAACCTTCACCTGAGCATCCAGAAACCGCTCACACCATGCTATATTACAAAAAGCTCTATCCAACCTCTCATATATTCTTTGCCCTCCATGAAATATGGGGCCTCTCCAAGTGAACTTTGGACCCGAAGTACCTAGGTCCATAAGGCTGCAGCTATCAATGCAATCTCTAAAAATAGCACACTTTCTAGAGGAAGCATGAACAACACCCTTCTTCTCATCTAGACTTAAGATATCATTAAAATCTCTAGCAATCATCCAATGCTCCTCCATCTTATCAGTTATACTGCACAGGCCCTCCCAAAGGACACTTCTAACACTATCATTTTGGCTGGCATAAACGGCCGTGAGAAACCAATTACTCCCAGCTTGAGAAGTAATGTGAAGATGCATGAACTAGGTATCCTTAGAGCAAAGGTTAATAGACAGAAGATCCTTTTTCCAAGCAACACCAATTCCTTTAGCATATCATTGATTCTCCATCACAAGGTAGTCATTAAATTCCAAGAGAATCATACTGTTATGAATTTTCTTTGGATCGCACCTCGTTTCCAAAACAACATAAATAGTAGGTTTATACATATCTATGAAGTATTTACTACAATGGTAAAACGCATTACTCGCAACTCTTCGATAATTCCAAACCAGAATTTTATCTTTATTCTTAATCATCATAAACAAAGTAGAGAAATAATCCAAAACACCTAGACGACTTAGAGATTCAGTTGCGTCTCCAAAGATTCCTTGCTCCCCAACACAACATTATCTTGTTTGGCTTGGGTATATACTTACACCCCATCACTGTCTCCCACAAATGGTCCACTACCATTGTTTGTGGTTACTCATTTTTCCTCTAAGTTATATGGTGGTCGTGTAAAAAATAAGTTCATGCTTTTTTTCCTCCATCATGCATAGGCTCATGCATGTTTTACACGTTACTCTCCCTGTTTTTTTAACCGGGTTTTCTTTAATTATCACATTTTTTTCTTTTTTCTTTTATTTTAAAAATTGACTTATTTTGATTAGACAATTTCCCAATTTTCCTCATTTCCAATAGTGCCCTCGATGCCCTTAATATTTATCCCACTTGTTTTACCTTTGAAATCGTCTACTCCACGTGTCGCTAAGATGTTCAGCTTTTTGGAATGTTTTTGTGTCCCTCGCTTTCTCCTGACATCATTATTACCCGTATTATTGCCCATGTAATTCACATTTATTGCTTTATTCTTTCTGTCTCCTTGTCCCTCATTAATGCTCAGATCATCCACCAATATTGTCAGCTCATCTTTTTTAGTTGCTATTGTCGCGGTGAAATTTGAATACCAAGCTATTGATGAGCTTGAATCTAATTCATTTTGCAACCGAACTTTGATTTGTCCAAAGGAAGGGATAAAGATCGAAATACCCACAATGCAATGCAAATGCAAGCTAGAGAGTTACAGGTTCGGGGTTGGTTAAACTTAGGGAAGGTGCTAGCATCCTAAGTTTCTGTAGTACTCTACAGGAACCTCTTGTTTTATGTTTGTTTATTGCTAAGGGTTATCTGCTTAAGGTTAAAGATCTAGGGGGTTTATTTCTAAGTATACTCGATAAGATATCACATCTTATGCATACATATCCTTACGGGAGTGGAATCAGAGTATCTGTAGTTCCCCTAAAGGGTTGGAGGAGTTATTTGACTGTGGTCAAAGTTCCTACGGGTTTAGGGTAATTGATTGATTGATTTTAGGAGAAAAGATGAGTTGTCATTTTAAGGGAGATTACTTGACTTGAACCACCACAACATTGTAGGAAAATTGATTATGTTGTTATGGGGTAGAAGTTTTATCTCGCTTAAGATGACTAACATCTTATTCTCTAATGTGTTTGAAAGAGTTTGAATTGAGTTGATTTGTTTATATCTAAGTTGTAAAGATAAAGGTCCTCCTATGGGTAGGATCTATCTTAAAAGATCAACTTGAATGGGATCAAGGATCAAGGGGAGTATGATGCAAATGAGATGCATACGCACGATTGTTTAAGTTGTGCGCAGGTTCTTCCTTTGGACGCTCATGCAATGCGATAATGTAAAGGATGAGAAATATAAATAGCGGAAGATAAAGGCAAAGAAATAAATTCATACACAAACGCATGAAAGCGCTAGGTGAGTGTGTGAATTGTGTATATGTGAGTGGAATTGAAGCGTCGCGATTGATTAAGGGGATGTTGATTAATTTTAAGGGGTGTTCGATTAGAAAAAGGTTGAATTGATTTTATGAGGATTGATCTTAGGGATTAATAAGAAATTATATTGAAGGGTGAGTTGGTTACTTAATTATATTATTTTTTTTAATAAAAAGTGGAGTTAATTGATGAAGTTGATTTTATTGATTGAAGTTGATTTTAAAAGAGTTGATTTAATTTAATTAGAAAAAAGGATTTTAGATGTGAATTATCTTAAATAAATAGGATTTTATTTAAAAAGAGTTTTTTAGTTATTATCATAAAAGAGATAAAAAAGGTTTATAAAAGTTGATTAAATTGAAATTACTAAACAAATGGCAAAGTAAATAACCTATTAAATAAAGTGAATTATTAAAAGATGAATTAACTAAATAATTAAATTAAAAAGATAAAAAGAAAGCTGATTGTGATTAATTTGAAGGTTATTAGTTTATTAATTTTAAAAGATTAATTATGGTTGTAATTAATTAAATCAAAAATTAGTTAGAGATTAAATATGGCAGATTAAAGGTTGTTTAATGGGTGATTAAAAACAAAACGGTGGATTAAGAGGGTTCAGGGGGTTAGGCGCATGATCGGGTGTGCGCGGGCGTGTGGTTTACTGTGGGCACACGTAATGAGGTCCGTCAGATCATGATCGTGTGGTGATTGTGGTGACGGACCATGGTACTACCATGGTCGCGCGTACATATGATTTACAACGATACCAAACAACAGAAAATCAAAACACATAAACAAAACGATGGAGAAACCCTAAATACCAAATCAATCGCTCGCTCGGCTTCCTCTCCTATTTCACCTCCCTTCGTTTCAATCTCTCTCGACCTTCATCGTTTCATTCTCCATTTTCACACTTTTCGATTTCTACTCCGCGATTCCTCCATTTTCTGCCATTTCTTCGATGGTTCTCGAACCTGTGAACAAACAAAACAACAAAAGAGCAATTAACCAGATCAAACAGCCGATGGATTAAAAATGTTTACCCAAGAATAGAGAAGCGCCAGTGGTTCGCGACGGGTGGCTTCACGGTGTCTTGACGATGGCGGTTATGGTCGAAACGTGCGTTTGAGGGTGGCCGTCGGATGAGTCGCAACGGAACTTCAAAGGAAAAAGGTGAGTTTATCAATTTCACGGTTTTTGAAATTAGGGTTTGATTTGGAGATTTTGTGGGTTTCTTTGTGAATTTATGGTTACCGTCTTTTTCCTTTCTGATGGTGTCTTATATATAGTTGCAAAGGGGCAAATGTGAATTGAAGGACAATGATGATGTTTCCATTCTAAGCGGAGCATGTTGGGCCGTTTTTGGGAAGGTGAAGGTGACACTTGTGTCTTTGCTCCGAAAGTTTCTGTTTTCGTCGAGATTGCCTTTCAATTCTTGCCATAGCTGTGATACAGGTGTAAATGAGAACTAGTGATTGCGAATCAAGTTCTTTCCTTTTTCGGGAGGACAGGTTCTACAAATTTCTGTTGCGTCTTGTTGAGGTAAACTCGATCATTTTCTTTCTCTTCAAAATACGATGAAACCGCCCTTCTGTCTATAGTTTGAACAAGTTGTAATTTCCTTTGTAGGTTTGAAATGGAAATGGGATTGAAGCGTCGCGGCTAAGGTTTCGCTGATTCCAACTTCCCTAACCTGAAGTGCGGACTTAAACAGCAGAGTCTATAGCCCAATGCTGGGAAAGAGTGTGTTACACATATCTGCGCCAATAAACTCCCTGGTAATTCTCTTGCTTGTAGTTGGTTTGAAATCAAAAGGATATGGGAAAACAATTGAGACTTATGCAATGGTCTTCTTTACTAATTCAAACTTGTTTTAATGAGTCAGGTGTTGTATTGGTGCAGGGGTTCTGCAGAGAGGTTGTGCTGCTGGTGTTGTCTTGCATATTTGATGGTATCTTGAATTTTAGAGAGGTGATCGTGACAATCCGTAGATCTCGAACCTACCATAAGAGCTTGCAAAATGTTCATAACAGTTCTGTTAAGGAGGACTGCTTCACTAATTGTAGTCAGAAACTAGCAAATCGATACAAGCTTGGCATTGGCATCTTCAATACTCTAAAACGTCATTGCGAACCCTTGTGTTGAACTCGTCAAAGTGTTAGCTCCCAAATTCGACACTGCCTTGGGTTGCTAAAACATTAAGACATAATTAATGTCTAAGTAAAATGAAGCAAAGAGGTTTCGACAGCCTCTAAGGAATTTCCTAAAGTTGAACGGTTGAAATAACTTAGAAAAATTAAGAAACCATAAGTTATGAGCATTTTGACCGTGTCAGGGGTCATTCGACCGAAATTCCGCAAATGGCATTGCTACGTCATTTTGAAATTCAAAAATTGGAGGGAGGAGTTTTGGTTCATAGGACACATGGCGAATTCTAGAGCAAGAGGTTACATGCAAATGACACTTGTTAGATCGAGGAGATACTAGGAAGTTATTAGCGGTTAATTATTAGTATTATAAATAGGGATTTGTTAGGCATATTTCTGGTGTGTTTTACCATTTGTACAAAGTAACTCCAATCAAATTTACTCAAAGTACCCGAGTGTGAGAAAAGAGTATTTTCGCGGAGAATGTACGTTATGTAAAATCACCAACTTTTCAATAAAGTCTTTTACAATTTCAGCAACATTTACATTCCCTCTGTCGAACCACTTGTGCAAGTGTTACATTTTGCCTTTTACCTTTCCTGCATCTTTTACTCCAATTCCTTCTTCCCTTTAAACTTTTTACCCTTTTCGAGCAGCCTTTTTACAAATCTTTTATAGTGTTTCTTTAAGTTTATGCACTTTAAAATATCCAGCCAAAGTCTTTTTCATTACAAGCACATTTACCAATTCGTTATCACAAGTACTTTAAATTTAATTCTAAACGTAGAATACTTTAGCACATGTCCTAGGATCAATCTGATCGATCCTGTGAGTCACCAAAGTCAAATTTGGAAGATCAGCGGTTGTTTTCCGATTTTCAAGGGAAACACAAAGGTACATGATTCTTGCGTGAAAGCTCATAGAAATCATTTGCGTTGTGGAGGTTTATTTTGCTCTAGGTTTGGCTGATAACTCGATCTCTCATTGTGAGTGCAGGTTCTTACTTTCAAATATAAGCTGATGACTTCGGTTGTTACTTTGTGGATTACGGCTTTAAGGAGAGTCCTGAACACGGTCACGATATAATGGAAAGATGAGTAAACTCAGTCTTAACTTCCTTTTCACCTTGATGAGCACATGGTGATATTCTGATTTCGTGTCGAAACCGCATTTACTTAAACTTACCAATACCATCTTTTGACAGTGTGTAGGTACAAGCAACATCAACCATTTCAACGTGGTAATTGAAGTTCCTCATTGAGATGAACATGAGAGAGAAGGATTAACAATTTCGGAGATGCGAAGATGAGGGAACCATTGCATCGTAGTTTACTCGAGAATTTTCAAGTATGAGCTCTTAACTTCTTTAAATGATGTTGGAGGATCTATTAGTCCATTCCACTTGTGACTATGCAATGTTCTTTTGTTGACTCGGTTCTGTTTGTTTCTATTTCATGTGCGTTGTTTTGACTTTGTGGCCAAGCATACATCTTTCGAAGCCCTGCTGCATATTCCGGTAGACATATGCTTATTATAATGGCGTGGATGATGCCAAAGCCCAGTTTGCAAGACAACAAATTGCGGAGCAGCAATGTTACTGAAAAGAAGAACACCTCATGAGCAATTTCCGACCGTCGACACAGGGACTTGGTGGTCTATCACGTTACTTTGCAGCACTGGGAGCACCATTTGAAGGTAAAACTCTTATACAATCTTGCTTCAAACCCTGCTTCCATTCGGATGTTGTGGTAATGTATGGTCGTCCTGGATAACAGTGATAACGTTAATGTTTGTCACAGGATCCGTTTCATAGTTTCATGCTTCGATAATGTTTTTAAATATTGCTACTTGCCGAAACCGCGATTAAATCTCATGTCTTTGCTCTTACGGTGTTCGACGCAACTGACTTATTTTATTGTTGATGGCTCTTCTGATGTAGGATTTCCACACTCTTGGTATGCACCTGCAGCTTGTCCGGTTTCACAGCTTGTGGCATGATTTGCGTTGCGGCCTTGCTCAGAAGCGGGGCACGAGAGACACGTCCCTTGTTGTGTCCGAGGCTCCAACTTAGAGCGAATCCCCTCGTTAGCCAAGAAAGAAGTGCGCAGTCTCGAAGATGAGGAAGTTCCCGTAAATCCGGCATTGGCTCATGCTCCATTGTTTCTTATAATGAATTGTGTTTGCGGTTACTGAGTGACTCATGTAGTGTTAAAATGTTGTAGAGGCCATAAACAGATTACTAGATATCAATACGGTTGTGTATCATGCAGATTCAAATAGGAAATTGTGAAGTGCTCCCTTCTCTTTCTCTTGTATGAAACTTATGCGCTTGAGAAATATGGACCCTCTTGTTGTGGGGATTTGAATGTAATGTAGCTGTAATTAAGTTGTAACTGTTATAACTCCCAATATTTCTAATATTTTATGTCCATGTCTTGTATTTTCAAAGCTTCGGTTAAATTACTTGTCTTTTAAAACAGGGCGTCTTGTAAATTAATATCCCTAATCACCTTTCTTGGCAAAACAAGGATAAAATAAAAGCGGCGGACTAGGAAACTCAATGTCCACTTGCGGCGTTGCTTAATCGTTGGATTCCTCATTGTTGTAACACTGATGCTCACAACAGTCCTTTAATAACTTAATCATCAACGACAAACAAAACTCCTTCACCACGATGAAGTTCTTGATATGAACCAAATCTCACATAATGAAACCGACTCAAAACAAACATGGTCATAAACCACCCTTGAGAATGCTCCCCAATTTCTCTTTGGAAGTAATGGCTCAACCTACGAGATGGCCCCCCATAGGAAACATAATAGGCCCTAAACGCTTGCGCCCTGAAATACTTGTCTGTAAGGGTCTACACTTGTCAATATCGCGCCTGCATCAATTGGTTAGTTATAATAAACATACATATAAGAGGCGAGAGGTAACACGTAAGATAAAGCGCACGGAGGTGGGATCTTAAGGTCAAAAATTAGAGTGTGACAGCTACCCCACCATCATTACCTGCCACCACTGTTATTCCAGATGTGCTAGATTTGACTGAATTGATTGCTTTATTATTGCCATTAATTTCCTCCCCATAAATAGCATTCACTCTAGTATTAGGACCAACATTAATGTTTTTAACAACAAAAATGCGCAGCCCACTACCTTCAGTAACAATACCACTATCATTATTATGAGTTAATGATTCAAATCTCGATCTCGACAATTTATCATCCACATAAAATTTCGCTGGAATCGAGTTCCTCCAGTCCTTCACCTATCTTTTCCCTCTTCTCTACGTTTGAACCACCTTCTAGGGACCATTTTCTATTTCATTAAAACTTTCTCCCTCCACCTTGGGTGAGCTTACAACAATGCTTTTATCTTTTCCGCCACTTTCCACTTGCTGAACTTGCTCTTTTTCTCTATTGCTGCAACCTTCTTTGTAATTGCTGTATCTACCACATTTCAAATAAAGAAGATGGAAACCTTCATATTCAATGCGATAGCTCCTATCCTTGATACTAAAAATGGCAATAAGATGTTTCGAGATATTAACTTGAACACAAATTCTCGCATACTTCCCCCTTTCATGTTGCATGGTGTTCTTGTCAACTTTGATCGCACGACTAACTCGATTACCAATAAATGTCAAGACTTTAGTATCATAATATTCTATCGGTAGTCCCGCAATTCTGATCCAAACAACTATTTCATCAATAAAATCCTTCTTCGGTTGGAAATTGGGACACCACTCCTTAACCGTCAGATAATGATCATAGATGAACTAGGGACCATTATCCATAGTTATACTTTTATCATCCTCATGAGAGAACGCTACCAGATAATAGTCGTTGCTTAAATCAATGATTCTGATAATGGTCTCAAGCGCTTTATATCCAATCTTCCTTCCCAAAAGCTTGACTATCACTCCTCTTCTCCAAGGGCGATAAATCATTTTCTCCTCCAACTCAGACAGAACAAAAGTTGGACAATCGTCCTCTCCAACTTTAACTTCCACAATTTTCAAACCTTCACTCATTTCCTACTGATCACCATCTAGTATTTCTCCTCCACTTTCATGTTAACATCAAGGTTATATGAAATACCAATGACCATTTCCCGAAATGATTTGCTTGTGCCAGTAGAAACATTAGCTCCCACCCGTAACCCTCCAACCCCACTTTCTTTAATTTTTTTAGTACTAATTTCGTAAAGATCAACTTCATCAACACTCTTCCCCAAACTCTCTGAAGAGACAAACCCTAACAGATAATTCATTTTTACGCATAAATAATTCAATATTCAAACTTTTCGTATATCTACAAATATTTGTAAATTAATGATGATGTTAGTATTACATAAATATCCAATAACCAACTAATTAAGAAGGAGATGAGAAATATAAAGCGGTTTAAAGTGGTTTAAGAGGTATCTTAACAATTAAAGCCCAAAAACAAGCAAGAAATCGAGAAGAAAAGAAAAAATCTATCCTGTTTTGCTTCTTTTCTTTTCTTCTCTCATCAAACTCAACCTATCCACTCAATTCAAACACACTTCTTCTCTCATCATCTCATCTCATCTCAACTCAACTCATGTGCTATCAAATTCAATCTCGTTCCTCTTCCTAGCATAGCATACTATTACTATATCACTATTTCTATCTTTACTTGTCTTGTGCATAAATGGCACATGTTCATACTATTCGATTACAATTTCAATCTCTCCGACTTCCATCTCCCTCTTTCTTCACTACTCTCCCGCCGCTTCCACCTAAGACCCTTTTCTCTCTGCCACCGCCGTCGCATTTCAAATCCAGAAAACAATTGCTTCCTTTCAAGGTAACCCCCTTTTTATTATTACCCAATTCGGTGAGAAATTAAGTAACTTTATGCCACCCCTTGTTTCAATTATGCTCTAATTACACTTTCATAACACATTTCAATCTTGGGTTGGAAGATTAAGATAAACCCTTTTCTATGTGTTGCTTTTTTGTTTTTTGTTTTCTGAGACAGAAAGTGTTGTTTTTTTGTATTGAAATATTTTGTTCACATTTATGTATCAATGCTAATTGTTTAATTTTCCTTTTCCTTTTATCAATTGCAAGTTTATGTGTGAGTGTGACTGTTAGGTTAATCAATTCTACCAGTGTTTTGTTCTCATAGTTTTTGTTGGGTTTTACTCAGGTATGTGCAGCTGTTACAGAAAATGGTCCACCAAAATGGTGGGAAAAGAATGCACCAAACATGATTGACATTCACTCCACACAAGAGTTTCTGAATGCTTTGAGTCAAGCTGAGGATAGACTAGTTATTGTTGAGTTTTATGGGACTTGGTGTGCTTCTTGCCGAGCGTTATTCCCCAAGGTTCTATTTCACTCATTTACTTTCTCGATGTTTTCTATTGTACTCTACTTCTATTAAAGGGTAAATAATTGTTACGTAATTGGCTGGGTCGTACGTCGAATATGATCAACATGAGTCAATGGTTATGCCGTGGTTATAGGAGTGATACTAATCTTTAAGTATTGAATGAATCTTTCCATGGATATCAGTTTAAAAGTATATGACCTGTTTGATTTTCATTTGGTGCTTACTTCATGATACCGACATTTAAAAGTATAATACCGACGATGTTGTTTGAGATAGAGTGTTAGGCTATAAAGAACCAACACGAAAAAAAAATTAAGCGTAGTCGAGATAAGGATGTTGTGTTCGATGTGTGGTAAGACGATGCAAGATAAAATTAGAAATAACGACATTGAAAAGAGAGTTTGGGTAACACCTATAGTAGAAATAATGGTGGTAATTAAACTTGGGTGGTTTGAGCTTGTAGAGAAAAGATCGGTGGATTATGTAGTAAGAAGAGTAGAGATAATGATGGAGGGTAGTCAAATTACTAAATGCAATGAACAATCTAGAAAAACTATAAGTGAAATTATTAAAAAAGATATAGAGAATAATGAGTTGGATAGAAATATGTTATATAATAGAACGTCAATTTATCCATGTATCTGATCCAACTTATTGGGATAAGGCTTGGTTATTGTTGATGAAATTATACTATAGCGTTCATGTATCTGATATGATTGTTTAATGGCTTTGACAGCTATGCAGAACAGCTGAAGAACACCCTGAGATTGTTTTTCTGAAAGTAAATTTTGATGAGAATAAGCCAATGTGCAAAAGTCTGAATGTTAAAGTACTTCCTTACTTCCACTTTTATAGAGGCGCCGAGGGGCAGCTGGAATCATTTTCATGTTCGCTCGCCAAGGTAATTTTTTTATAATGATAAGAATGCCTATTTAAGTGCTTTTGGCTGGTTGAGTTCAGAAATCTTTAAATTTAATAATAAGCTAATAATGGTTCTTTTGAAAATTACAGTTTCAAAAAATAAAGGATGCCATCTTGACACATAACACAGCTCGATGCAGCATCGGTCCTCCTAAGGGAATCGGTGATTTGGTTCTTGAACCGTCCTCTGCTCCCAAGGATAAACCAGCAGAATCTGTTTGATAATCATAATACCGCCATCCATGAATCTGTAGCTTATAAGTTTGCCTCCAAAAGTGTAACTCCATTGAAACTTGGAAGCTGCGGTCGACAAAGAGTTATGATGTGTAATCTGTATATCTCTACACTTGTATTTTTTTGATCAGTTTTTTTCTCAATCATTCATTAGCTGATTGTAATCAAAGCACTTGAAAACTTCAGCAAAAATGACTTGCTAGGTGTTAAGTTGTATTTACTTTAAAATTATATGTATCTGTAAGCTAAACATCTCTTGTTATAGCTTGATTCTTTTGCTTATTCAGTAGAAAAACAAATAATTTATTAATTTTTAAATTTTTCTACTATCATGTAATCGAAATTATGTCCTTGATTCTGTTTGATTTAGAAATAAAAACATTTTATTTTTTATTTTTTAAAATTTGTACTAATACAAGAACTTGTCCTAAAAAACCGTAGAGATCCACAACATTTGGGTTTGTTAAGGATATTCTAACATCAATGGTTGAAACAACAAACAATCATATCGAGTCATAGAAAATGTAACGTTATCTTTTTACTCAGTCAAACATTCTCATGGCAAAGAGAAAGTAACAACCAAATTATCCTCAGTTTGGATCATTCTTTGTTCTCTCCATCTTTCGGAAGATGACTACCTACGGAACAATCTCGGAGGACGAAGAAATTCGATCAAATACAAACTTAGTTTACATTTTGGAGGCGAGAGATCGAATCCAGGCCGGTTTGGGCGTAACAAGACCATGGAAAGAAATGATCCAACCATCCCGTGTCAAACTGCCATCATATTTCTTGGACGCACTTCAAAGAATCAACACGAACGCCGAACATTTCCGCGCAAATTACGTAATCATGATATTGTTCATTCTTTTCCTTAGCTTACTAAGAAAGCCTACATCATTGATCATATTAACTGTGATGATGATAGGGTGGTTGTACTTGTATTTCCTAAGAGTGACACCTTTGGTGATTTTGGGGTATGAAATAGATGAGAGATTGGTGGTAATATCCTTGTTGTTGGTGACGATTGGTTTGCTTGTTGTAACAGATGTAACACATAATGTGATAGTTGGAATGTGCGTTGCTCTAGGTGCTGTGTTGATCCATGCTGTATTGAGAGAAACTGAGGATCTTTTCACATTGGATGAAGATGTAAGAGTTGTAAGAGGTGTTAGACAAGTTATCAAAGTCCCTCTTAGACAACCTGGTTCATCTTCTTTTACTTTGCCTCCTTAGAATTTCGTTTCTCACAATATATAGAATCAACATGAAATTTATATTTCATTTCTTGTAATACAATATATATTCGTTATTCAATCAATTGATTTTGTTATCATTGATACAAAACCATTGTGTTTCTTGTTACAATATATAGAGTGAATTTGCATGTATACATAAATGTTCTTTATAAAGGAAGTTGCTTGGACAAGTAGTGTAAGAAATTGTTGCAACCATGACAACAAACTTATGTTTATAACTTTTTTTTTATATATATTTTTTTTTAATAGTAGATCAGTTTTGAGATAAAAACTCATCTAATATAAAGATAAATTTTCTAGAATAGGGTGTCAAGATACAAATTTAAGGGCTGATATTTTAGATGATATAACATAGTTAGAAAGTGTATTGTTATAAAATAATTAATACATTTTAAGGAAGATTTTATAAATAAAAAAGGACAGACACAATTTAAGAGAATCTTATATTTATAAAAATGGAGGAAGTAATTTATTTTAAGGTGAAATTAAACATACTATCTTATATATGAAAATTAGAAGTCATAATTACTTTGATTTTATGGGTGTATTTGTTTAAAGAATTAAATTTATAATTTTAGAAAGAAATACTATTCGTTGAAATAATAAATATTTATAAAATACATTTAATTTAATTTAATATATATATATATATATATATATATATATATATATATATATATATATATATATATATATATATATATATATATATATATATATATATATATATATATATATATATATATATATATATATATATATATATATATATATATATATATATATATATATATATATATATATATATATATATATATATATATATATATAAAAGAATTAAATTAATTTAGAATGAGAGGTTGTCAGTAGTTACCTCTTATTCTTATGGATATACATTTTTTTTTTGTATGGGAATAAAAAAATATCAAATTTATGAATAAATTATATTCTCAAAAATAAAACCTATCCAATCATAATTTGATAAAATAAAACACGTAAGAATATGATTTTCATCCTCACACATCTAAAAAAAAATAAAATGTAAATCCACAAAATAAAATGTCTTTTGGAAACATTAAGTAATCATGCTCAATTGAGTATATTCATTTTATTATAATAATAAGAAATCTTTTGACATTATTAATCGATACTCAATTGTTAGTGTTCTCGCCTGGACTCCGGCCTGACCGGAAAGGCCCAGCTCACATACACTTGGGAAAAGGCCCAAAGAAGCCTTTCTCATTCTGTGTCGAGCACAAGACTTCCCGTCGACCAGACACTGCCCCCGTCGGGCAGAACCTTCCTCATCTGTGTCGAGCACAAGACTTCCCGTCGACCAGACACTGCCCCCGTCGGGCAGAACCTTCCCTCCGTCGGGCAGAACCTCCCTCCGTCGGTCAGACACTGCCCCCGTCGGGCAGAACCTTCCCTACGTCGGGCAGGACCTTCTCCCCCGCCGCAGGCAGGACCTTACCCTCCGCGGGCAGGACCTTCTCCCCCTCCGCAGGCAGGACCTTACCCTCCGCGGGCAGGACCTTCTCCCCCTCCGCAGGCAAGACCTTACCCTTCGCGGGCAGGACCTTCTCCCCCTCCGCGGGCAGGACCTTACCCCTCCGCGGGCAGGACCTTACCCCTCTACGGGCAGGACCTTACCCTCCGCGGGCAAGACCTTCTCCCCCTCTGCGGGTAGGACATTCTCCCCCTCCGCGGGCAGGACCTTATCCCTCCGCGGGAAGATCCTTCCCTCTCCGCGGGCAGAACCTGCCAGGGGGCAGGACAACGTGTCCTTCACACGTTCTCCACGTGCTCCCCTCCGCGGGGACACGTCATTCCCCAACTGCCCCCTCCGAAAGAGCAGGTCAAACCCACTTTCCGGAGACCACGAGATAGTTGGACTAGGGCGAAGACCACGTCCTGGTCTTCACTACGCCACGTAAGCCCTAGCAGTCACCTGGGTTGGGCCTGGCCATCCAGCCCAACACAAGTGATTGTTGGCCCAGCGCTGGGGTCTCTCTATAAATACCCTCTTCCTCAAGAGGGTCAGGTAATTCACTTCTTACCCATTTTTCTGTACTTTGCTCTCGCTCTGCCCAATTCCTTACTTTGCCATCAGAGTGTTTTGCAGGTACACCCCCTTCTCCTCCTCATCACCGGTGAACAGGTAGCAGTCCAACAGCGTATGGCCAGCCCGTGATCCCCTCCTGATCAGGTCAGATCAGTGGCGCCGTCTGTGGGAACTAAGCTTCCCCGTTCCTCCGAGCAGAGAACCAAAACTTCATCTCTCAAAACTTCAGGATCATGAGTGCCCCCCGCCATGACGGCGCTGTGCACAACCTTCCTCCCCCAGTCGGGAAGGACCCTGGCAGCCAACCGGTCAGTCTTTGTCCTCTCCTTCGTCGAGCAGAAGAGTCTGTCGGGCAGGACCATGGCTGCAACCCAGCCAGTCTTTGTCCTCCCTTCGTCGAGCAGAAGACTCCTCCGGGCAGGACCCTGACTGCCAACCAGACAGTCTTTGTCCTCTCCTTCGTCGAGCAAAAGACTTCGTCGGGCAGGACCATGGCTGCAACCCAGCCAGTATTTGTCCTCCTTTCGTCGAGCAGAAGACTCTGTCGGGCAGGACCATGGCTGCAACCCTGCCAGTATTTGTCCTCCCTTCGTCGAGTAGAAGACTCCGTCGGGCAGGACCATGGCTGCAACACATCCAGTATTTGTCCTCCCTTCGTCGAGCAGAAGACTCCGACGGGCAGGACCCTGGCTACGAACCAGCCAGTCTTTGTCCTCTCCTTCATCGAGCAGAAGAGTCCGCCGGGCAGGACCATGGCTGCAACCCAACCAGTCTTTGTCCTCCCTTCGTCGAGCAGAAGACTCCGTCGGACAGGACCCTGGCTGCCAACCAGCCAATCTTTGTCCTCTCCTTCGTCGAGCAGAAGACTCCATCGGGCAGGACCCTGACTTCCAACCAGCCAGTCTTTGTCCTCTCCTTCGTCGAGCAGAAGCTCTGTCGAGCAGGACCGTGACTGCCAACCAGCCAGCCTTTGTCCTTTCCTTCGTCGAGCAGGACCTTGGCTGCCAATCAGCCAACCTTTGTCCTCTCCTTCGTCGAGCAGGACCTTGGCTGCCAACCAGCCAACCTTTGTCCTCTCCTTCGTCGGGCAGAAGCTCTGTCGAGCAGGACCTTGACTGCCAACCATCCAACCTTTGTCCTCTCCTTCGTCGAGCAGGACCTTGGCTGCCAATCAGCCAACCTTTGTCCTCTCCTTCGTCGAGCAGGACCTTGGCTGCCAACCAGCCAGCCTCTGTCCTCTCCTTCGTCGAGCAGAAGCTCTGTCGAGCAGGACCTTGGCCGCCTGAGCGTAGCATTATCAAGTCCTCGCTCCCTTGCCTCGGAGCTACGACTTGGGGGGGCTCCTGTTCTGGCCTGGGCCCCAGCCTGACCGGGAAGGCCCAGCCCACATACACTTGGGAAAAGGCCCAAAAAAGCCTTCCTCATTCTGTGTCGAGCACAAGACTTCCCATCGACCAGACACTGCCCCCGTCGGGCAGAACCATCCTCATCTGTGTCGAGCACAAGACTTCCCTTCGACCAAACACTGCCCCCGTCGGGCAGAACCTTCCCTCCGTCGGGCAGAACCTTCCCTCCGTCGGGCAGAACCTCCCTCCGTCAGCCAGACACTGCCCCGTCGGGCAGAACCTTCCCTCCGTCGGGCAGGACCTTCTCCCCCGCTGCGGGCAGGACCTTACCCTTCGCGGGCAGGACCTTTTCCCCCTCCGCGGGCAAGACCTTACCCCTCCGCGGGCAGGACCTTACCCTCCGCAGGTAGAACCTTCTCCCCCTCTGCGGGCAGGACATTCTCCCCCTCCGCGGGCAGGACCTTACTCTCCGTGGGCAGGACATTCTCTCCGCGGGAAGATCCTTCCCTCTCCGCGGGCAGGACCTGCCCTCCGCGGGCAGAACCTGCCCCCTGTCGGGCAGGACAACGTGTCCTTCACACGTTTTCCACGTGCTCCCCTCCGCGGGGACACGTCATTCCCCAACTGCCCCCCTCCGAAAGAGCAGGTCAAATCCACTTTTCGGAGACCACGGGACAGTTGGACTAGGGCGAAGACCGCGTCCTGGTCTTCACTACGCCACGTAAGCCCTAGTAGTCACCTGGGTTGGGCCTGGCCATCCAGCCCAACACAAGTGACCGTTGGCCCAGCGCTGGGGTCTCTCTATAAATACTCTCTTCCTCAAGAGGGTCAGGTAATTCACTTCTTACCCATTTTTCTGTACTTTACTCTCGCTCTGCCCAATTTCTTACTTTGACATCAGAGTGTTTTGCAGGTACACCCCCCTTCTCCTCCTCATTACCAGTGAACAGGTAGCAGTCCAACAGCGTGTGGCTAGTCCGTGATCTCCTCCTTATCAGGTCAGATCAGTTAGTATTATTTTATTCTAAAAATTTAACAAATTATTACTATAACTTTGTTCATGTCGTATTCATAATGTTCTATCACGCAATACTACATTAATAAGTAAATAAAATCATTTTTATAGTTGTTTTACAAGGATACGTATGCAATTCAAGATTATATATGCTAATGAATTCATTTCATTTTTAGGTAATGAGTATAATATATAAAATGGATTTAGAAATATGATAAACCAGTCCTTTTGTTATTAATAATTAACTTTCAGATGCAAAAATTTTACTCTTTGTTTTAAAATAATTATTTTTTAAAGTTCTACAGATTAAAAAAGTAATAAATTATTATAAAATATTATATTTTTAATAATTTAATCTTATTAATATATTAGAAGTAATATATAAAATAATAATTAAAGAACACAATTAAAAAAAATAACCATCATTTATATATTAAAAAAAGTAAAAATAAAATTTATTTTAAATAAATATCTTTTCCTAAAATGAGAGTCATTATGAAACGGATCAAGTAATAATTTTTTATTAGAAAAACAAGATGCTTGTTTCTTCAAGTAAATAAGAAATTGTTGCAATGATAACAACAAACTTGTGTTTTTATATCAAAGTTTATTAAAAACTGATTGCTTTTTTTATTTTATTTATAAATATTTTTCCACAAATTTTGGACCGAGGTGTACGATGAATGAGATTGTGATAAATAATTCTTATGAATCACACAAGTTTAAATTCAAGATATTTAGAAATTAAAAGTGTTTTCAAGATTCCTTAGATGTTCTCAAAAGTTTTCCTCAACTCTTGCCTTTTCAAATTTTCTCTTCCTAGAATTATCAGAATATTCTTCAATTTTTAGCAGTGAAGTTTCCAAGGTTGAAAAAGAAAATAATGACAAATATATATCTATGATTACACAAATCCAACATCTACATAATAGGTCTAAAACAAAACTCATTAATAAATTATCTAGATTGGATTTGATACCGATAAATCTGAATCACCCATTGAAACAAACCAGTTCTTCATTCGCTGCTGACTTTTACTGCATATCACCAGAACTTCCCTGACTGATTCATCTTGACCACCATGCACCTTCGTCGCCTCCGGATTCGCAGTCTGTCGTTGCTTGACCACCTCCTCCAAAACCGCCTACCTGTGGTTTCGATTCCTTCTGGAAAACTCCCACTTGCTTTGTAATATCACATATTCTCTTAAATACTCTATTCCTTGTCATTTGATACAATTTGAGTTCTAAATGCTCTATTCTTTGTCAGGATTGACAAATAGAGTAATATTGGTAGTTACTAGTTAGTACCTAATTCAATTGACATTTACTAGTTAGTACAGGAAATGACACTTTGGTAATATTGGTAAATGGTCATTTAGCTACTAAAGGATATCATATTTCCTAGATATTTATTCTTTCTCACTCTCTCTTACCATCTAATATATCATTTTGTTAATAAGAAGAAAAGAGAAATAAAACGAGAGAAGAAAAGAATAAAGGAAAAGAGGTAAACTTGGAAAGTGGAGATTAAAGCTTGAATCATCAAGAACTCATCACAATATTTCATCATCTTCATCTTCTAGAGGCGGGTTCCTAGTTAGACCTTGTTTTGAAGGGAAAATTCATGAAATGAGAATTATGTTTTATGAATTTTCATTATGCGTGTGAAAATGATGTTGATGCGGGATCATCTTGTTGTTTTTCATGCATATTTGTGCCAAACCATGTTAAATGGTGTTATTGGGTGCAATATGATGATACATGATGATGCGTGTGGCTTATTTTCCCTCTCTGTTACTTTTTTTCACTGGGTGAACTTTGTCTTTCTCGCTAGGCGAGCATATTAGTTCACAGTGCAGAAGCAATTCAACTATAATCGCTAGACAAGACAACGAATTTTAAGGAAAATATCATTTTGTTTAACCTCACTTGGAAATATCTAGGAGAAATCTCACTTTGACTTCTCGCTAAGACTCGCTAGGCGAGAGTTTTGAGACTTTGAGAAATTACTTGTTTCACTGTTTCTACCATAAAACAAGATTCGTAACTCAGATTGATATGAGGCTAGATACATTGTAAAGCTAGTCATATGCTCCACCTTTTGGTAAAGAGTAACCATAATTGTGTTCCAATTATTAATTGGACAATGGTAATGAACTATTATGCGTGCTTCACGTATTATATTATGATGTATATGTATTGAATGAATAATCAATGAAGCAAGTTCCATGATGATGAGTGAGAGTAAATCTATAGTTATGAATAGGTGAATGAAAGTAGTAAAATAACTTAGGTTATGGTAATTAACTTAAGTTGTGATACTATAATGTAAGACGTTCCTTGGTGTGTACCCGTGAGCGAGTAGTCACGTGAGATGAGTCACCCATCTACGAGAATGCCGAAGGCATGGGTGAGGAACAATGTCATATTTGAGATTCAATGAGCTTGTATGGAAACATATTATGATATATTGTGGTTGTGATATGATCACATGGAATTTGTGTATAATTCCATGATGGTTGCGATATAATCACATGGAAATTGATGAGAATAATCACGTTATGATTAATAAGAATAAGCGCGTATTAGGGAATAACCCATATTTATGCTTATTCTGAATCCAAGACTTATATATAGTAGGGATCAGGATAGACGAATATTTGAGATTGGATATCGTGACTCGTGTCCATAGTCCATGAATTTGGATCGTTTGGAGAGAACTATTCTAGTTATAGGAAGTTTGTGACCCGTGTCCATGGTCCTTGTATTAGGATCGGCCAGGGAGAAAACATTCATTATCTAATAGACAACCGTGACCTGTGTCCATATTCCATGGATTTGAATCGGCCGAGGAAAGTTGCCCGAGGTAATAGAGATTAGTGGTCCGTGTCCATAGTCCTAGACAGGGGATCGGCCGGGGAAATATACTTTGTTGTTGCATTCATGAATAGTGATTCATTGAGTTATGTGAACTCATGTTGTGTGTTTCCATATGAAGCGTAAAATCCTTTAATGCTTAAGTCCTTGTTACAATTGTGTGAGTGATACGCAAGTAATGTAAAGTGGAAAATCTTAAGTAAGAAATCAATAAGAGATATCTTTATATCCAAATGAACCTATAAGATAGGGGAACTCATTGAGATTATCATCTCACCCCACTATTATTGTTGTTTTCTAAGTAGTTTTGTGCAGGAAAAAGGAAAGGTAAAGCTTACTTGATGATGTTTGGTGACTCGACTTTTTGATCACGATCTTAAATTGTGTATCATATGGATGTTGTACATAGATCCTAGTTTTGTTTAGGCACTCTTTTATATCATGTGCCATATTTTGTATATTATTCGTTTTGGACATGTATATGTAATGACGTTGATACACTCCTATATTGAATCAATACCAGTTACATAATGTATAATGTATAATGTATCATATGTATAATGTGTTTTCTAGATGTATATTATGTGTGGGTGTTACAATTGGTATCAAAGCAGGTCGATTCTTGACCCAACCATGAAACATCATAAGTGTAGTTGTCGTCGTTGTCCTTGATGTCATATATTATAGTCTTGAGCCTGATCAACTTAACTCTATATGTATAAAATTTAGGAGCACGACTGACACGCACAGAGGTTCTGGAAGGCCTAGAAATCAAAATAAGGAACTCAAACCAACAGTTAAAGATAATGAGACTTAATGGCTACCTCAGTTCTTGCGGTTTATGCAACACGTGATGCAACAGGCGAATGGTGGTTTTCAATCACAAGCCACTGTGTAAGTTTCCACAAGTGGTAATTTCCTAGATTTCTTATGGATGAATCCTCCTAAATTCCAAGGTGAACTAGATACATTAAAGGCTCGTGATTTTTTGTCCAACATAGAAAGAGTGTTTTAGATTGTGCCCTGTAGTGGAGAGAAAAAAAAATCATTTTTGCTTCGTAGATGATGAAGGGTCCCCCTGCCAGATGGTGGGAAAGTGCCTAAACTCTCATGACTAATCAAGGAGTTCCAAAGGATTGGGATAACTTTAAGACCACTTTTTTGGATAAGTATTTTCTAAGTAGTTTAAGAACTCATAAAGAATTTGAACTTCAACAGCTCAAACAAGGTAACATGTCAGTGGCTGAGTATGCAGAAAAGTTTGAGAACATGGTTGTCTACTTCAAGAAATCCATGTATGCACCAGATGAAAAGTGGAAAGTGGATCAGTTCATGTTTGGGTTAAGAGGTGAAATTGCTTATAATGTCTCTCCTCAAAGTGAGTTTACTACCTATGCTGAATTGTCGAGGCAATGTTATGTTGCTGAGAATAGTTTGTAAAAGGTCCGAGAGGAAAGAGATCAATACAGGTTTGGTCAGAAGGACCAAGGAAGACCAAGTCATCAATTCAAGCCTAAGCATCAACCCTTTAAGGGAAAACAAGGAATAAATGCAAAGTTCGTTCAACCTTCTCAGTGTAAAATGTGTAAGAAATTTCATTTGGGGAACTGTGTTGTTGGATTATTTTGGTGTTATTAGTGTCAAGGAGAATACAACATATATAGAGATTGCCCACTATCGCTACTAAAAAAAAGCGTGCAACAACGAGGATGCAAAAAGAAAGACAGAAGAGTCGACATCGAACTTTATTTATCCCATGAGGGGAAAGGGAAACATCGAGAAAACACTAAGGAAGAAATGGATAAGATGGTCTCGCGACCAAAGAACGGATTCAGAAGCCGGTTATATGAAGGAAAGGTATTAACACCCCTCACATCCATCGTGCTCGATGGGAACCATTTGTTTGTCATATGTGTGAAAGTATTTGCTTAAAGATATTGCTATAAATGGTGTTCCAACGAGGTTAGAAACAGGGGAAGTGAGGTAAAGGGGGAGAAAAGAGAGACTCGGTAGGACTTTGTGGTCCTAGGCCGACATATTCTCAACAGATATGAGAAAGTCAGAGTCGACGTAGTTCGGGAAACTACGGGTGAAAGATAGAAGTGTGCTCGGCAAGGATTGGGGCCCTCGTGCCTATGTATCTTTACTTAAAGGGAGTAAAGAATCAGAGTAGTCGTAGTTCAGCCTACGGTTGAGTGGGAAGTTCTGGTAGACGATACTAACATACGCATTCTAGCAGTTTAGGTCTATTGCTGCTCGCTCGTTGGATACTTAGGAGTTACCTGTTTGTGGTAGAACAGACGTAGCATGTCCTTTCGAGGAAAATATGGAAAAGAAAGAAGAGTGCTCGCCAAGACATCGTCGTCTTGTACCTACGTATTCCCATCTGGTATGAGAAATCAGAGCAACGTAGTTTGTGATACAGTTAACCGGTGTTTTTGTGGATGATGCTATAGTGTGCATTCTAGAAGTTTAGGTGTATTGCTGCTCGCTCGTTGGAGACTTAGGCGTTATCTGTTTGCGGTAGAACGGACGTAACATATCCTTTTTAAAAAGATTAGTTTTCACTTATCGAGGTAGTATGTCGCATTTGATTTGTGGAAGTTGTTTTTAGGGATGAAATAGGTCCTCAGATAGTAACCCCTTGCGGGTAGTACCCAATTCTTTATCTCAAAGTTTTGTTATGAAAAGGTGTGGCGAATATAGTCGCGTCTTCGTATTGAAAGACGAGTATCGAGACCACACACTCTACAGTGAGTATCCTAACACTCGGAGATAAAGAAGTCTACACTCAGTCCTCTCTCTTTAGTTCAATACAAAGAGAACTTCATTCTCTTATTATAAAGGTGTTTGGATTTCGAATGGTAAGTGCTTTGAGACAGTGAACTCTAAAGGTATTGTCAAGCACTCGGGATAGGAGAAGGCCTACGCCTAACCACTCCACGACCATTCGAGTCTTATTGTAAAAGAGTTTGAAAATGCGCTTGGCACGAGGCCAAGGTTTTTTAGACTTGAGTAAAAAGGTTTTGAAAGGGAGTTTTGAAAAGTGAAGATGGTGAATACAATCACGTCTTCGTATTGAAAGACGAGTATCGAGACCACACACTCTACAGTGAGTATCCTGACACTCGGAGAGGAATAAGTCTACACTCAATCCCCTATCTTTAGCTCAATACAAAGAGAACTTTATTCTTTTTATTAAAATTGATTTTGGTCTTGAATGGTAAGTGCTTTACGAAAGTGAACCCTAAAGGTAATGTCAAGCACTCAGGACAGGAGAAGGCCTACGCCTAACCACTCCACAACCATTCAAGCTTTATTTAGAAAATAATTTGAAAATGCACTCGGTACATGACCGAGGTTTTAGGAGAAAAGTTTTGAAAAGAAGAAGATGGTGAATTGGTTTGAAAGTTTGTTGAGAAAATCCGCTTGACGTTGGATCAAGAGTTTGACTTGTACTTGCATGCAAAAACGTGGTGAAATGGAAGTGAGTTTGAAAATGGCTCGACGACGAATCGAGAATTAGTTTGAAAACGGAATATTCTAGTCCCTAGGGTTGCTCCTAGACGATAAGCCGCAATCAAAGAAATACAAGATACGTACATCGGAAACGAGAGAGGGATACATGCAATTACACGGGATTGCACGAAAATAAAAAGTCTCATTATTAGGTAGCCCAAGAGAAAGCCGTGTGTGTGAAATGTTTCCTAAGCTACGCCTTTGAGCGAAAGTCGGGCACAACTCCATGCTTGGGTTCCTGAAAATATCCAAAGATCCGACACTCGAATAAACAAACAACAGTCCACCAATTTTGAGTTTTATGGTTTCGATAATTTATTAAGTGTTTTGAAAGAATGTACAAGATTAAGAGATTAATATATACAGGATAAATATTAACAGGTATATAATAATATGTACAAGAATATAATGATTGAATTTAAAGGAGATGATATTTGACAGAAAGTAAAGTTAGTCGTTAGTTTTGTTAGTAAATTGAATCGGGACAAATGTGCCGCTAAACCGTAGTAGCTTGACTTATGATGGAAGTCGAACTATAGGAGGTCGCGTAGTTTGATATTCGTGCAAAAGAAAAAATAGAGAAATGATATTGAGGAATCATTCTCCGATTTAATCGTGTCGCACAGACCAAAGAAAGGTGGGATCTCGTCTTAATCGCAAACATTATGTCGATTAATCGAAGGTAGCCTATCACGATGCCAAAGTAAAGAAAATAACCCAAATGGTCATTTTCCGTAGATTTGAAATTGCAAAGGTTATCGACTTCGATAAAACGGCGCTTACGAATAAAAGACTTCATAGATCGAGAAAGTTTGAAATAAATCGAAAATGAGGAGAGAAAAAGTGGGTCTCGGATCCATCATTATTTATCAATAATTTGACTAGTAATGATTTTTGGGAGGTCTCGTCATCGACCGAAAAGCGACGAAAATAAATAAAGATGAATAAAAATCGAAAATGAAAATGAAATGAAAACTTTAAAGAACTTGGTTAGAAAAGTATATTTATAATTCTAAAAAAAACTATTTAGAAAATAATTATATAAAACTCTAAGAGTTTAAGTAGAAAAATGTTATAAAACTAAAAACTAATTTATATAATATATTAACAAATCTTTAAAAACTAAATCATATGACATATTAACAAACTAAAAACTAGTTTACAAGAATATATTAATAAACTAAAATTTAGTTTAGAAAATATATATGAAAAATCTAAAAAAAACTAATAGAAATATATTAACAATCCTAAAAAACTATTTATAAGAATATGTTTTTATGAAAAATAAAAAGGGTGTATAACATGATAAGGGGGTACAAAAGGAAACCAAAATGGGCCTTTAAGCCCACAACTCAACACCGTTCTAACAAAAAAAAAAGGGAAGTAAGGAGATGACAGCCAGACAATCATCAGCTCAAAACCCACAACCCGATTTTTATAAATAAAGGAAAAGAATCGCTGTGCAAAACCATCCATCAGACAAAACAGCCGTCAACATGTTCAAAAGAAAACAAACAACCCTCTCTCCTTCAAAACGCGACAACCGTTTCTCTCTGCCACTCTGTTTCGAACCTTGTTTTGCTCCTCCATGAATTCATCTCCTATTCTTCTTTTTTTCACTTTTGTTCTGGGTTTGGGTCGATTGAGTTATTTGAAGGTGATGGTCGAGTAAAGGAGATTGATGAAGGAAGCTGCGTGGTTATGTCATGGTTGTGGTGGCAGAAATGTCACGGTGGATCGCAACGGTTTTCACGGCGAGGCGGTGTTGAGGTGATGATGGGTTTCACGACGAGGATTTGTGAGTTTTTCGGAAGGAGAAGAATGAAATGGGTTTGGAGTTTTTTGGGTTTGTAGTTTATGGAGTGATTCGAGGTTGAAGGTTGTGAAAGAGAACACTGTTCTGGGTTTGTAATGGTTGTGAAGGTGATGACGGAAAGATCGTGCGGCTGGGAAAGAGAAGTGGATGAGGGTTTCGCGGATGAGAAAAAGGTGAACAGTTAAAGGTGGCCGTTTTTGGGTGAGAGGAAGGATGAAGCGTCGTGGCGGCTGGGTGGCTAGGGTTTCATCCGGCGGCTTGGTTGAAGCATCCCTTCTTGAAGATGATCTACAGTAACTTATACCTACCAAAAAACGTCGTTTTCATGCTTTTGTCCCTTTTTTTTTTTTATTTTTTTGTTTAATTTTTCTGATTAATAATGATTAATTAATTAAATCTATGTTCTATTCTAATTTAATTTCTAACTAAAATCTAATTCTTTTTTCCTAATAATTCCAATTAAGTTCTAATCTAAATCCTATTCTAATTTAATTTCTAACTAAAATCTAATTCTTTTTTTCTAATTAATTCCAATTAAGTTCTAATCTAAATCCTATTCTAATTAAAAAAACTAAATTGTAAATCTAATTAAAAATCAAAATTTTAATTAAGTCTATTTTCTAAACTAATTAATAAAATCTAATAAAAAATCTATATTCTAAATTAAAATTCTATATTCTAAATCTAATTGAAATTCCAAATTAAAATTCTAAGTAAAAAACTAAATAATTCTAAAACTAATAAAAATTCTAATCTAATTTTAATTTGAAAATCTAATAAAAAATCCTATAAAAATTCTAATTAAAATTTAAACTAATTCTATTCTATTAAAAATTCTAATCTAATTTCTAAAAATAAAATTTTATTTTCCTAAATTAATTTCTAAATCTAAGATTTATCTAAATTCTAATTCTATCTTACTATTATATAATTAACAAACAAAAATAATATATGTACAAAATATTAATGTTTTGAAAAGAAAAAAGGTTGAAAACTAAAAATGGAATTAATATTTTTAAAAATAACACCCTTAGGCCACGTGTCACACTCTCATTGGACAAAATAACAGAGATTCAAAAAATCACCCAACTGTGGGTGGACACATGTCTAAATGGCATGAAACTCGATGATTTGATTCAAAGAAAACTCCCGATCCCGTGTCTAAAAAAACCAATGCAAAATATGATCACGAACTATGACCTAATAAAAATGCATATGAGTGTGAAGAAAAAACTAGTTAAAGTTGGAAAAAGTGAGGGCAAATTTTAGGGTGCAACACCCACATAACAGAATTCAGGCGCAAGGAAAAAGTACTGGTCAATTATATACCTTGGATGCTAAAAAGGCTAAGAGTGATAATAAATTAATCGCTGGTACGTACCACTTGAATAACCATCATTGCTTTGTATTATTTGATTATGGAGCATCACATTTTTTCATAAGAATTGAGTTAGGAATTTTAAATCAATTACGCATAGACGAAAATGCTTACATGTGATATGTGTGAATCTATGTGCTTATGATTACATTTCTTAGCTTATTTTCCTTTTTGATTTCGATAAAGGGGAGAAATATATTTTCAGGGGGAGTAAAGTATACTCTCTGATTAATTGAAGGGGAGTAGAGTATACTCCATAAGAGATGTGTTGTCATTATCAAAAAGGGGGACAATTTGGAACCATGTGCATGCAGGTTACGAAGTTCCGCATATGAAGTTTTGATAACAACAATACATGGCGAACTCTTTCAACCTCGATGATGATAGTATACCTAAAGAAAGTATCTTATGACTCGTCAACAAAAGGACTCAAGATCAAAGTGCCTGTTCAATCATAAACTATCTAGAAAAAGTCTTAAAAAGCTCGTTAGGTCATGTTTTCTTGTTTATTTGAGTAACCCGAGCATTGTAAAAGTAATAAAGTAGCTTAAAAATACTAAAGCAACACACACACCTAAAATATCTTTCAAAATATTTTTATCTTGAAAATAATTTTCTAAGCCAAAGCCAAGTAATTAAAAAGTTGTCCAAGACTTTTTCAAACTATCTTTTAACTAACTAATCAATTAGTAAGTTGTTCCAATTGATTTGCAAAACTTTTTTGAGCTGGATCAATTAACCAAATTGCAAGAACAACACAATAATAACTTGGAATGACTATATATATATATATATATATATATATATATATATATATATATATATATATATATATATATATATATATATATATATATATATATATATATATATATATATATATATATATATATATATATATATATATATATATATATATATATATATATATATATATATATATATATATATATATATATATATATATATATATATATATATATATATATATATATATATATATATATATATATATATATATATATATATATATATATATATATATATATATATATATATATATATATATATATATATATATAATGAGCTTTCTAATCAATTAGAATCATTAATTCAACCCATGGATTATTTCTATTTTCGATTTTTCCAACTATTATATAAAGGAGAGACGCCTCCACTTCAAACTATGTCACTTTCCAATGTTTAACTATTTCTTTGGATTTTATCTTTTTAATATCTCTCTCTCTCTCTCTCTCTCTCTCTCTCTCTCTCTCTCTCTCTCTCTCTCTCTCTCTCTCAAATTCTTCTCACCTTATATTTTCTCAGTGCTAATAAGTGAAGCTTTTCTTGTGAAGAAGGAATATTTTGTAAGTGGCCATATTGGTCGTTTATATTCTTAAGGGTGTGATGCTCTTAAGAGATTGAGTTTTGTTCTTGAGATAAACCTGTCATAAAATCTATGCATTTGTTTTATTAAGCTTTATCAGAATTTTTTTTACTTTGGTTATTGAGATAATCCATAAACCTCTAATTAGTTTGTTAGCTTAGCCTGAGATAAAAGTTTCCAGTGGTTGGGGATAAGCTTGTAAAAATATCAAGATCAGATTGTATTATGGGTCGTAGGCATAACCTTAAAAAACTTAAAAGTTTATAGTGAAACTCTCAAGAAGACCTTTTAGTGGTTGGGGATAAGCCTGTAAAAATATCAATATCATATTGTATTAAGGTTTGTGGGCATAATCTTAAGAATCTCAAAAGTGTATAGTCAAACTCTCAAGAAGACCTCTTAGAGATAGGACTAGGCCAATGTTAGGTCAAATATGTATAAATCTTTGTGGCAATCTTTTTAACCACGACCTTTTATTTTCTACAATTTACTTTCAGTGTCTTATTTCCGTGGCAAATTACTCACCTAAAGTTACTAATATGATCTTAATCGAGAAATGTATAAAATTAACCACATATTTTGAATACCACAATTCACCCCATTGTGCTTGGAGTCACTTGTCCAACACCAAGGAGGTTAAGGGGACCCAAAGTGTACCTTATCTTAGTAAGAAAGGTGGAAGCTATTTGTATTTCTTGAAGGTACATATCCTACTGAAGCTTCATATCGTGAACACTCTCCTCAAGCTGTTGCTTCTCAGTAGAGTGTTGATCATGTAACACCCTTTTCTATCCCAAAAATATAATGGCAAATCATTCACATTATCAGAGTAATATTTTAAACATAATAAAAATCACCTCAAAGGGCGTAAATTTCTCAATAATTCAAATCAAAGTCAATGCTCCGTAAACAACTGGTTTTCCCAAAATTACTCAAAAACGCTCAAATGGCAGCGGAACTCAAAAAGGAAAATCCAAAGTTTACCTTGCACAACAACATAATCAAAATAACAAAAATCAATAAAACATGGTTTAACTCAAAAACCCCAACCCGATGTTACACTATCAGAGCAAGACCCTCTAAGTCAACCAAAATGTCAAAATCTCCAAAAAGTCATTAACGACATCCACGACTAAACCTGGTCATCTGCATGTTACCCACGTGGAGGTAACATTCAAACAGGCAGGGTGAGTAAAATGATTCATAATAATCAATATAGGAATCAATATATAAAATAACGTCATTTTCAACATCATCATAATCATCAAGGAAACATCAAAAAGTCGTAATATCATAAATTACACCAAATTGTCACATAAATGCAAATGCAACAAAACTCATGCATGTGGTACCAATTCATCAAAGTTTGATGGACATTGGGCCATCAACCCTCCATAGATCCCCATAATAGGATTGATTCTACACAAGAACCGGAGCACAATAAAATACTTCACATCCGCACAATGGGACTGAAGCCACAAGAATCAAACACTAGACCGAAGTCCGGAATGCATATGAATGCATGATGCACATATCAACATCATCCTCATAATAAACTCATTAGGTGCATCATCATTCATCAAAATCATCATAATAATTATGTCATCATAAAAAACTCATGGAATCAACATCATAACTCATCATCATTACTCATAGGAATCATCATACAATCATGTATTAATCACATATGAATCACAGTCATACTCAAGGTAATTCATCCAGAAAATCACAACATCAAAGCATCAAGACAGCACTGCACAAGAACACAATTCGCGAAACTCTGCTACGTTCGTTGGACAGTTTGCCATGCGAGTCTAGGGCGAGTGTTCGTCGTGCGAACTCGCAATTACAACAAATTGCTGCTATGCAACAGTAGCAAAAACATTCCAAATGTCCATACGATTTCCTTCCCCAATGCCCCCAAAACATCCCTAAATCATTTCTAAGGTATTATGACGATAAAGGCACAAAATCTACGACTTATTAGGCCCATCCTGTATACTATTTACGCCTCTAATTCCCATAATTTCTTACAAATATCCCACAGTCATTAAAGTTCTCACAATCAATTACCCTATACGGTTAAAACCTCAACAACAGATTTTGGTCACGAAGGCTTAATTTCTCTTACTCCCAAATCAACCTCAAACATATCAGACCATCAGTTCAAATCCCTCAAACTCATTGAACTCATCACCAGAAAGGCAACAACAATCCAATACTAAAAAATTCCTAAACCTTTAAATCGACTTTAAATACATTGAATCATATTTTGCAAATTTTGAAGGCAATACTCCACATACTTAAACAACCTCAAAAATAGATTTGGCCACGAAGGACTAATTTACTCAAACTCAAAAACCTCTTAAATCCTTAAATCGGCTTTAAATACATTGAATCGTATATTGAAACAATGAAGGTAATACTCCCCATACCTTAATCGCCGACTCTAAGCCTTTCTCCTTGATTCTTGGAAACATCGCGAAGCTTTGCCTCAATCCTCTTCCTCAGAGCTATGACCTCTATTTCTTCCCTTTTCACGGTCTAACAAGAAAGAATCCTAATTCCCTCAAAATTCATTTTTGTTAAACCTAACTTTGGGCCTTTAAAATGGGCTTTCCAATTTCACCCTCACTAACACCTTTTCAAATGTCCACTTTGCCCTTAATTCACTTATATTTATTTAAATTAATAATAATATCAATATATTCATATTATATACTATTATTTAAATAAATAACCCAAAATCCATAATTCTCAATACTTCATACCAACCACCGCAAATAACAAAAAATACAAATATTCCTATTTAAATAAATTAAATAAATATTCCAATAAATTTGGGGTGTTACAGATTAGACCAAAACGCTTCCCAACAGCCAGCTCCACTAAGGGCCAAAGTGGCAGAGGCAAACTAGGTGTACCGAGCCATAACAGTCAGTTCTTCCTCCATAACAGTCCCAAGCAGATTGACAAAATATGCGTAATCCTCTTCCAAAGCAGGTTTCCAATGGTCTTTGAAGGAACGAGAGCTCAACCATATGCGCAATTGACGGACATGAAGACCTGATATACTCGGCAGAATCAGAAGCATGTTCCAAGCAACTTCACTATGCAACAACCATATCCTTCGCCTTGTAAGTCGAAGTTGTACCTCATCCTTCATCCAATTTGCACATAATCATTGTCAGGATAAATACATCACGAGTAAGCATATCAAAGATAAAGAGGCTAAGATTTTCCATAACTCACCAAAGATGACTTTTCTTTCTTCTCGAGAGTGAGCCTCCATCAGCAATTAAACGTCAATAAGGCGCTACAAGTGTTTCTGATCAGCCTCATCCGTAGGGGTGCCACCCTCAAAGTAACCCTGATTGTAGATAAAACTCATCAACTGTTTTTTTTGGTATAAATTTATGTAGTGAGGTCCTCCTCTTTGTACACATATATGTTATTCCCCATAAGAAAGTGGATTTCAGTCGAATACTTGGGAAAAAACTTGACATATCTTCCTTTCACTCCATCCCTAACAACACAAATCGTAGAATGAGCTTCTTGGCCGATGTGAGTGACCAGAAAGATCCGATCAACAAAAAACTATAGTTCAAGAAAAGGCCAAAAATCGCGCACAACCGGGTCCAAAGAAATTAACCCTCTGTTGCGCTTTCGAGTCACAAGACCACAACTGAATTTAAAGTTATGAAAGAAAAGATTCAGAAAAGGTTTCTTCTTCAAGTACTCACACCAGAATTGGTAGACTTTCACATATGCCCAGCTGGTGGGATGAAGTTGTAAATGAGCTATCACCATATGTTTCAGGACTTCTATCTCAAAGATAGTGAAGGGTGGGCAAAAACCCAGGGGGAGAAATTTTTTTTGTAAAAAGCGATGGCGCAATCATTGTATTCACTCCATATCCTATCATTTGCAACAGGTCTTAAAACATTTGAATCAGATGTTAGGCCAACTTCAAGAAATGATCCATCGAGACTACTGTTCCTGAAAAAACAGAAACAGTGGAAAAGTAAGCAAAATTCACCCAAGAAGATAAAACACTCTTTTGGGGTTTGTGAGCACTCTTATGTAATTTTTTTACTTATTAACCACTAACTTTTCAAATACAGTAAAACAAAGTGTTAAAGAAAAGATAATTGTTACACTGAGGAAATGACTAAAGAAAAAAGAAACAAACGACGACTCTTTGAAAAATTATATCCCAACATGCAAAGGGAGAATACTCTACCAAATGTAACAAATTAGTTACACACATCACTCAAATGTTTTGGTTCCAAGAACCGTAATGACAACACATTCGAAAACATGTTTGAAGTATGGAGCATTAAATGCATGAATCTCTAGAAAATTTAAATGTTTTATTTTGCTCTTCTCAATATTTTGACAAGAGTGGTCGGGAGCCAAAGTTGAAGTAACAAACTTATGCCTTGTCGGGCATATGCACGGGCTTGGGAAGAGTGTATTTTGGACCGGTCACAACAATCTCGACCAACCACTCTGCACACATTACACTCATTTCAAAATTTTCTTAGCACACTAAAACTTTCATCTTGACGATCACAAAAATCTCAAGTGCAAGTGTATCTAACAAATCTCCGCAATTTACTCCTAACAAATAATAAATTATTTATTTTCTTATAAACACAATTTGAATTAACTCTTGTTTCACTCGTATTAACTTAAACAATTAAAAGCTAACTTTGTAAATCCTACTTTCCACATACCACTTAGAACAACGATCACTTCCGAAGATTCTAATAGGTAAGAAAAATTATACACAAAAATTTATCTGTGATAATAGTTGGCCTATGGTACACTAGATACTTTTAATATTTTAGGCAAAATTAGAGTAAGAGTAACATATTCTGTCAAAGTATATGGACTACATTTGTCATTGAAGTTCTTATAGTAGAATTCATTTTTGCTTAACAAATGCATACATATCTAATCATAGTTGCCTAAAGATGAGTAAGAATCTTGCACCTCACCACCTCATTCCTCACAAGACACCAATTGGTGTGCGGGAAGAAATTAAAAGAGACGTGGTCCAAAAAAGTCCTAATGCGGCCATGACTATGACGCTGATATCAACTATTTCCCAAAAGTAATTATAAAAAGCCTTTTAAAATGGCACTCATGTATGTTAAATCACTCTCAATCGATAGAGGTGTATAGACATTAGATATTGGGGTGAGTTCAAATATTATTAAATTAATTTTAATTTTAATATATTTTTTAATTATTTATATAAATTAATTATTATACACTGTCAATATAATTATACTATTAATATATAACAACTATCCGTTGATATTATTTTTTAAGTGGTTAAAAAAATTGAAGTATTTAAATAAATCAGCGATTGAAATCAACCGACAGAGTAAAAAATCTTTACACTGACAGTACATACCAATTAAAATTTTATTATATTAATATAGTTAACATAAATAATTTATATTTAATTTTTTTATCAAAATTAATTTATTTCATTTATAAATAAAATATAAATTTAATTAATCATAAATTAAATTTGACTTCTTAATGCAAAAAACTCAAAATATGAATGCTTCAATTTTTAAAAACAGTTTTTTTATTTATTTATTTAAAAGTTTCTAAAAATATTGATCTTAAAGAGTATGGAATACTTCTTTTATATAGATCTTAAAGATTATGGAGTATTTTTTTAAAGACAACAATTATAGACAAAAACAAACTACCACTTCCAATTTTAAAACAAACTAAAAAAAATAGTGACATTTAAGTCAAGTATCTGAATGCATCTCTCATAAGAATTAGTGTGTTCCTATTACTAAATATATAAATAATCCATATATTTCTTTAAAAAACCCATAATATATAATAAACTGGTAAATGTAGTTACCAAATTCAGTGATTGAATATTAAAAAATTAAAATAACAGTATACAAGGTTTAAAAAAGTTCCTATTTTATTAGAAAATATTGAAACCATAAATATAAAAACCAAAAGGGAATAATAGTAACTTCAGTATCATTTATGATTAATATTATTTTAGTACACCATAATATCCATAACCATAATGATAACTTCTCATTCTGTTGAATATTCAATCATACAGATCCATTCAAATAATTAAAAAAAACAATAATAATAAAATCAATTAGATTTTTTTATTATTGGAAATGCAAAGAAACGTGTTGAAGCCGCACTGAGGTGCGATTGAACTTAGCAACAACCTCGCCGTACTTTCTTGTTTCACCACCGCTTCGTCTTTCTCAACCAACACCGCTTCCACTAATTCACCATACTCCGCCGCATTATCTCCGGCACCGGCGATAAAACCTACAATAGCAGCCTGTACCGGTCCCAAACTAGGGTTATAAGCAGCAGATTCCATATAAGAGCCTTTATAAACATTACCGCGCGAATCTAATAAAGCTACGCCGGAAGGTGATTCACTGTACGGCGCGTGAGATTCATTCGCGGCTTCAAGAGCCGCAACCTTCAACTTCGAAATCGAAGATTGATTAGTATTATCGTTATTGTTATAACCGTTGGATCCGGTATCGAGAAACGACAAATTGTTATTACGAGGCTCCAAGAGAAGAGGAACGTGTTTGGGGAGAAGATCGTGAGGACCGAAAGGATGAGAGAGGAATTTAGAAAGAGAGGTGAATTCAGATTCAGATGTTATGAGAAGTGGAATATCGGAGGCGCCGCGGATTTCTTGGAGGAACTGACGGCAATGGCCGCAAGGTGCGGCGGAGACGGCGAGATATTGAAGCTGTGTTTCTTTGTTATGAAAGAGGTTTGTTAAGAGAAACTGTTCAGCGTGGATGGTGTGATGAAATGGAAGGCCTGGGAATTCGACGTTGACGCCGATGAAGATTCGGCCGGAGATTCCGACTCCGACGGCTGCTACGTGGAACTTGGAGATGGGGACACGGGCTAAAGGTTGGGCCGATTTGACGATGGTTGGAAGTAGTTGGGTTAGGGCTAGGCCCGTTGATTGGCCCATCGATTTTACATCTGATGCTTCTATTATGAATCTGGGTTTCTCCATTTTTTTTTTCACACTTTTTTTTTTTATAGTTATTTTAATTTAAAAGCGTGAGGATGTGAGAGAGAATGTGTGTGTGAGATAGAAAGAGGAGGGGAGGGGGAAGATTATTAGTGGTTTCATGCTAATTTATAGACTGGATGAAGAAGCTATGTGCCAGCTACTACTACCAATAATTGACATTTTTTTCTATTTTTTTAAATGCATTTCAGTTTAAATGTTGAAAATTCGAATTAAATAGTTTGTTTAAATTTTAGATAAAAGAATATAGAAGAATTTTGAATGAAGGATGGTGCTAGATTTTTACTACATGTGAATTTTCTTTGTAATTGGATCTTGTTTGTGATTGAAATATACTGTGTGTTTGGTACATTGCATTTGCACCTATTGTCTACTTGTAATTGTTATGGATTTGTATATGTTTAATTTAAAATGTCATTTTCTACATGACTTGTAATTTTGTCTCACAAGACAAAAAGATATGTGTGAAGGATAAACTAAGCTTTGTGGGACACAAACTCAACACCAATAATTGAAAAATGTCATCGATGTATATGGAATTGGTACTACAGAAAGGGTGCCAATGACTTTTCCCCAGCTATGTTTGCACACAGTTATCTGATAATAAATGATAATAACACATAAATTTGATTTATTTGCAATTTTGACTATGTTATTTTTTGAATTTTGATTTTCATTTTTAAAAATTACAATTTTGATCATTTTTAAAGTTTTAGGTTGGATTTTAATTTCTTTTTAGAACTAAAATCTAACCCAATAAAAAAAATGTGATTTTTAAAATATAGAGAAAAAATAAAATAGACAAATCAAAGTTGTAATTAAGTCAATAAAATTTTTGTCTTTTTATTTTTAAAATCATTTCTCTTTTTATATTTTCATATTTTTGATTATTTTTTTAATGTTTTGGTCTCCTATCATTTTAATGAGTGTATCCATTTGTCCATTTTTTTAATACACATGCGTTGTGTTAAAATATATAGTTAAAATATATACAGGTAGGAAACTATTAAAAACAGTTATTAAAAAGTATTAAAAAATTACATATAATTTTTTTTAAATTATATATAATACAAATTTTACATATAAATAGTTTTTTTTTTTAAAATATTCATGACTCTTGCAATACGTCATCCGTGTAAAATATTATTATCTATGTTCCTAATTATTAGATTGTGTTGAATTTTTTTCTTATATCTTTTTATAAGATTCTCTCTAATTTTTAAAGTATATTAATTGTTTTTTTACACACATACACCCTAATAATATTATACTTTTTTTACTATATAATAAATACAATCTCATATTTCTCTCTCCTAACAATAAACTTATAAAATTATACAAAATAATTAATAAATATAATACTCTAACTAACTTTTTTAATTTCTGTAATTTTCTCAACTGAGTTTTATATTTAAAAACAAAGTAATAATAAAATTTAAATAATATATATATAATAAGATAACCGTTAACAAAAATATGTAAAAAAATATTTTTATCCCTTATTTTTATTTAAAACACTTTTATTTTCCTAATAAATTTCATTAGTTTGATCAATCTAAAATGGAATACAAAAGAGTTACCTAAGAGTGTTTTGGCCAGATTGGTTACTCCTATTATTCTCATCCAATAAAGGAGTAACATAAGACTGTTTTGGATGAGCAACATAAAGAGCTTTTTTTAATATTATCATCTTTCAGAATATTAGTCTACCGTTAGTCTTAATAAAAAATTAGCTGAAAAATTCATTAAAAATTACAATTTAATAAAATTCCTCAATTATCTCGTATTTAATTGGGAATAATAATTCAGTTTTATTCATATATGAAAATTACTTTAATAAAACAAATAAGGGTAATATTAACTTGTGCCCCTGGAACACATGTTAAGAATTAAATTAAGAAACATTGTTTTGGAAATTGTGTATAAACTTTAATTAAAGTATAAAATTAATTTTTAAATCGTTTTTTTCAATGCAAATTTACTATAAGTGGTTTTTTTAACATGTGCCCCAAGGACACAAGTTAACATTATCCAACAAATAAAAGCAAAATAATCTATTTAGAGAGTGTAAACTAAATTTTACGGAGAGTATAATTCAAAATTTTTACCATTACCATTTAATCTATAATAATTTTGGTGTAGCTTTTTTTATACTAAATTTACCCTTATTTTAAAATATATAACTTACACAATAACTTTCATTAAACTACTACTATCATCTTTTATATAACTCCCTACTAATAACTTTTCACATAACTTCCATATAAAATTAATATTAAATAAAAATATATCATTTATATTTATATGTGTGCAATAAAAAAGCCGATAGACGGATACGCGAGTGCCCATCTAAACGCTAGTATTAATAAAGCAAATAGTCATGAATAAAAATGCCAACACCATTTCTTTATGAACATCTCATAATAAAAAGAAACTCAACCATTCTTCAACCCTAAAACAACCTTTATAGAGGAATTAATCAAAACTTAAAATCACTCTTCAATCATCATAATGAGTGCAATAAATATAAACAAATAAAATTAATTACTTCAATACGGAGAAAAAAATTGATAATAGATAATTAATTACATTAATGCTACCAAAATATTCAATGATAACAATATAATTTTTTTTAATGGTGAATGCCAAAGGTCCAATCCAAAGGAAAAAACATTACACAAGCATCTCTAAAGAGGTGAAATTCTCTAACTTATCTTCAACAAACAAATGTTTCATAAAACTAGAATCAGAGAAAAAATAAAATAATTCAGAATTTGGTCTACACTTAACTTTCGTCAAAGCATCAACGGATTTAAATCTCTTTATTTTTTATATATCCTGTCATCTCTCGTGTTTCTAATCTAACGGTTCAGAATTTATAATTAATAATTAAATAAAAAAATTATTTAATAGGAGAGATAACAAAGACAAATTACTTATTCATTTCTCTCTCCTATTAAATGATTTTTTTTATTTAATTATTTATTTAAAATTCTGAACCGTTAGATTAGAAACCTGAGAGATAACATGATATATAAAAAATGAGATGATCCAATTTCATGATAATCTCAACAAAATTTATATTAACTTCGACTCTCTTGAATTTCAAATCTAACGTAAACATCAGCTCCTCAAGAATATCTCAAAACTCAACTATATAACTTCTATAAATTTTCACGTTGATGGAGAAACCACCCGGCCAACAACCACCCGCAACTCTAATCATATAATTTTTCTATGAAAAAAAATATATCATTTTTAATATATTTGTGCTTTAAGTTAATCATTTATCATCACTTATTCTAAATCTTGTAAATCTTTTGGAAAATGACCCCTTTTTCAGTTATAACTCATGTCGCCACCCCTGTAAAAATAATAATACAAAATTAACAATAAATGAATAATCAAAGAGAGAAATTTTATTCATAGTGGAATTAAGTTATTAAGAAAGTATCTCCATCTCTCTCCCTCCATTTTAAATACTTTATGGACTCACTAATATATATTCAACTTTTTATTACACTTTTAAATGTTAATTTACCACGTCATAGATTAAAAGAACATTAGAAAAAAAATATTTCAATTGCATTGAATTTATGCTAATCTTTTCATATTAATTTTTAAGTAATAGTTAGGGGCATCAAGTAATAATAATTTTTCTTAAACGCAATTTATTAAAATGTAATTAGAGTAATAACAATTGTTATACAAATATTCAATAGACCTCTATTTGTTCTATTTTTACTCAATTGTTTAGAATATATCTTTTATTGAAAAGTGGATTTTTTTAAAAATTTGTGTGAAAAAAAAAGTTATGTAACCAATTACAAAAATGATTAAATGAAACATAAATAGGGAAGAATAGAGATGGATTAAGACACATAAAAAAATGTTAGAGTCAGAGAAAAGGAAGAAGAATAATAGTATATTATTTCTATTTTTTTTATTATAAGTCGTTTTTTTAAAAAAAATTATCATATTATAAATAGTTTTATAATATTAATAGATCATTAAAGTTATTTTTTCTATTATATCTTTAAATATTTATTATTTTATTTCATTTCAATTATGTACATTTTTCTTTCAAATATCATTAATAAATAACAATTTTGTAAAATCTTTCATAATTTCTTTTTTCCATATTATAATTATTACATTTTTTAATATGTGTGAAAAATAAAAAACGGAAGGAGTAAATACTTGAATTGGAATATGGAAGTTATGGTCCTTTTCGTCGTTATTAATATTTTAGATATGTTTCTGCAATTTATTTATTTTTTGGCAAAATACTCTTTTTAGTCTCGGATTTTAATCTTGAAGTTCATTTTGATCTCTTAACTTTAAAAAGATTCATATTGGTTCATTAATTCTTCAAAATATTCCATATTAGTCATATTTGTCTTATTAGCGACAAAAAACTTCAAAATTCAGTCGCTAAATTCGTCGCTAATTAGATAAAATGGACTAATTTGAAACATTTTGAAGAGTTAAGAGACCAATATAAACCCTTTTAAAGTTAAGAGAACAAAATGAACCTTAAAATTAAAATACGGGGCCACAAAAAATATTTTGCCTTATTTTTTCTACCGAAAAAAGATTATAAGGCAGAGAATTCATTTACCAAGGATTATAACAAAGAAAAAATGACCACATGCAATAATTGCACCAAACTAATTTACCATTTTTAGTGAATAATATTTAACATAAAAAAAATTAAATACAATAGAAATAAAAATCAAATTTAGTGAAGTAAGAATGTTTTATCTTTGAGGTAGGTCGTGGTAGGTCAACTGATATGAATTAGTTGAATTAAACGAGTGTAAATGGTTAATCTAATATTCAATCCCTAGTGACAGCATTCATTTAATCATACAAACTCTCAAATTTCAAAGCAGAAACTTTATATTTATTTGATTTGATAGATTGATCCATATAAATTACTCTATTTTGATGCTCTAATGAATATTAATTTTATAAGGATTTTTTTTAATTATGTTGAAAATATGTAGATATTTTTCTACTTCACCTTTGCTTTGTATAAATTCTGTTCTTATTATGGATTGGAAGCAAGTTAACAAAGAGGAAAGAAAAAATATCAGGAGAACCTAAGATGGGACATGCATGAGGATCAGAGCAACCAATATCAAAGAGCTACCAAAGAGATTATGAAGTCGGAGGTATGGTTAATCTCGATTTACTTCACTAAGTTTTCCGAGGATTTTAGGGCAAATGATATCTATTTATAAACCAAGGTGCTTTTTGCAGCAACATAGTAATAGAAGAATATGGCATAATTTTTTTATTTTAACCAATCATGTATTGAGTTGGAGTACATTGTGAAATTAGTGGGACCTAATTTACAATTTTAAATGAGTGGTATGGATGTTTTAAAAATGTTGTTTATTGGTTTAAATAATTCAAAATTCTGAAACATAATCCAAACCACAACTGAACACCATTCCAAACCTAAACCAAATACGAAAACTCAGAACTGAAACACAAAGAATCAAGCTTACTGTAACGTACCAAACCAAAACCGAAACGCAAAACTGAACAATGTTGAGTCGCAAAATTCAGAACTGAGTTGAATCAAAATTTGAATTGCGTCGAAGTTATGCTTGAACCGCGTATCAAGGTGTGAATGCTAGAACAAAAGCTGAACCAAACTCAGGGTCTGTTTGTTTTGGCTTTTGCGAGTATTTGGATTTTGGACATTGTTAATAACCTCAATTTGGATTGTGTCGTCGTCTTCACCTATAACATATGCTTAATTTAAAACACATGTGTCATTATTTGCTTAATCCTATTGCCTTGTTTTTCTAGTTACCAAGTTTACAATGTTGTTGCAATTCAGTATTATATAAAATGTGTTTTTTACTCATTATATAATTGCTGCATGACAGTTCAATTGTTATAGACTTTGATTCATCGTAATATGTTTGATGGAAGCTAAATGAATACAAATATAATATGTTTGGCCTTGAGTTAAATGAATATCCATTGGCTATTTTAGATATGGTGTTAGTATAAAATAATTGACAAGTGGTATTCATGTCAGTATTTTTTGTCACGCTGCTATGTCAGCATCCTAATGTGGAAACTAACTGGAGGGACCAATTTTATAGACGGAAAAGTTTGCAAAAACTATTGTTTAAAGGGACTAAAATTGAATGTTGATATATTTATGAAAACCACTAGTATATTTAACCCTTATAATTATATGATTCTTTATATCACTTTTTACACATATTTAGCTAATATTGAATTTTTTTTGTTTTTTTTTGTTAAATGCTATCTGGTTGCATTTTTACAACAACAAATAAACTATAAATCAAATTACTTTAAATAATTGAAATAGTAAAATAATTAATTAAAACAAATTTATCAAATTATTATTATTTTTAATTAAAATACATATTTAAATTGATATTGATAAGAAAATATTTTTTTTAAACATAAAATTTTGTAGTATTAACTTTTATAATTTAAGGATATTTTTGTTCTATAAAAAATAATTATACTTCTCTCTCTTGTAATTCTCTCATACTTCTTTTATAATTAACAATACATTAAATCTATTATACGTCTTTTTTATTTCTCACTCACTTTTCTCTTCTCACACTCTTTCTCATATCTTTCTCTTTTCTCATTTTTATCACACAACCAAACATATATGTGTCAACAAAAAGGAAATTTTTTAAAAGAAACTGAGGGCATTTTCGTCCAAAGGTATTGGGGACCACTCAGTGCCTTCAAACATGATGAAGGAGTTGGGCCTAGGGTCCAATAGTAATTTTTTTACCCCATACCCCCACATTAAAATTTTTTGGACCAAAATACCCTCATATAAATAGTTATAATTTTAAAAATTCTCCTTTCCATTTTTATTTCCATATGAAGTCTTCCGAGAGACAATTTTTGCTGTTGTATACCGGAACTCATTATTCAAGTCTTCCGGTTCATAAAGTGCATACCAGAGGTGTTAGAGTAAGTCTTCTGGTTCTACTTTCGTACCGGAAGTCATTGAAGTAGTCTTCTGATATTCTGGTTTTTTGTGCTTATTTACTGAAAGTGTTAATGCAAGTCTTCCGGTTCGTTTACGTGAAGACTCATACTAGAACCCATATTTGAAATGTTTTGGTTTTTGTTTTTTTTTTTTATTATTTTTTTATGTTTTTATTTTGGCAGTGGTGTGCACACGAGGCAAGGACGCTAAGATCCCTGATTGTGGTCTAGGACGGAGCGAATTATCGAGAATGGCTAAAGAAGAGTATATTGGTGCATCTACATCAGCAACACAGCATGTTGGATATCTAGGAGGACCGTATAATACCTATATTTTGGTTAAGTATGAACATCATATTGCTAGATATATATGGTTCACTGAGGTAAGTAAACAACAATTATTTGATATTGAATAAAATCTGAATTTTTAATGTTGTATTTTATAATATATTTACTTTTAATTATTTTCAGGAGAGAGGTCCGAAGACAGAGTTAAAGGTAGTAGGACATGGGTTGAAGCTAACTCAGAGGGTTCTACTGTAGCTTCCTAGAGAGATGAAGGGTTGGGTATCTAGGTCTGGTCTATCTTCACCCCAGAGAACCAGTTTGACGAAGATAGATACAAACCTGGTTTCCATATTTGCAGAGAGATGGCATCTAGAGACATCTTCATTTCACATGCCGTTTAGTGAGATGAAGATTACTCTGGATGACGTCTCTTGTTTGCTTCAGTTTCCCATCAGGGGAGTCTTCTGGAGCCCTCAAGATATCAGTGAAGGGCTTGCTATTGATTGGACTGTTGATTACTTAGAAGTATCACTGAGAGTGGCACAACAACAAGTTTGTGACTGCAGGGGTTCTTACTATAAGTTAGAGTGGATATACGATCGATTCATAGAGCATATAGTTGCTTCTATATGGGCATATGCGACTGGAGCTTATTTTTTGATGTTGGGTTCCACGATTTTTGCGGACAAGACCTTTATGCATGTCGAGGCACGATACCTCTCACTATTTATGGACTTGGAGAGCTTATCAGAATACAGTTGGGGAGTAGATGTGTTGGTTACCCTTTATAGATATCTCGGAGATGCTTCCTTGTTCAGTTGTAAGCAGCTCGGTGGTTATCCGACTCTTCTACAGGTATTTATTTTAATTTAGTTTATTTTGTTTTAATTAATTTTATTTAGTATATTAATTTTATTTATCTAGTTTATTATGTTATAATTAATTATTTTAAATTAACTAATAGTATTAATTCTGGAAGAGTGCTAAATTCATGAGTATTTTTCAACACTTGGAAAAAAAAGTAAAGAATTGGATACCGGCTAATAATGTTGGTCTCCCTCGAGCGATGAGATGGTCCTATAGACAAGGTGTCTTGAAGGTGGATGACTTGCGACCTATTCTGAACGAGCAGACACCTGCCGATGTCATGTGGCGCCCATTCACTGAACATAGAGTATGTCATCCATTTGATGAATTATGTCTATACAGGGGGTGCCTTAGGTGGGGTGACATTATTGTTCTATACTTGCCTAACAGATGTAGGCGTCCGTTTGGATACAGGCAATATATTCCACCTCCACCTCTTGATTATATAATGGTTGGTGATATTGATGTTGAGTGGATTAGTTACCATGAGAGCGTTGGGGGTGTGATTCGTCCGACAACACTGGCCACCATCCCATATGAGACAGATGGCGGATATCTTCAGTGGTATTATCGTGTTTTGCATTCATGTTCGATACCGCCCTATTGTGATGCGCCAAGAGAGGTGCCAGTTCCTGTTTATGAAGCAGGACCATCTGATCTTAGCTGGGTTCGTGTTTCTTCATTGATTCATCGTTATCTTCAACAGGCTGGTGCTGAAGAGGATGATCCACAGTTTGTTGAGTTGTTCGAAGCTTTACGTAATGCTCGTTCACATTGACTTATATTTATGTTTATTTTTATGTGTTAACTTTTAGACTTATTAACTTATGTTTATGTTTATGTATTAACTTTTAGACTTACTTGACCTATTAGGATATGTTTATGTGTTAACTTGTAGACTTATGTTTAGTTTTGAATCCAGTTATGTGTTATTGAAATTAAAAATGAATAACATTATTCATGATTCATGTTTTGAAATTAAAAACCAATAACATAATTCATGATTCGTATTTTGAAATTAAAAATGAATAACATAATTTATAATTCATAACGCGTTGGTAATATAGGTGTAAGTTATTGCCAATGTTGTAGACGTCCTGTAAATCCTAACATCCAAGATGTTGCTGCTGGAGAACTAAACTTCTTCCAATCTACTGTCACTGGTGGCAATGGAAACAATTCTTTCATGTTTACTTGAATTAAAAAAATAATCAAAACGTTAAGTAAAAATAACTAAGAAGTTAGGTTAGTCACATTAACTAAAAATAACTAAGTACCTAAACCCAATGATTTGTGTTTACAAAACCAATGCAGTAAAATGATACATTTGGTGAAAATGAATTTGTCATAGGGAAGAAAGTACAACATTCAAATACTAAACAGACAAGTACAACATTATAACGATTCACTATCAAGTAACCCATATCTAGTAGAGTCAACCATTTCTGTGGTGGTTGAGGACCAAATGCCTCTATCATTAAAGACTCTCTCACTTTTGCTAACCGATCAGCAAATAAAATGGCATACAAACTTGATATATTATTATGTATTATTTTCAACCCCAAGTCTTGATGAACCATTGGCCAACCATCTTCACCATATCCATGCAATGAAGCAATGACTCTAAATTCACAATTACCATCTGATACAACATTAACTACATCATCAATATATGACCTAATGTGATTAGGAAACTGAAGGATGAACTACTTATATGATCTGATGTGATTAGGAAACTGAAGGATGAACTGCTGTGATGGTTGAGATTTCTTCTGTGAATATTGTGATAATTTCAACTTCTTCGAAGTCTATGATGGTTGAGACTGCCTCTGTGAAGATTGAGATACTTGATCAACATACTCATGATACAAAGGGTCCCTATAAACATCATACCCTACTGATTTTTTGCCTTTCTTCTTGACTCCCCCTTTGTTTTCTATTTTCTCAGGTGGTGGACACAAAGAAGTCATTGTGGAGAAGACAAGTTCAAAAACCTTACTTTTTAATGCTCTTTTCCCAATAACATCTAATGACCCAAACTTTTTCCATAACTCATCTATTTCACTATTCATATCCACCTCTAATCCATCATCTACGTCTTCCTCCAACTTAACTTCCATACTTAGTTTCCTCCAATGAACATCCACATCATCTATTGGTATCGGTATACCACCAATTTTATATCCTGTCAACTCACAAGCACAAGGTAATTCATAGGTTGCTCTAAGAGTACAACGACATATTTCCTTGTTAGTTCCAACATAATCAACTCGTGTTAACTCTTCAACAATGCGTCTTAATGCAGCTTGAGACACTGAACCACATAAATTATTGTAAAATGGACTTATGTGGGCGTGCTCAACTTCATAAAAACTCTTTTGAAAAGAAGCTCTAATGTTGCCCAGTTGTAACTTTAAGTTGTCATTCATAGCCTCCCAACATTTGACCATGTCACCAATATTGTTCCTCAACATTTGCTTTAAGTTTCAATGAGCAGACTCAACCCTAAAAATAATACATATTAAAAATACTTAAAAATATACAATTTAGAAATACTAAAAATAAATACATACCGATTAGTCGTGGTGTTACCCAAATGTAGCACTTGATTAATCCATGCTCCAACAAATCTTTGTCTATGTGGTGTCAACCATGTGTCCTTCACATAATCAATAAATTCATTACAATCAACGCACACCTCCTCAAGTTGGTTCAACCTTGGATCATACTCAATCTCATCACTAGCCCATACAAATTTCATCCATAATTTGTCAATTTTCTCTTGCATGTCAATAGCCACATATTGTTTCCGTTTTGCACCAACATTTTTGTTAATATGAAATCGACATAGAAAATTGATCGACCTTGAAAACACAGTTTCAATAGCTTTCATAAAAGCAAGATCTCTATCTGTCAAAATCACTTGTGAACACAAATCTTTCTTCACAAACAATTGTTTAAGCTTATCTAACACCCAATAAAAAGTCTTAGTCTGCTCAGACTCAATATACGCAAATGCGACGGAAAAAGTCAACTCGGTTGATGTCATGCCAACAATTTTAAATAGAGGTTGCCTATATTTGTTTGTCTTGTAAGTATTGTCCATAACTAACACAATAGGAAAAATATTCAACAAATTAACTGAATCTGGATGAGTCCAAAATATATCTCTAATAACTTCAGAGTCATCTCTCTTTCTACTCTAATAAACATAACATGCACCCTCAATAAGCTTAAACAAATGTTGCATCTCACTTCTAGGACCTCATATCTCTTTTTCTATCATACTCTTCTGCTTGTATATTTGTGTGATCCGAGTGACATTCTCTGGATCTTGCTCTTGCAAGAAAAGCAATATATTTCTAGGTGGAACCTTTCTCTTTGTCAAATCAACAACATGTTGCTTCTGATCCACTGTCAACCTACCAACAAAGGAGTGACCTTCTAATATATCAGGTAAACCATGGTTATGAACTCCACATTTTACATCAACCTTTCATCCAGATCCATCATTCGCTGGAATTAACCTGATTCTAAATGGATATCCATATTTTTTTCGTCTCAATTTGGGTTCCACTATTAATATCCCTGTGTTTCCCACCTTTATCACAACCAAATATTAATTTGTTACTTCTTCCTCTCTTTCCTGTTTCAATATTTGAACGAGTGATGATAACCGTTACTTTATTTCAGATTTCGATCTCTTTAATCCATCTTATCACCTCTTTTCGTGTACCAAATCTTTGAGTATTTGAAAAAACATCAGATGTGTCTACACATATCTGGTATTTATTGCATATTTGCGGAGGAATTTTTGTACCTGCAGAATAAAAAAACAATTAAAAAAATTACATTTACGAAAATAAATCGGAAATCTCAGGAAAAGAGTTTCGGTACACAAAGTCACCAAACCAGAACTCTTAGGAAAAGTGTTCCAGTACACATTATGACCAAACCAGAAGACACGACAAAAAGTGTTCTGGAAGAGTCATAAGTAGGTCTCAGAACCGAAAGTTTTTTTATAACACATTCGGTACATATTTTGTAATGAACTAGAACTCTTAGCCAAAGTCTTCCGGAGTGAAAAAATACGTACCATAAGTCATTTCAAAAGTGTTCTGAAACGATGTTGATGGGGTGAATTTTTTAAAACTCTGACAGTCTAACAAGAACAGTAAAAAGTAAAAAAATAAAATAATGAAAAATAAATAAAGATGAAATTGACATTTAAAAAAAAGTAGGGGTATATGGGGTAAAATTTTCCAATAATAATAGAGATATTAGCAGTGGTTTGCAAGTTGAATCGGATGTTGGGCCTAATAATATAACCAATACTTGTGAGGCTCTTTTATCTCACCAATTTCACGGGAGTTCTAAATTTGCAAAAGGGGTCACTTTTTCTTTCTCGGCTTTAATCCCTAAAAAGAATAATCCCAAAACCTTGGTGAGAATGGTGAGTATAGACCCATGTGTTTTGTGGGGAGCATGTATAAGATCATCTCCAATATTTTAGGTACTAGGTTGAAGTCTGTTATTTGTAGTATTATTTAAATTAATCAATCTGCATTTGTCCTTGGAGGTCACATTCTTTATGATGTTTTGATGCTAAATGAGATTGTGGATTTGGATAGAAGGTACAAGAGAGAATATTTGATCTTAAAAATGAATTTTGAAAAAGCTTTTGATAGATTAAGCTGGAAGTTTTTGAAGGATTTTACGGTAAAGGTAGGATTTCGTCCAAAATGATGGACATGGGTAAAGCTTGACGAAAATAATTCATTTTGGGAAAATTGTAATGATCAGAGAAGGAATTTAAAGTGGAAAGTTAAAAATCAAAATGAAGGAATCATTTGGCTTGCAACCTGCTAAAATATTTGGTTGACTAGAAACAATATCATCTTTAATGAATAACCTGCCAACCTTGAAGATCTTGTGCACTCTATCAAATTGTCGACTTGGAAGTGGAGCTCCTTAGGTTCTAAGTCAAAGCTTAACTGTAATTTCTATGATCATTATGTCACCCCTTTGTTATACTTAAATAGGGACTGATTTCTCTGTTGTGTGTTTTGTCTAGGCTTTGGTGCTCTTTTTGTTGTTGTTTGTTTGATCATTGTAAGTGTTTGAGTACCTCTCGGGCTCTTTACTTCAATGAATTTTTCTATGAAAAAAACCTTACCTAATAAACACATTAAAAAATTCATTCAGATTTAGTTTGATGGTAACAAGGTAGTTCTCTACATTTTATATATCTTTAATTTCTATACAAGTAAAACGAGAATTTAACATGGCACCTTAAATGTTAAACCTACCACCCCACATTTTGATATTGACAAAAATATTCTTGGTAAATAAATTCACTCTCAAGGAACTAATAAATAAATAACTCTAGTAGTCTATTTTAAAAGTATGATATATTTTTTACTGATTGAGGAGAAAAATTCACATTTTTATCGAATTTTTAAAAATCCAATATGAGTTTTTATTAGATTTCTAAAAATTCAGTATGAGTTTTTACCAGATCTTTAAAAATCTGGTATGATTTTTTACCAAAATTTTTATAAGATCCAAAATGTAAATAATCTGGATATTTGAAAACATTCTAAGATTTCCCAAATATTTTAAAAATTCATTATACCGAATTTTTATCCCACATGTGAAAAATTCAATAGTTCAATTTAACATGTTCTCCTTATGTGCGCTTGAGTTGGATGGTTCTTATAAAAATTTACTCAATTATTCACCACCAACTTTATATGTTTTACTTACTTTTTGAATCTCTTGAAATTTTTAATCGAATTATTGTATCTTTGGCATAAATAATTCATTATATGTTTTAATTGACAAATATTTTCCTTCCAGACCAAAGTGTTATCATGGTCACAATGTATTTGAAAACAACATGGTATCATTTTTGTTATTGTTTGTTCTGACATAGAAAATGGACAAAAAAGGAGGAAATATAAACCAATAATGGATTGTGAGAAAATAGGAAACTACAAGCACCATAGTTCTTCTCCAGGCACTTGTAGTAGAAGAGTGAAATGTCCATTTATATTGTGATTTGTGCCAAGCGGTATCTATTGGAATGTAACGATTATATGTGGTATTCATAATCATGGACTAGCTAAGGATTTAGTGGTTCATGACATATTAAACTATTTAAAACCTCATAAAATACATATTATGAATGAAATTAAGAAATACAACATGGCCTCGAGGTTCATGGTTGTCGCTTTAAGAGATAAAGATCCTAATAAATTGACGAGTACAATAGGTGTGTATAAGGAAAGATTTATATATCGGTCTACCATTAAAGGTCGATTCACTGAAATGCAACATCTTTTGAAACTAGTTCATGATGAGAAATATATGTGATGGACTAGAAACAAGGAGGAATCATATGTTATTATTGATATATTTTTGATACATCCTGATTCTGTGAAGTTGTTGATCATGTTTCATTTGGTAGTAGTATTTGAATGTACGTACAAATCAAACATGTACTAACTCCCACTACTTGAGATCATTGGTGTTATGTCAACGAAGTTGACTTTTTTTGGTTGGGTTATCCTACTTGTAACATGAAAGGGAGGAAAAGTTCACATGGGCACTAGAGAAGCTGAAGATGTTGTTCACTTCTGAGAATTTGCTTCCCAAGGTCATGAAAGGTTAAAAAGTAGTTGGTTACCTTATGCGTGTTACCTTGCAGGTCTTCAAATACAAGGTTACTATGTTCCATTATAATAAATTCATGTGTTTTGAAAGAATTACACATTGAAGATCTTGAAGTAATTGAAGAAGAGAGTGAGATACAATTGGGCTTAGAAAAAGAATGTGAAGATTTGAAGAGGTACTTTAGCACCTTGGATATTGTTGGCCAGAAGGTGATGAAGCAAAAAATGTGTGAACTTACACATTCATGCACAACTTCAATGTGTCCACCACAAGGGAAATATAGGTCAAAAAGAGGAGTTAAAAGAATAAAGAGAGGCAAGTGAGTGATTTGCATCGTGATTCTTCACATTGAGATTATGTTGAGGCCTCACATGGAAGTCAGACGTTGAAGAGATCATCTAGTAAAGCTTCATTAAGCCAACCGTCTAGCAAGTCTTCGAAGACATTTTTATCTGTCTCAATTTCCTATTTTCTTACATGACTATAATTAAGATATATAGATGTGGAGCCTAATGGAAATAGTGATTTCTGTGTTATTAGATATTTACTTGGACGGGGTGAAGAGTCCTTGTCCTTGATCCGAACATAGTTAGATGGTGGAATTTATCTAAACATCCAGTTGTATTCCAGTGTGTTCTATGACACAGTCTCTGAAGTTGGGAGTTTATTATGAATATCTTGCTTAGGAGTTCAGGATCATGAGAAATGGATGACAATTCCTAATATGAGTTACTATATTTCTAGTAGATACAGTGTGATATTGGTCTCATTGTCCAGTAACCTTAACATCATTTTCTTCCCACTTAAGGTTTCTCCATTTATGTCTGTGCGTAAAGATAAAATGATTGCAGTTGGTTTTGTTAACCACACTCACTGGGTTCAATGAAGTTGCAACTCGATTGTCCATTGTCTCTCGCTGTTGCTACTCGAAAAAATGCAACGACGAAGAGGCGAAAAAGAAAGAATAGAAGAGTCGCCAACGAACTTTATTTATTCCAAAAGGGGGAGGAAAAACATCGAGAAAACCCCAAGAAGGAAATGGATAAGATGGTCTCACAACCAAGAGAAAGGGTTCGGAAGATGGTTATGCAAAGGGAAAGTATTAGCACCCCTCACATCCATCGTACTCAATGGGAACCATTTGCTTGTCTATGTGTGAAGATATTTGCTAAAGGATATTGCTACGAATAGTGTTTTAGGAGGGAGATAGATGGGTATGAAAGAAAAATAAAGAGAAAAGAGAAGGTGAAAAGGGGGAGAAGAGACTTGGTAGGACCTCGCGGTCCTATGCCTACGTATTCTCAACGGGTATGAAAAAGTCAGAGTTAGCGTATTTTGGAGGACTACAGATAAAAAGATAGAAGGGTGCTCGCCAAGGATTAAGGCCCTTGTGCCTACGTATATTCACTTAAAAGAAGTGAAGAATCAGAGTGTCTGTAGTTCGGACTACGGTTTGTTGGTGTTTTTTATGGACGATCCCAACATGCGCATTCTAGCAGTTAAGAGTATTGCAGCTCACTTTTGGAGTCTTAGGTGTTATCTGTTTGCGATAGAACGAACGTAACATTTGTCGCTACTGCGAAAATCGGCGTCGGCTGACAGAAGAGTCGCCATCGTGCGCTATTTATCCCACAGGAGGGAAAGGAAACGCTCAGAGTAAACCTACCGCAAAGACGGGAAAGGTATGGTCATCGCAACCAAAACCTGGGTTCGGGAGTCGGTTACGCAAGGGAAAGGTATTAGCACCCCTCACGTTCGTCGTACTCGACGGGATCCACGCTTGTTTTCGGGTATGGATTGTTATTCTATCTACTCTACAGGTCAGGGGGTAAAGAGAAAATAAAATGACTCGGCAAAGTATCGCACTTTATGCCTATGTATTCCCGTCTGGAACGAGAAATCAGAGTCAACGTAGTTCGCCTACCTACGGGAAAGGAGGGAAAGGTTGCTCGCTAGGATATCGCATCTTATGCCTACGTACTTTCATACAGCATGAAAGATCAGAGCAAACGTAGTTCGGGCCACGGAAGACACAGGCTTGTCTTGATTGTTTTTATTCCTTCTGAAAAAGGTTTTTCTGATTACAGGTCCAAGCGGACAAAAATGACGTTTTGATGAGTTCACATTCTTTTACGGAAGAAGTGTCTTTTATTGTGTTTGAAATATTTACTGTGTTTTTCTGTTTGTTTTGAGAAAGAAGAGACAGAACTCTAACCTACGGTTGAAAAGGGAATCAAACTAACCTAATGTTATCATGCATGGGTTAAGACCTAGTGTCTATCATGCTCCTCTCTTGCACAGAGAGAAACAGAGATCCTAAGGGAATAGACGGAAACAGAAACAATAGCAAATATATACAGTAAAGCGGTAAAATGCATGGATGCAACAACACAAGCGAGGCAAGGGAGTCCCACTCAACCTCGAACCTAGAAAACAATAGGCAAAAGTGAACAGGATTCACTTTCAACCCAACAGGTTAAACAGCAAACCATACAGTCAGGGAAAACCAATCAATACATCAGAAATGAAATACAACAGAAAAATAAACAGCCACAGCAGCTCTGCATCAACACCTGACTTCAAGTCATCACCAATCAGCTTCAAGCTTTAGCAAGCATCAATCTCCATCTCTACAGCCTTCAAGCAAGGTCTCTGTCATCAGTCTTCAGTCTACAATGGCTTTTCTTCAAGTCTCAAACTCCCAGGATGAGGGATCAATCACAAGAGTGAATTGGGTGTTAAGCAATTAGTTGACCACCAAGGGTGGCAAACAAACTGCTGACAACACATAGAGTATTTCTCTCAAGAGTTCTATCTCTTAGACACTATCACCAAGCCTTCCAAAGGAAGGGGGTGAGTGTCTCAGAGAGACTCTGCATCACAGAGAAGAATGGAGGCAGTCAAGACCTTCCATGTTTGAGAATCAAGCTTTCTAATCTAGAGCTCTGCCTAGCTCCTAAACCCTAGTCTCCTCAACAGCTGCTAGCAAGAGTCTCCTCATCAACTCTGGAAGTTGGTCTTCAAGCTCTGGATCTCCAATGGCTTCATCATCACAAGTCTTCAGCTCTCCCAAATCCCCAAGCAAACCCAGTACCCATACAAACAAATGAAATAACCCTAGAGAGGGCACACCACACCAGTCAAACAAATACAGTAGTATACTAATAGCAGTAGGGGAATCCTAATATTTTCTAAGGGATCTAATAACTACCCCTAACCCCTATAGTCCCATACCCCAAAGATTCAATTTCTAACTCCTAAGGGAAATGAACTTATTCACCTATGCTATCACCTAAACCCTAGTTTTGTTCATGTTATTCACATCTAATCAAATCACCTAAAATTAATTCCTAAAAATATGAACTAAATCTTATATACAAGATAAATGTCTAACCTAACCAACCTAAAAAGAATGGATTAAAAGCACTAAAGCATCTATTAGAACAAAAATCAACAAATTCATGCATCAAATTAAATGTTATTTATACCTATTTAAAAGAAAAATATGCCAAAAATATAAAAATGAAATGAACTATTAATTTTTATGTATGATAATTTTCTTGACAAAATTATGAAAAGAATGCAAAAAGAACCAATGAAAAACATGTATTTTCCTATTTGTTATGATTTTTTGAAGATTTAATATTTTTGAAAGAAGATAAAATGAATTAATTGAAATGGAGGGTGCAACGAGTAAAGAAATCAGTTAAAACATGGAAACGGGCCAGGCAGTGGGGGTGTTAATAACAATTGGCGCTAGGCCCAACACGTTCAGAAAACCAACAAAAATTAAAAAAGAATAAAAACGGTGCAAATAGCGAAAGAAACAGTTCATTTGGAAGTGGGCCTGCGAACGGGGGTGTCATTAGTAACCAATATTGAGCCCAGTCTGATGAAGTTAAATGAAACGGTGCGTTTCACAATTTAAATCTCCCTCCGCTTTCAGTTTTAATCGTGGCCGTGGGATTGGGAACTAAGTCAAATGTCAAAGGGTGATCGAACGGTCCAAAGGTTATCTTCAACCTTGGACAAACCCTAACTCTGAAATTCATCTCCCATGCATGCATATTCGAGCTCCCTGTTCTCTCTCCATTCTCCATGAAATCAAACACTTCCAAAAGCAAAATTGCTCTAGAACATTCCCTCTACACAGCCATGCCAATAGTTCTTCCTAAAACTCACTCACGAAGCAAACCCGATAGGTATAACAGTTCTGATCCACCATTTTCAACTGATATCAAATCTTCCAAACCTTGTTCAATTATATCCTAACATCATCTATGTCTTATGCTGATCAAATCAAGCTATTCACCTAAGATTTTCGTGCTCTAATCCAAGAGTTATCAGTCCAAACAGTTTTTTGCACTCCATGATCAAGTTCCATGAAAGCTCCCCAAACTCACCAAACTCAGTCATCTATCCTATCTTAACATTCCTATGCTAACAAAACCTTGTAATTCTATCCTAAACATGCAATTCGAAGGATAAACATACCTGGTGCAATTGATGAAAACAGATGCTAAAACCTCTTGATCTAATGCTTGTAATGAGTGGGAAATGATCCAGGAACTTGATGATGAGTTCTGTATGCAATGAATCGTGCTCCAATGCTTTGAATCTCACAATTCCAAAATTCTTGCTTCTTGGATGATCAACTTGAACAGCATGAATCTTCCTCAATTCTACCAGATGATTGTGTGAATTATGATCCTTGGATGATGATGATGAATACCAGATCAAGAATTGTGGAAATTGATGAGAATTTGAGAGAGTTTGAATTGATTTTGCAAGTTGGAAGAAAGGTATGAAACTTGGTGTTATGAGCAATGTGATTCACCAACCATGGCATGGAGTTACTCAAGGCAATATATAGATGACATTAGAACCTCCTAGAACTTTGGAGAAGCTTCCCATTCACATTTTCCCTTGGATTTGGATTATGTAACTTCATGTGTAAGTAACCATGCATAACTCTCAAAACTTGAACCAATCTCAAAATTATACTTCAGCCAATGTTCTCAAAATGATTTTTCCATTCAAAATGACCTATAATTTCACCTCATTTGGCCAAAATATGAAAAATCTCATTTTTAAGTCCTTTTTTATTCATTAAATCCACCAATTTTGAAACCTTGTGCTATGAATCTTTCCAATCTTTCATGGTCACTTTTCTAGACTCAAAATGTCATTTGGAGCAAGTTTGATATTGTGAAGTTTTCCATTTGAAGCTTCCTTGTATGAGTTTTGGGCATAGGCTTGAAATGACCTGTAATTCTCAAATGACCAAAATACCCTTTGCTTGCCAAGACCATAAGTAGAGTTCCACAAATCATATGAAGGCATACTATACCATTATAGAAATATAAGACAATTAGGAACAACTCTTATGTTGGCCAGAAATTCATTTGAAATCTCCTTGAGGGGTAAAAATTGCTTGGAATTCAAGTCACTTTTACAGACAAAATTTCAGATACCTCAGATGACCTGTAACTTGCAAGGACCATAACTTGAGTTCTATAAATATCCTTGATGTCTTCCACCACTCAAATTAAAGGTCTTGAGATCCTCTACAAGTTTCATGTTGGCCAAGGATCCATTTGAAGCTTGCATTTTGACTTATCTTGCTTGGAAATTTGACCTAAATTAGGGGATTTTACACAGAAACCCTAATTTAGAAACTCCTCCTCTCCTTGATTTCTCTTGATTTCTTCTTAGCACAACAACATATCCTTCTTTACATGTCAAATGATGAACCCCACATCTCTCCAATAGACCTCAATGCCTTTCAATCAATCAATTGACCTAGAGTTGACCCAGGGTTGACCCAGATGAAACCCTAGTTGACTGTCTTCAACTGCAATACTTGTGGTCACACCAATGACTTGTCTCCTTCTCCAAATGACTTTCTAAGTCCTCCGTGATGCCCACATACTCTCCATGCTCAGCCCACAGCTCACAATTTCTTTGATGACCCTCAGATACCCTCAGATAGGAGATGGATGCACTGCTTGATCCATTGACTTCCCAGCTTTCAAATCTTCTCTGATGACTTGAATGAGCTTGAATTTGAATATTAACCTCTTGATAGGCTCATAGAGATGAGAATAATGCTTGGTCCCTGGTTGGTTGCCTTGCTATGCTATGTTATGCAGATGATTAGACTATGCACATGACTCTATATGCAAATGCTAATGATATTGAAACATAAACCAAGTGAATAAGGTTGAGCAAATTTTAGGGTGCAACAGCTGCCCCTATTCAAGTGACTTGGACCCGATTGGGTGAAGAGCGAACGACCTTCAAACATTCATGGTACGAGACGGTTGAATACTAAGAACCCGGAAATTTGCCAACCGCAGAAATAAACTGCGCCCCTGCTTGGGGGAACGACATTCATCAACTGAATCTAACTGTTACGGCAACCAACTGATCCATTAGCGATCGTGCTGGGGATTATTTTCATCAGCCCGAAAAAGATTCTATCATCGAAGAAATCTCAACTACACCTGTCCACGTTAGGACTCCACCTGCCGTCAACACGAAAAAATCTCGGCGACTTCGCTGGGGATGACTCGTCTTTCCACGTAAGGAATAACCGTTCCACGTTAGGAATAACACCGTCCACGTTAGGACTCACCTTTCCACGTAAGGAATAACTGTTCCACGTTAGGAATAACACCGTCCACGTTAGGACTCACCTTTCCACGTAAGGAATAACTGTTCCACGTTAGGAATAACACCGTCCACGTTAGGACTCACCTTTCCACGTAAGGAATAACCTTTCTTTCCACGTCAGGAATAAACTCATCTTTTCACATAAGGAATACTTCTTTTCTGAATCTGTCCACGTCAGGACTAAACTCATCTTTCCACATAAGGAATACTTCTTTTCTGAATCTGTCCACGTCAGGACTAAACTTTCCACGTAAGGAATACATCGTTCTTCCACGTAAGGAATGCCATCTTTCCACGTAAGGAAACGATCTTATCTTTCCACGTAAGGAAACCGTTTTTCTTCCACGTAAGGAACACTATCTCAAACTGTCCACGTAAGGACTCCAATCCTTCCACGTAAGGAATACAATCTTTCCACGTAAGGAATCAATCTCTTTCCACGTAAGGAATGGCAATTTTTCCACGTAAGGAATCACCTCTATCTTTCCACGTAAGGAATCAATCTTTTTTCCACGTAAGGAATCCAACTTGATATGTCCACGTAAGGACTCAATCTTTCCACGTTAGGAATAAACTCATCTTTCCACGTAAGGAATCTCCATCTTTCCACGTTAGGAATCAAACTTATCTTTCCACGTAAGGAATCTCCATCTTTCCACGTTAGGAATCAAACTTTTTCCACGTTAGGAATCATATCTTTTCCACGTAAGGAATCAAACTTTTTCCACGTAAGGAATCATATCTTTTCCACGTAAGGAATCAAACATTTTCCACGTAAGGAATACAACTTCTTTCCACGTAAGGAATCACAACTTTTCCACGTAAGGAATACAACTTCTTTCTACGTAAGGAATCACCTTCTTTCCACGTAAGGAAACACATTTTCTTTTGATTTGTCCACGTAAGGACTCACATGTCGACTTGCTGAGGAAATAAACTTTGTCCACGTCAGGACTCATGCACCTTCGACCCGCTGGGGAAATAACTTGTCCACGTCAGGACTCACATCTTCATCTGATTTGTCCACGTCAGGACCCTGATCTCGTCTTGATTTGTCCACGTAAGGACTCTCATCTCGTCTTGATTTGTCCACGTAAGGACTCCCATCTCCTCTGCTGAGAAAATAAAACTTGTCCACGTCAGGACTCACATCTTCGTCTGATTTGTCCACGTCAGGACCCCCGCTTCACCAACACGAAGAAAGATAACTGTTGAAAATAAATGGTCCACGTCAAGACACCAACACAAAGAGTAATCAATTTTGTCAACGTCATGACTTCACATTCCACCAATTCCGAGAACCCGAATCTGTCCACGTTAGGACTAACACATCTCATCAACCCGGGGAAATAAATCTGTCCACGTTAGGACGCCCACTTCTGAAGAAATCCCGTCAATATAGGAATAAATCGTCTAGGTCAGGACTTAGTTCTCCATTGATCCCAACCCACAAACTTCTTTAGCACTGACGTGACAGCGACTTTGAGGCGGACTCTACTGGGGATATCTGGAAACCAAATCACCGGATGCCTGTTCTGATAACCGGAGGCAACTTCTGAAATCCTGATCCACGAAACCCTTTGATGACAAATAACTCTGCTTGGGAATAAAGAGAAACTTATCCTGATAACTCTGTGGGGAATACTGCCGAAACTGACATTATCATTGAATGTCTTACGCCGAGATCTTGAATGTTTGGGTAGTTCATTTGAGCAAGAGCTCTCTCCATCTGAACTGCTAGAATACAGAAACTGCTTCAGCAAAATAAATGCTGAAGGCAATGCCAACTCCGCTGAGGATAGCCAGGTGCTACAGAATTATTCCGGCAAAATAAATGCTGGAAGAGTGAAGCCAACTCTGCTGGGAAATTAGGAACTTAACCCAGCACCTTGTTGAGGTAACACCCTGCTGGGGAATATATCTCTGCTGGAGAATAGCAGATGTGCCCAGTATGATTGGACTTATGCTGGAGAGTGATCGGGTATCACATGGTATTCCGACAAAATAAATGTCGGGACACACAACCAACTCTGCTGGGGAGAGTCTTAATCTTCGAGTTCCACTGGGAGGACATAAAACACTTGCTTGAAAGGAGAGAACTCCGCTGAGGACGGAATAATTCTCTTGGGGACAATCAACTAACTCCGCGGGGGGAGAGTAAATGACCCTGCGGGGAAAGGTGAACTGTCTGAATTCAGCTCACCAATATTAATCTTCTGCGGCTGAACCACTCTGCTTGAGATAAGGAATCCGCCAAACTCTGCTGAGGATAAATGACTTGGCTGGGGAATGTCCTTTGGATAAGCTGCGACTAGCTGGGAAACTTGATCATTCTTCGGTGAGGGACAATGCTATTTTGGAAGCACGACCTGCGCGGGGAGCGAGTCTTTTGTTACGAGCTCCTGGTCCATACTTCAATCTTTTGATAGCCCACCTTCTCGGAACTCTGCTTCGGGGATACTAACATGCCCCAGTCTGTGTTCTTGCATACTTCTTCTCAAAAGGAAATCCTAGTCAGGACTCTATCTTGAAATAGCTTGCCCCTGAATCTGCAACAATTTTGGAATGGACCCTGTAGTCTTTGTATCCTGACGGCCAGACATGGACCGCTTCTACAATTTCGACCCTCGAAGAGGTGCTCTGTCAAAAGTAGCTCTCGTGCTCTTAGGGTGACCTATCTTGGTCTGATAATGGCTTTGCCCCTGATTGATTGATTCGTGGAACAATGCCCATAGCTATGAGAGATTTGCCAAATCTTGACCTGACTGCCCCAGATTTACTGATTCTAGGATGACTGACTCTACCTGAATTAATCGATATAGCTTGCCCCAGTTCACGAAACATTTGGGCATTCTGCATTTTATCTTGATCAGACCTTCCACTGTAGGAATCTTTCCTGTCGGCATGCGCTTACTCGCAAGTAACACAAGTTGTTCTGCATAAAAGATATATTAAACGCAATGCATATGACAGTTTCAAAATCCAAGTCTGTTCACTGGAAAAAATTTTGCGACATGTAACGAATCAATTATCAAAATGTCAATATGAAAGTTGGTAAGAGGAACCCTTTTAGGAGTCAGTTTCGATGCGATCTTTACCGACGTATGCTCTCGGACTAAACCTGTTTCAATTAGGACTTTTTCGGGTTGTAACGTGGTCAGGTTCACGGTTAACAAGGAAAGACATAGGCTCAAATTTTATTTTAACCCACCCCTTCTCCATGATGTTCTCCAATCCTATGTTCAGCTAATCTGACTTCAGCGTTCACCTGTTAGAGGTGGAATGATAGGAGTGATGGTTCAGGATACCACACATTTTTTTTTGTGACAGTCATTTGCTTTTCGTCTTTGGGTGCCTAGAGTCACACGACTTCGTCCTTTTCGAGGATTTTTTTTTCTTTGACAAACCTTTTCGTCTTTTCGTTTTTTTTTTCTTTCATTCCCTAACTTTTGCCTGGACTGAGTATCTTTTGAGATTCTTTCGATTTTCCAGTCCAGCGGGATGCCCCTGTTTTTTGCCTAAGTCATTTGTTTTCAAGTTTTGACTTAGCGGGCTTTTGATTCTTTTCGCTTTTCGTTTTTTTTTCGAACAAGTCGTGTGACACTGGTTTGTCTGACTTTTTGTGGAATAATGTGACTGTTTCACTCCTTGTCGGTAAGGTTTAACCATTGTGGTTCTTTAGGCACGACCTATACAAGTGTGATTTATCCTTCTACGGACACTCCTTTCACGATTCGAACGCTTGGTCAAACTAACTGACACCTACCCTGCCCCGGGTTAAGATTTAGGGTTTTTTCATTTTCAAAAAGAAACTCCTACTACTGGGCTCAAAAGGGGTTATCAAGGGATTATCTTCCTTATATCTCCGGTGTTTATGGATTGAAACAATGCCTGTATCTCATCAACAAGTTTTTTATCCAAAAGCATACAATCGGAATATTATTCGTCATCTGTTTTCGTCATCCTCCCCGGATTCCTGCTAAAACAAGCATTAAGCATTAAGAAAGCAAAGAGTGAACACGACTGGATTAATTCAAAACATGCATATTCATTTCGTTTATCAATATCAATTGAAAAACAACAAGTTTTAGAAGCGAAATTTGCAATTAAACAGAAAAGAAACTACAAATGCGAAGACATGAACAAGATAACATGAAAAATGTCGGTGTCTCAAAACTGGACTTCATGCACTTCGACTTATTGGCGAGTCAACCATCCTCAGAAACCATTATCAGGGGTAGTCTACTGTTGTCTCGATCTTCTTTCAACGGCCCGATCAAACCTGGGAAACTTTTTCATCACCCCGGCTTTTGCTTGTCTATGGCCTTGCACCACCTTGGGGACCATACCAGAGAAGGTAATAACCCTGTTGTCGATCAAATTTTGGACGTTATGCTTGAACGCGTGGCAACCTTCAATATCATGTCCGGGAGCCCCGGAGTGGAATTCACAGTGCCTGCTTGCATCATAGCCATACAGAGGAGTGCCTATTATTGGCGCCAGAGTTCTTTTCTCCACCAAGTTCAATCTCAGCAGTGTCTGTAACAAATCTGCGTACGTTGAGGGAGGCTTTTCAAACACCCTCCTTGGCTTCTTTCCCCGCATCTTTTGTTGAGCCGGATACTGGCATCTTGTATGCTGCTGGCTTTGCTCGGACCATTCCTTAGGCTCACGCGTTATCATCCTTAAATTCAACCCTGGCATCGGCAACTGTTGTGGACATGGGGACTTAGCTTCCAGTGGCTCTGGGACATACCTCGATTCGTCTACAACCTCTGGCGGAGAAAAGGGAATATCAGTCCCTGAAACTTTTATACCCCCTGGTACAAACTCAATTATTTTCTCATCCAGCAAATCTTGAATCTTATGCTTAAAAGCTTTGCAGTTTGCAATGTTATGCCCCGGTGCGCCGGAGTGGAAGGCACAATGGGTGTTCAGGTCATAGTCTGGTGGCGGCTGCCCTGTCAGTGGAACCAAAATGCGGGGCTCAACCAGTTGAAGTTGGAATAAGAGTTGCATCAGCTGATCATAATCCACCGGGATCTCATCAAATACTCTGTTAGAAAACCTCATCCTCTTACCATACCTCCTTGAGTTATCCTGAAAAATCAATTGCGACTGCTGACGAGGAGAATCCAGAGCTTCGAACCGTGGAGAGGGTCTCTTAAGCCTATCATGCGCGGGTAATGGTTCTTCAGACCCCTGAGGAACAAATAAGCCAGCCGCGTCCTCAGACATTTTCCCTCCTTCTCTTCTGAGTACGTTCCTTAATATTTCATCCATCAATGCTATCTGTGCCTTCAATCGGCAGTTCTCTTCTTCTAGCGTCTCTTGATTCGAGCGCAACACTTGCATATCTTCCGTGAACTGCCCCAGCTGGCCTCGAACATCAATTAATTCCGCTTGAACCTGCTCGATGTCTATCCCCACAAGTTGGCGTCTGAGGCCTGGGAGAAAACCTTGGTTCTCTTGCTGAGCAAAATCGGCAGCCCTATCATTAGCCCGTGCAATCAGAGGCTGCACCATATTCTGCAACTGTTCCTGACTCTTGGCCATGGCTTCCATTGCCTGTATGAACTGCCTCATGTCGTTGCGCACCTCTTACATCTCAGTATGATCCTGACTCATGACTTCCTTACTGCTGGTTCTGGTTGAATGTCAGGGAATTCTTCGGTCGCTAATCTTGGAGGACCTGGAAGATGTAGGAGATGAAGTACAGTTTCGAACCAGTACCTGCAATGCAAAATGGATATGCAATATGCTACCAACATACGAATGAAAATGCGAATGCGTATGCACACAGTCAACAGGGATCAAGTGCCCCGGCTGAGAAGCCTGAACCATATCAACAAGTCTCAGATAGACCCTCCAGAATTCCTCAAACCCAGGTCTCAGATAGACCACAAAACAAAGCTCCAACACTGGTCTCTGATAGACCCCCATAATATAACTCTGACTGGTCTCTAATAGACCTCATATCATATCTCCAACTGGTCTCTGACAGACCTCAGAACTCTCTAACTGGTCTCTGACAGACCTCAGAACTCTCCATAAATACCCAGGATCTCAGATCAAGAAATAACCGGTAGTCTGAAGGTTTAGTTACCTGCATAACCCCAAACCCTCTCACAGGTGGATGTCCTAGTAACTGACACAAGTATGGCATCATATGCGGTCGTCGACGTCACATACTTTCAGGGTTGATGATACGATTCCCAGAAGGAGTGGCATCATCAAATCCTGAAGAGGCCTCACTTAGCCAACTTCCAAATGATCGGTCCCCAGAGTCGACAATCCAACTAACCAGCAACCCGAGCCACCCAAAGGGCAGGACAGGAGGCCAACCAGAAGAACCTCGTCTGAGTGTAGATTTCGCGGGACACTAGGACATGCAAAGCACGTGCGCGCCCACTAATCTCTACTCTAAGTCTAGGTGCCCTCAAGCCCAGGTCCGGCTTATCTCTCAATCAAAGAACACCCGTCACACCCCACAATACAGCAATAATAATGATAATATAATGCTGAAAGGTAAATACAGAAATGTAAATCCATACAAAATCCTCGACGGGAAAACAAGCGCTAGGATTGACTCTCTTAAGGGACGTTGGAACCCAAATGCATAAGGAACTATCGCAGTCCTTAGCAGCCAGGGGACGTTGGATCCCCAGCAGAGTCGCCAGCTGCTGGGGATTGCCCCAAACAGCTAGGAAAAAACCTAAGGCAAAACTCGAATAGGGAACTGTCGCAAGTCCCCAGCAGAGTCGCCAGCTGTCGCTACTGCGAAAATCGGCGCCGGCTGACAGAAGAGTCGCCATCGTGCGTTATTTATCCCACAGGAGGGAAAGGAAACGCTCAGAGTAAACCTACCGCAAAGACGGGAAAGGTATGGTCATCGCAACCAAAACCTGGGTTCGGGAGTCGGTTACGCAAGGGGAAGGTATTAGCACCCCTCACGTCTGTCGTACTCGACGGGATCCACGCTTGTTTTCGGGTATGGATTGTTATTCTATCTACTCTACAGGTCAGGGGGTAAAAAGAAAATAAAATGACTCGGCAAAGTATCGCACTTTATGCCTACGTATTCCCGTCTGGAACGAGAAATCAGAGTCAACGTAGTTCGCCTACCTACGGGAAAGGAGGGAAAGGTTGCTCGCTAGGATATCACATCCTATGCCTACGTACCTTCATACAGCATGAAAGATCAGAGCAAACGTAGTTCGGGCCACGGAAGACACAGGCTTGTCTTGATTGTTTTTATTCCTTCTGAAAAAGGTTTTTCTGATTACAGGTCCAAGCAGACAAAAATGACGTTTTGATGAGTTCACATTCTTTTACGGAAGAAGTGTCTTTTATTGTGTTTGAAATATTTACTGTGTTTTTCTGTTTGTTTTGAGAAAGAAGAGACAGAACTCTAACCTACGGTTGAAAAGGGAATCAAACTAACCTAATGTTATCATGCATGGGTTAAGACCTAGTGTCTATCATGCTCCTCTCTTGCACAGAGAGAAACAGAGATCCTAAGGGAATAGACGGAAACAGAAACAATAGCAAATATATACAGTAAAGCGGTAAAATGCATGGATGCAACAACACAAGCGAGGCAAGGGAGTCCCACTCAACCTCGAACCTAGAAAACAATAGGCAAAAGTGAACAGGATTCACTTTCAACCCAACAGGTTAAACAGCAAACCATACAGTCAGGGAAAACCAATCAATACATCAGAAATGAAATACAACAGAAAAATAAACAGCCACAGCAGCTCTGCATCAACACCTGACTTCAAGTCATCACCAATCAGCTTCAAGCTTTAGCAAGCATCAATCTCCATCTCTACAGCCTTCAAGCAAGGTCTCTGTCATCAGTCTTCAGTCTACAATGGCTTTTCTTCAAGTCTCAAACTCCCAGGATGAGGGATCAATCACAAGAGTGAATTGGGTGTTAAGCAATTAGTTGACCACCAAGGGTGGCAAACAAACTGCTGACAACACATAGAGTATTTCTCTCAAGAGTTCTATCTCTTAGACACTATCACCAAGCCTTCCAAAGGAAGGGGGTGAGTGTCTCAGAGAGACTCTGCATCACAGAGAAGAATGGAGGCAGTCAAGACCTTCCATGTTTGAGAATCAAGCTTTCTAATCTAGAGCTCTGCCTAGCTCCTAAACCCTAGTCTCCTCAACAGCTGCTAGCAAGAGTCTCCTCATCAACTCTGGAAGTTGGTCTTCAAGCTCTGGATCTCCAATGGCTTCATCATCACAAGTCTTCAGCTCTCCCAAATCCCCAAGCAAACCCAGTACCCATACAAACAAATGAAATAACCCTAGAGAGGGCACACCACACCAGTCAAACAAATACAGTAGTATACTAATAGCAGTAGGGGAATCCTAATATTTTCTAATGGATCTAATAACTACCCCTAACCCCTATAGTCCCATACCCCAAAGATTCAATTTCTAACTCCTAAGGGAAATGAACTTATTCACCTATGCTATCACCTAAACCCTAGTTTTGTTCATGTTATTCACATCTAATCAAATCACCTAAAATTAATTCCTAAAAATATGAACTAAATCTTATATACAAGATAAATGTCTAACCTAACCAACCTAAAAATAATGGATTAAAAGCACTAAAGCATCTATTAGAACAAAAATCAACAAATTCATGCATCAAATTAAATGTTATTTATACCTATTTAAAAGAAAAATATGCCAAAAATATAAAAATGAAATGAACTATTAATTTTTATGTATGATAATTTTCTTGACAAAATTATGAAAAGAATGCAAAAAGAACCAATAAAAAACAGGTATTTTCCTATTTTTTATGATTTTTTGAAGATTTAATATTTTTGAAAGAAGATAAAATGAATTAATTGAAATGGAAGGTGCAGCGAGTAAAGAAATCAGTTAAAACATGGAAACGGGCCAGGCAGTGGGGGTGTTAATAACAATTGGCGCTAGGCCCAGCACGTTCAGAAAACCAACAAAAATTAAAAAAGAATAAAAACGGTGCAAATAGCGAAAGAAACAGTTCATTTGGAAGTGGGCCTGCGAACGGGGGTGTCATTAGTAACCAATATTGAGCCCAGTCTGATGAAGTTAAGTGAAACGGTGCGTTTCACAATTTAAATCTCCCTCCGCTTTCAGTTTTAATCGTGGCCGTGGGATTGGGAACTAAGTCAAATGTCAAAGGGTGATCGAACGGTCCAAAGGTTATCTTCAACCTTGGACAAACCCTAACTCTGAAATTCATCTCCCATGCATGCATATTCGAGCTCCCTGTTCTCTCTCCATTCTCCATGAAATCAAACACTTCCAAAAGCAAAATTGCTCTAGAACATTCCCTCTACACAGCCATGCCAATAGTTCTTCCTAAAACTCACTCACGAAGCAAACCCGATAGGTATAACAGTTCTGATCCACCATTTTCAACTGATATCAAATCTTCCAAACCTTGTTCAATTATATCCTAACATCATCTATGTCTTATGCTGATCAAATCAAGCTATTCACCTAAGATTTTCGTGCTCTAATCCAAGAGTTATCAGTCCAAACAGTTTTTTGCACTCCATGATCAAGTTCCATGAAAGCTCCCCAAACTCACCAAACTCAGTCATCTATCCTATCTTAACATTCCTATGCTAACAAAACCTTGTAATTCTATCCTAAACATGCAATTCGAAGGATAAACATACCTGGTGCAATTGATGAAAACAGATGCTAAAACCTCTTGATCTAATACTTGTAATGAGTGGGAAATGATCCAGGAACTTGATGATGAGTTCTGTATGCAATGAATCGTGCTCCAATGCTTTGAATCTCACAATTCTAAAATTCTTGCTTCTTGGATGATCAACTTGAACAACATGAATCTTCCTCAATTCTACCAGATGATTGTGTGAATTATGATCCTTGGATGATGATGATGAATACCAGATCAAGAATTGTGGAAATTGATGAGAATTTGAGAGAGTTTGAATTGATTTTGCAAGTTGGAAGAAAGGTATGAAACTTGGTGTTATGAGCAATGTGATTCACCAACCATGGCATGGAGTTACTCAAGGCAATATATAGATGACATTAGAACCTCCTAGAACTTTGGAGAAGCTTCCCATGCACACTTTCCCTTGGATTTGGATTATGTAACTTCATGTGTAAGTAACCATGCATAACTCTCAAAACTTGAACCAAGATCAAAATTCTACTTCAGCCAATGTTCTCAAAATGATTTTTCCATTCAAAATGACCTATAATTTCACCTCATTTGGCCAAAATATGAAAAATCTCATTTTTAAGTCCTTTTTTATTCATTAAATCCACCAATTTTGAAACCTTGTGCTATGAATCTTTCCAATCTTTCATGGTCACTTTTCTAGACTCAAAATGTCATTTGGAGCAAGTTTGATGTTGTGAAGTTTTCCATTTGAAGCTTCCTTGTATGAGTTTTGGGCATAGGCTTGAAATGACCTGTAATTCTCAAATGACCAAAATACCCTTTGCTTGCCAAGACCATAAGTAGAGTTCCACAAATCATATGAAGGCATACTATACCATTATAGAAATCTAAGACAATGAGGAACAACTCTTATGTTGGCCAGAAATTCATTTGAAATCTCCTTGAGGGGTAAAAATTGCTTGGAAGTCAAGTCACTTTTACAGACAAAATTTCAGATACCTCAGATGACCTGTAACTTGCAAGGACCATAACTTGAGTTCTATAAATCTCCTTGATGTCTTCCACCACTCAAATTAAAGGTCTTGGAGATCCTATACAAGTTTCATGTTGGCCAAGGATCCATTTGAAGCTTACATTTTGACTTATCTTGCTTGGAAATTTGACCTAAATTAGGGGATTTTACACAGAAACCCTAATTTAGAAACTCCTCCTCTCCTTGATTTCTCTTGATTTCTTCTTAGCACAATAACATATCCTTCTTTACATGTCAAATGATGAACCCCACATCTCTCCAATAGACCTCAATGCCTTTCAATCAATCAATTGACCTAGAGTTGACCCAGGGTTGACCCAGATGAAACCCTAGTTGACTGTCTTCAACTGCAATACTTGTGGTCACACCAATGACTTGTCTCCTTCTCCAAATGACTTTCTAAGTCCTCCGTGATGCCCACATACTCTCCATGCTCAGCCCACAACTCACAATTTCTTTGATGACCCTCAGATACCCTCAGATAGGAGATGGATGCACTGCTTGATCCATTGACTTCCCAGCTTTCAAATCTTCTCTGATGACTTGAATGAGCTTGAATTTGAATATTAACCTCTTGATAGGCTCATAGAGATGAGAATAATGCTTGGTCCATGGTTGGATGCCTTGCTATGCTATGCTATGCAGATGATTAGACTATGCACATGAATCTATATGCAAATGCTAATGATATTGAAACATAAACCAAGTGAATAAGGTTGAGCAAATTTTAGGGTGCAACAACATTCAATTTTGAAAAGAAATAGTTTTTGCCGTCAAGGAAAAATGTCACATTTGATTTGTTAAAGTTACTTTTAAGGGTGAAATAAGTCCTCAAATAGTAACCCCTTGTGAGTAGTGCCTAATTCTTTATCTCAAAAGATTTATTGTGAAAATGGTGTGGCGAATATAGTCACATATTCGTATTGAAAGACGAGTATCAAGACCACACACTCTAAAATGAGTATCCTAATACTCGGAGAGGAAGAAGTCTGTACTCAATGTAACACCCCAAATTTATTAGAATATTTATTTAATTTATTTAAATATGAATGTTCATATTTTTGGTGATTTGCGGTGGTTGGTATGAAGTATTGAGAATTATGGATTTTGGGTTATTTATTTAAATAATAGTATATAATATGAATATATTGATATTATTATTAATTTAAATAAATATAAGTGAATTAAGGGCAAAATGGACATTTGAGGAGGAGTTAGTGAGGGTGAAGTTGGAAAGCCCAATTTTAAGGCCCAAAGTTAGGTTTAACAAAAAGGAATTTTAAGGGAATTAGATTCATTCCTGTTAGACCGTGAAAAGTGAAGGAATATAGGCCAGAGCTCTGAGGAAGATGATTGGGGAAAAAGTTTCGCAAGGTTTCCAAGAATCAAGGAGAAAGACCTAAAGTCGGCAATTAAGAGTATTGCCTTCATTGTTTTCAATATGTGATTCAACATATTTAAAGCTGATAGGGTTTAAGGGGTTTGAGTATGATATGAGAGTAAAGGAAATTAGGCATTCGTGGCCAAAATCTATTGTTGAGGTTTTAACCGTATATGGATTTGAATTGATGGTCTGATAGTTTTGAGGCTGATTTGAGAGTAAAGGAAATTAGGCCTTTGTGGCCAAATCTGTTATCGAGGTTTCAACCCTGTAGGGTAATTGGATAGTGAGAACTCTAATTACTGTGGTGTGGTTGTAAGGATTATGGGAATTGGAGGCTAAATATGATACGAGATTGAACCTATATCCATTAATTTTAAAGGTTTTAGGCATAATCTTGAAACGATGATTAGATAGTTTAATTGTGTTAAAGTTGTAAATTTATTTGAGATAATTACAATATTAGATGAGTTGTAATTTTCTAAGAGTTTGGGTTTTTACGGAATCGAAATCAGAGGTCCGGAAGGCCTTAAACGGTGAAAAACGCAGAAAATTCTGCATGCTGTCTGTCACGACTGTTCATATTTTCTGTCGAAATCGTTTTGGACATAACTTTTGATCCGCAAGTCCATTTTGGTCCCCGTTCGAAGTACTGAAAAACTAATGAACGTGGCTAAAACATAATATAGATAATAGAATTGTTTGCCCAATATTTTTATATCTAATATGTTTGGAAAGTCACTTATGTATATGTTCAATTAATGAATTGTTGCACTGTTTGCTGCCGGTTGTGAAATTATTGGTGGATAATTTACCAAATACTTGTACGTATGCTTGTGCAGTGCTATTTTGATGCTTTGATGCTGTGATTTTCTTGATGAATTACCATGAGTATGACTGTGATTTTTATGAGATTAATACATGACTGTATGATGAATTCCCATGAATAATTGTGATGATTTATGATGTTGATTTCCATGAGTTTTAAGGATTATATGATGATTTTGATGAATGATGATGCAACTAATGAGTTTATTATGAGGATGATATTGACGTGTGCATCATGCATTCACATGCATCCGGACTTCGGTCTAGGACCTTGATTCTTATGACTTCAGTCCCATTGTGCGGATGTGAAGTATTTTGTTGTGCTTCAGTTCTTATGTAGAATCAATCCTATTATTGTGGATCTATGGGGGGTTGATGGCCCAGTGTCCATCATGAGACTTGCATTTGCATTTATGTGACAATTTGGGGTAATTTATAATGTTGTGACCTTTGATGTTCCTTGATGATTATGATGATGCTGAATATGAAAATGATGTTGTTTTATATATTGATTCCTATATTGATTATTATGAATCGTTTTACTCACCCTTCCTATTTGAATGTTACCTCCACGTGTAACGTGCAGATGACCAGGTTTAGTCGTGGATGTTGTCGAGGACTTTTTGAAGTTTTGGGTTGTTGGCCATTGTGGTTAACTTAGAGGGTCTTGCTCTGATAGTGTAACATCGGGTTGGGGTCTTTTGAGTCAAACTATATTTTATTGAGTTTTTGTTATGTTGATTTCCTTGCGGTGAAAGGAAAACTTTGGATTTGCCTTTTTGAGTTCCACTGCCATTTGAGCACTTTTGAGTAATTTTGAGGAAACCCGTTGCTTACGAAGCATTGACCTTGATTTGAATTTATTGAGAAATGTACGCCCTTTGAGGTGATTTTATTGCATTTCCATATTTTACTCTAATAAACTCAATTATTTTGCCATAATATTCATGGGGTAGAAAAGGGTGTTACATTAGTGGTATCAGAGCAGGTCGGTCCGTCCGACCAAGTTGTCTAATGTTATTTGTTCCCTAGTATGCGACATGTGTGTGAAAACACCGTCGATACACGTTTGTTTTCTAACCTTTGTCTACAGAAGTGGGAATGAAACAAGTGGGGGAGAAGCTTGTGCTTCTCCAGGATGCTTCAAGTGTGGAGTGGTGGCTCCGTATGTCGATGAGCGCTCTTATAGTTTGGTAAAGATGGTTTATGCCCCATCATGATTTTCGGCTGTCTATTGACAAATTGAGGAACTGATCACCCTTAATCTCTTGTTGATAGTAGACAGAGTCATGTTAGATGGGATAGACGTGTCTTGCAAGCTTAGATGGCGTATTCAGTGAATTGTTTTGAGTTAAGCTAAGTGCTTACAGATTGTTTTGGTGAGTCGGTACAAGATAGTGCTGAGATACTTATTTTGATGGAAACTTTGAATGTTAATAAAGTGGGGAAGTTGGTGGTGTGCCAATTATTTGTGATTATCCGGAAGTTTTTCCTAATGGGATAAGTGATTTACCGCCGGAACGTGAAATGGAGTTTATGATCGACTTAGTTCTTGGAACTAGTTTGGTAGCGATGGCTCCATATCATATGTCCACACCGGAATCGAAAAAGTTGAAGAATCAACTTGAAGATCTGCTTGAGGAGAGGTTCTTTTGTCCGAGTGTGTCACCATGGGGTGCACCAACTTTGTTAGTTAAGAAGAAAGACTGTTCTGTGAGGCTTTGTGTGGATTATAGACAATTGAACAAGGTGACGATTAAGAATAAGTGTCCACTTCCAAGGATTGATGATTTTATGTATTAGTTGGTTGTTGCAAGTGTGTTCGATAAGATAGATTTGAGATCTGGGTATCATCAGATTCGTGTGAAAGCTGAAGATATTCAGAAGACTGCTTTTAAAACAAGGTATGGACATTATGAGTATTTCGTGATGCCATTTGGTGTGACTAATGCACCATGTGTATTTATGGAGTTTATGAATAGGATTTTCCATCCTTATTTGGACAAGTTCGTGGTTGTGTTCATTGATGATACTCTGATATATTCGAAGAGTAAATAGGATCATGCTGAGCATCTGAAAATTGTGTTATCAGCGTTGAAAGAGAAGCAATTGTATGAAAAACTATCAAAGTGTGAGTTTTGTTTGAAGGAAGTGAATTTCCATGGTCGTGTGATCTCGAGTATAGTTATTGCGATTGATATGTCGAAGGTTGAAGCTATATCGCAACGGGAAGCTTCAAATCCTGTTTTTGAGATTAGAAGTTTTCTTGGGTTGGCAGATTATTATTGAAAATTCATTGAAGTATTTTTCCAAGTTATCTTTACCATTGGCACAGTGGACTAGGAAGGTTCAAGCTTTTGTTTTGGATGCAAAGTGTGAAGAAAGTTTCAAGAGCTTTTGAGAAGGCTGACAACAGCTCATGTTTTGATTTTTTCGAATCCGGCAGAACCATTGTTGTATATTGTGATGCTTCGTTGATGGGATGAAGAGGTGTGTTAATGCAACATCAACAATTTTTAGCTTATGCTTCAAGGCAACTTAAAGTGCATGAGAGGAATTATCTAACGCAGGATTTAGAGTTGGTTGTTGTTGTGTTTGTGTCGAAGCTTTAGAGCCATTATTTGTTTAGTTCGAGATTTGAGATGTTTAGTGATCATAAGAGTTTGAAGTATTTCTTTGATCAGAAAGAATTGAATGTGAAGCAAAGGAGATGATTGGAACTTCTAAAGGATTATGGTTTTGGTTTGAATTACCATTCGGATAAAGCAAGTGTGGTAGTTGATGCATTGAGTAGGAAATCCTCGCATATATCGATGATGATGGTAAAAGAGTTAGAATTGAGTGAGCAATTTCGTGATATGAGTTTGGTTTGTGAAGAGACTTCTTATAGAGTTAAGCTTGATATGTTGAAGCTTACTAGTGGTATTCTTGATGAGATTCGAGAGGGTCAGGAATTTGATTTAAGTTGGTAGATCGGTTGAATTTGATGAATCAAAGTCGAAGAGCTAATTTTCGGCTTAATGAAAATAGTATCATGATATGTCGTGATAGAGTTTGTGTTCTAGATATTATTGAGTTGAAAAAGAGTATTCTTGAGGAAGAACGTCGAAGTAGATTGAGTATCCATCCCGGTGCTATGAAAATGTACCAGGATTTGAGGAAATTGTTTTGGTGGTTAGGTATGAAAAAAGATATTCCCGAGCTTGTTTAAGCTTGTTTGACATGTCAGAGGATGAAGATTGAACATCAACGACCGTTGAGTCTGATGCAACCGTTGAATATTCTAGAGTGGGAATGGGAATAGAAATTCTATGAGCTTTGTGACAAGCCTACTGAAGACTTTAAAGGGATATGATTTGATTTAGGTGATTGTGGATAGATTGACTAGATCAGTTCATTTTATACCGATGAGGATCACTTATTCGTTGTAGAAGCTGGCCAAATTATATATTGATGAGATTGTGAAACTGCATGGTATCCCTTCAAGTATTGTGTCAGATGGAGATCCGAGATTTACATCGAGATTCTGGAAGAGTTTACAAGACGCTTTGGGTACCATGTTGAAATTGAGTTCTGCCTATCATCCGCAGACGGATGGACAAACAGAGAGAACTATCCGATCTTTAGAGGATTTGCTGAGAGCTTATGTGTTGGATCAAGGTGGATTGAGGGATAGCCATTTGTCATTGATTGAGTTTACCTACAACAACAGTTATCATTCTAGTATTGGAATGGCACCGTATGAGGCTTTGTATGGAAGGAAGTGTAAGACTCTATTATGTTGGTATGAGTTAGGCGAGAGTGTTGTACTCGGACCTGAGATTGCACAAGAGATGACTGACAAGATCAAGAGGATCCAAGAAAAGATGAAATTTTCGCAGAGTCGTCAGAAGAGTTACCATGATAAGAGGAGAAAAACACTTGAATTCCATGAAGGAGATCACGTGTTTTTGAGAGTTACGCCGGTAACTGGTGTTAGCCGAGCTTTGAAGTCTTGAAGTCTCACACCATGTTTTTTTGGTCCGTATCAGAGTGGCACAGCGGAAGCGTGGATATTGCTTTACCACCGTCGCTTGCGAATTTACATGTGTCGCAACTACGAAAACACCCGGCGAAAAAACAGAAGAGTCGCCACCGTTCGTTATTTATCCCAAAAAGAGGGAAAGGAAACAATTAGAGAAAACCTACGAAAGAAGGAAAAGACAAGGTCATCGCAACCAAATATTGGGTTCGGGAGTCGGTTACGCAAGGGGAAGGTATTAGCACCCCTCACGTCCGTTGTACTCAACGGGATCCACGTTTGTTATCTAATCAGAGGGTGTGTTTATCTATCAAAGGCTGGCTCACAGGAATAAAAGAAAAGAAAAGAGACTCAATAGAACATCTTCGCTCTATGCCTACGTATTCCATCGTACAATGGGAAAGCCAGAGTCAACGTAGTTCAGAAAAATACGGGTGAAGGGGGGAAGGTTGCTCGCCAAGACATCGCAGTCTTTTGCCTACGTATCCTCGTCTGGTACGAGAAATCAGAGCAAACGTAGTTCGGGATGACACGGCCAGAGGTTGGTTCAAGTGTTTTAACTGAGTAGGGTTAAACCTTCGTTCTAGCAGTTAGGTGTATTACTGCTCGACCATTGGAGACTTAGGCATTACCTGTTTGCGGTAGAACTAAGAGTTTAACACACTCTTTCTGAAAATGGTTTTCAATTAATCCCGAAATAAATTTTTTGATGTTTTGTTTTTTTTTTTTTAGTGAAGTGAGCTAGTTTGATTTGTGATTCATGTTGCACTAAAGACTATGACAAAGGAACGAATGCGTCACATATCGCCCACAGACGGGATGTATACTAAACACTCTAGGCAAGCGAGAGGAGGCCCCTCACTCATCATTCCCCATGTGCTTAAGGCTCGTAGCGTACAACATTCATCGTATTTATTAGATGAGTTAGAATGTGTTTTGAGATGAGAAGAGAGACGCACAAAAGGTCTAAGGGAAACTCAACCCTAACGTTGTCATGCAAAATGGACCTAAAGTTGGGATTGAAAGGGAAATCTACCCTAATGTTAGCATGTTTGGATTGAACACCTAATGTCTCTCCTATTCCTGTATAATTGAACTTTCCTACTTGTTGTTTGGAATTTGATGAGAATTCAATCATATTTGTGTTTTTGCAGATACTGAAGAATGTTGAATGGCCAGAGCAATTCCCTTTTAATGAATATGAAAAAATGATATCTCATTGTGTTATCTCTCCACAAAAGTCGTCAATGTGTCATGATTAAAGGTATTATACCCAGTCACGCATAAACCTTGTAACCCATATAAATGCAATACATCTTGAACCATGCCTCTTTATGCTCTGGTAGATTCAAAATCGTCAAGCTGTGGTTTATGTTTTTTACCATTTCATTTAACAGTAAAAAAACAATAGCATCAATCAATTCAATTAATATAAAACAAATGTAATGCATAAGTAATTAAACATATGTACCGTATCTCTTTCTCACACATGCCTAGAAGCATGGTCTGCATAGAGAGAAAGTAGGGAGGTGCCATAGGGGACTCCTGGAGAACTACCACGAACGGAGCAACAATAACGGCAAGTTCCTCCTATTGGGCTTCAGGGGCTATAGGGGAAGGTTCATCCTAGAAGATGGCACTAGAGACATGTGAGCTCCAGAAGTTGACGCTTCATGATCAAATGAAGTTGCACCAACAGGCAGTCGTGAGGGTTTAACCCTCTGTCTACGAACCGATGCATGTTGGGCCACTCGACCGTGCCTTAATCTGTCCTAGTTTTCAGCTATTGTACCTATATTAAAACTAGAAAATCATATCAATATCAAAATGTTACAAAAACACAAGAAAGAAAAATTCGAAAATACGTCTTTGTAACACAGTAAAGGAAAACATTTGAGATGCATCTTCGTAAAAAGCCACGATGGTAGAAAATGCAAAAAACCTCTATGATGTCTTAAGCATCAACAAACGTAAATGCATGCATATACAAGCTACCTATTTTTAATGTAACTACAACATAATACATCTTAAACAATTTATTTACCTAATACTTGAATCACAACTAAAATAAGGAAATGAGAAACATACGGTTGAGAGGTGCTTTGTAAAAGCTTGAATGGAGTGAATGGAATGTCCTGGGATTGATTTTAATGAGGTAAAAGTAGTGTCAAAGCTTGAAACATGGCCTAGTCGATTCTTACTCACGAGCTCTTTGAAGGATTTTTGAAAGTGTGGAAAATGAAGTAGGAAGGGAAAAATGTCTGATGCGAGATATATGAATTGAAACTCGCCTGGAGAGTATCTACGTAAAACGTACTGAACGTAAAATTTATTGAATTTGAAAATAAGAGTTATTATAGAGATGCACCACCGAATTCACCACAATATGAATACAAAGATGCATCTCTAGACACATTTTTAAACAATATTGAGCGACTCATTCACAAAAATGTTACGTGTGTTCGGAGGTGAGTCTTCAAAATCTAAAAATATTTGTGACTTTTTATCATGGTGAAGTAGCCTCCAATCCAATGGGGTGTACAAAGTAGCCCCTAATTAAATTGGAATTGTGATATAAGGACCCAACCAATGCTTCAGCCATAAGGCCCAATAATAATGATTAGGAAAAAAGTCTTGCAAATAGCAATGAGATGAAGAGAGGATAAGATGCCACGTAATGTCACAATTTTATCATGTTCATAGACTAAACTAGATTTTTTGGGTAGCAAAAAAGTAGCAGTAGCAGCAGACTAATGTCTAGCTGATTGAGAAGAATGATGACCAATTTTGTTGGAATAAGGTTACCGGTTGTGGCCTGTTACCGTTCTTCTAATGTTGCTGTTGTTTCTTCCTCTTCATCTCGATTAAACCGGACATTTAAGAATGCTCCTCGCCGCATGTTATTAGCCTTAGGAGCATCTTCATTCTTGTCTCACTTTACCACTAACATGTATGCTTCTAGTGGCAAATCCTTCCTTGCATCCGCCAGAATAAGCTCCGGCCCCTCCGTCGACCAGGTCTCTTATCATCCCCGCAATATAAACAAAATATGATACATGAAAAGTGGATGTATCTAGTTCAAAACTAAGACTAGATGCATCAACTTTTTCAATTTAGAGTTTAGGGTTTAGGGTTTATAGGAAGATACACGTAGTATTATATTCCCGTATAATTGAACTTTCCTACTTGTTGTTTGGAATTTGATGAGAATTCAATCATTTTTGTGTTTTTGCAGATACTGAAGAATGTTGAATGGCCAGAGCAATTCCCTTTTAAGGATGAGGATTTTGATAGATTTGATGAGTAAGTTTAAACCCTAATTTCCCCTTATATTTTGTTAGTTTAGTATGTAATATCAGAGAAATTTCGCTATTAGGTCATCAGATTCCACATTCTATGAATCACCTCGATTCGTGACACACATTGATGATCCTGCAATTGCTGCTTTAACTAAGTATTACTCTAAGGTTTTTCCACCTAGCAACACTCCTGGAGTAAGCATTTTGGATATGTGTAGCAGTTGGGTAAGAGATTCAGTATTGTTACTCTTTTTCTTTCTTTTTTCTGGCATTGCATACATATTCTATCATGATTTATGAATCTTCACTTTGACATTAGATCAGCCATTTTCCATCCGAATACAAGCAAGAACGAGTCGTAGGATTAGGCATGAATGAAGAAGAATTGAAGAGGAACCCGGTAAGAAAAACTTAACTAATTCTAGAACTGAATTTGGTACCTTAAGATTATTCTACTAGTTTGGTTTTTCATTCATGTCTAATATTACATAACCTGAATATTATCTATTGCCAAAACTTAAATTCAATTGAAAATCAATGACACGGTTACATCTCAAGATTCTTAATGGTTTTTATCTGCTTGAGAAACATTACCTTACTGATAGAAGTGGTTGTTTGCTGCTGTAGGTTCTCACGGAGTATGCTGTACAAGACTTAAATGTGAACCCTAAACTCCCGTTTGAAGATAACTCGTTCGATGTCATCACTAATGTGGTAAAAATACTCATTCATAAGTTTTAACTTTGGTGCTGGAAACTAGTGCAAGTGATGCACAAATTGTATGATGCGTATTTATGCACTAGTTTCTTTGAATTTCATTTATCTGTTAATCATTTTAATTATAAGTTTACTCTGTTAGTAATTATAGCTTAGGATTCTGTAATTACTGTTGAGTTTAGTATTCTTTCATGAGAAATTTGGTACTAAACACTGATGATACCAATGCAATTATCAGTAATGAGTAATGACACTATTGACTATGCCCTGCAGGTCAGTGTTGATTACCTTACAAAGCCTCTTGATATTTTCAAGGAGATGAGCAGGATACTCAAACCAGGTGGATTAGCCATAATGAGGTGACAAATCTTCTCTGTTTCATATAATTGCATTAAAACAAGTACTTCATCTTTTCACCTATACCATTAATCTGCTTTACAATGTTATATCGATTATTGGTCTTGTACCTCTTATGGTTCTATTCAACTATGGATGAATTCGTCGATGATTTCAGCTTTTCAAACCGATGCTTCCCGACAAAAGCCATTTCTGTATGGGCATCATCTGGGGATGCTGATCACGTTATGATTGTTGGGTCCTATTTTCATTACGCGGGAGGATTTGAACCTCCTCAGGTAATTTCCTCACCGATATTTTCCCATTTTGTTTTGACAAGCTTCAAGTAGCACGAGTCTCTAAGCTTACTACCTCTCACCATTGTTGCATATTTTACTTCTTAGCCATTTGTGATGGATCCATATTGTTATAATTTGTGTTTCGATAACCGATCATGGAGGGAAACTTGTAATGATAATGCATCACGTGATATAAGTGTCACACGATTTTCTTTTACTAGTCATGAAACAAATATGAAAGTCTGCAATGTTGTATACGACATGATCATGTGATAGTGTTACAAATGTTGAGGCCACTTTTTCCTTCTCTGTAGGCTGTGGATATATCTCCAAATCCTGGACGTTCGGATCCGATGTACATCGTATACTCAAGGAAGCTCTCTGCCGCTTAAGAGAAATATGAAATCTGAATTTATAGCAGTGTATTTACTTATCAGCAGTAACTGTAACTGTGATGGGGAATTCGTTCGTATTGTATGTCAATGATTTGTTTTAATGTTATAGCACTGTTTCTTGTGCGTTAGTCCTTTCGTGCCAATTTTCTCAATCTTCAAATACATTATTTTTCTTGCACATAAGTTGAATTCAACATACAGATGCACTCGTTGTCTGTCTTGGAGGCTAACTCATTCGTAGTCGATGTGTGACTAATGAGAGTATAAACTTGTTAAAATCGGCGATCTTAAATGAATGAGACGTGTCTGTAACATTAATTTAAAGAGCAGGTTAAAATTTTATTGAGTGGCTAGATTGATCATTGAGATTGTCGTGGAAAGATCGAAATACCGTTAAGATTTGCACATTAACATAACATGGAAAATCCCAAAAAAAAACTAGGAAGAGAAAATTATGGATAAAGAAAAGCTTTACTTATAGTTTTTCCCTTTATAGAATCAAGGAAAAGACATGCATTTCTTTGTTATTCATATAACATGAAAAAAGAAAATAAAAGAAAAAGGAAACTTGTTACATCAAATAGAAATTAAGGGTGTTAAATTTTTTTTGAAAGTACACAAGATTGTAACAGTACTAGTGTCTAGTAATGCCCATTGGCCTTATTCTTGATGGATTCAAACCTAGGACCCTTTTCTCCAAACTTAGTTTTTCCATAAAGCTCCAAATAATCTCCATAGCAATAATTACTTGGATACAAGAGTTTAGGAGCAGGAGATATAATAGCTTCTCCAACTGGATTATAGAAACTAGCAATAGAGAGTCTGCTTCCATTCTTATCAGGCATGACCCTATGCACAACACTTTTGTATAAACCATTGCTCATCACTTCAATTTGATCACCTGTTAATAAGATTTGGAAAATCATTAAAATGATAATCTGACACTAACGCGAAAGCACTAATAATATATATTGGTGGACATGTGTCAGACACACGTTCGATCATAAGTGTTTGTGCTATGCTATACCTGTGTTGACAAAAATTGCGTTGTTTTTTGAAGGTGGTATCTCTATCCATTTTCCATCTTTGAAGAATTCAAGACCAGGTACTTTGTCATCTTGAAGCAAAAGGATGATTCCACCAGCATCTGTGTGCTCTCTTAATCCTCTCACTAACTCTGGAAATGGACATTCAGGGTACTTTGCCACTTTTGTTCCCATAGCTGCTCCATTACTTCCTGAAAATGCTTTCTTTATGTATTCTTTCTCCAAACCAAGATTTTCACTCATTAGCGCAGATAATTTCTCTGCCAATTCAACTAGTTTTTCAATGTACTCATCCATTGTCTTGCTGCATTTACACAAAAACACTCTTAGAAAATTCAACTTAGCTCAAAAGAATTAAGATACAAAACCGCTAACATAGAAACACACGATGTTTAGATACAAAGTTCGACCAGTTACTGAAGACACATGTTAGAATTTGAATTGACTAACCAAAGCTCCTCGGAGAGATTTGGAATTTTCCTAATGTTCGAGGTCGGACGATGCCAAATGAAGAACGAACTTTCCCAGTCGATATCGCCAGTGTTCTGCTTTTTCTCCAAACTCTTTGCTATCTCAGATTTGTAGAAACTTTCCTTCAGGTTTTCTTCATAGTAATTATTAATTTCCTTCTTCACTTTCTCCAACAGCTTCCCTTCAATTTCATGATTCTCAATCTGCATGAGTAACATGTTACATTAAAATCACCAAAAAACTTTGTTACATTAAAAAAATGTCACATAGAAATGTTAATTCATGTACCAGAAAGCAACCCCATTTTTGACAAGCTTCATGCAAAAGGGCCATAGTTTCACCTCTTTTGTCTCCATTGAGAGAGCCAAAATCTATCACAGGAATTGCCATATCTATGTTAAGTATATGTTTTTGTTAATAAATATGCTATGATAAGTATTTGTTTGATGAAGTGATATAACTAGACGAGGTATATATAGTGCTACAAAAAGTGATAAAAACTGTCTTAACAGAATAACTAGATTAATTAATTAAAAAGTGTTGAGTCCAAGTTTAGTAAAGACTTCAAATAAGTGGATATTTATTATAGTTTATAATTTCTTAGGAGTTGTTGGATCATCTTAAAAATCCACAAAAATAGGTTTTTTTTAA